>VZRU01004532.1:66210-77923 GCA_013398155.1 Pedionomus torquatus | reverse complement strand
ATCCCCAGTGTCCCATTTGTGGACACTGAAAACGTAGGGGACAAGCTGTATCAGCTGAATGTTCACAAGTCCATAGGGCCTGATGGAATTCAACCCAGAGTACTGAAAGAGCCAGCAGATATAATGGCAGGATCCTTCTCAAGGGTCAAGACTAAAGGTCTTGGGAGTCTGAGGAGGTACCTGCTGACTGGAAGCTGGTCAGTGTCACTACAGCTTACAAGAAGGGTATGAGGGAAGACTCAAGAAGCTACAGACCTGTTAGTCTGATGTCAGTTCCTCGAAAAGTTATGGAGAAGATCACAGTGGGTGCTACTGAAAGGCATTTGAAGAATAATGTAGTCAATCATTGCCAAGCACTGTCAACATGGATTCGTAAAGGAAAAGTCCTGTTTAACTAATTTGAACTCCTATGATGATGTCACCTGGCTAGTGGAAGGTGGCAGTTGTAGTTTTTCTGGATTTTAGTAAGACTGTCTCTCACAGCATCCTTCCGAACAAGTTGTCCAACTATGGGATGAGCAGATTCACAGTTCATTGGGTGAAGAACTGGCTGAAGGGCTCAAAGTGTTGCAGTGAATAGGGGTACACCTGGCTGGTAGTCAGTCACCAGTGGTGTTCCTCAGGGCTCAGTTCTAGGGCCAGTTCTGTTCAGTTTATTTATCAACTATCTGCATGCAGGAGTTGAATGCACTATTAGCAAGTCTGCTGAGGATACCAAGCTGAGAGGTGCTATTGATTCTCTTGAGGGACAGGAGGCCTTGCAGTGGGAACTAGATACATTGGAGCATTGGGCTATGATTAATGGGTGAAATTTAACAAGTCCAAATACTGATCTCTGCACGTAGGATGGAATAATTCCAGGCACAAATATAAATTGGGAGAGGAGTGGCTGAAGAGCAGCCCTGCAGAAAGGAGTCCGGAGTGCTGGTCCACAGCAGGGTCAATGTGAGTCAGCAGTGAGCTCTGGCAGCCAAGAGGGCAAACCACATCCTGGGGTGCATTAAATACAGTCTCATCAGCCCATCAAAAGAGGTTATTACCCAGCTGTATTCAGCACTGGTGCAGCCTCACTCTGAACACTGTGCAGTTCTGGGCCCCACAATTTAAGAAGAAGGTGAAGGTCCTTGAACGCATCCAGAGGAGGGTAAAAAACGTGGTGACAAGGATGGAAGGCGTCTCCTTTGAGGAGCGGCTGAGGACTCTGGTCTTGCCTAGTTTGGAGAAAAGAAGGCTGAGGGGCAATCTCATTGCTCTTCTCTGCTTCCTGAGGAGGGGAGCAGGGCAGGAAGATTCTGATCTCTTCTCCCTGGGATCCAGTGATTGAATGCCTGGGAATGGTTCAAGACTGTACCGGGGGGGTTTAGACTGGACATTAGGAAGTATTTCTCTACCAAGAGGGTGGCCAAATGCTGGAAAAGGCTTCATAGAGAAACCTTGGTTCAGTACCCTAAGCCTGTCAGGGTTGGGGTATTGACCAATATTGGACAATGCCTTTAACACCATGCTTTAACTTTTGGTCATTCCTGAAGTGGTTGGGCTGTTGGACTGGATGATTGTTGTAGGTCCCTTCCAACTGAAATAGTCTAGTCTGCTCTAGTCAAGTCTAGTCTATCTGCTCTCTGTCTTTATGAAGATCACATCAGTAGCAGACGTAGCAAAACAGGTCACACAGAGACTGGTCACCTGCTTTGTCTGCAACAGTTTAAATAACCCTTCAAAGTGACCCGAACTAACCATGCTAACTTTGCATCCAAAAAAGGACCTTCATATATTGATTTGCACCAGATTTGCTAATGGAAACACTTGCCAAGGCACAAGAAGTCTTCAAAATTGTAGTGTTGCTATGGATGAACCCTAAATCTGACTTGGACCTTGTGCCAGATGCTGTAGAAAAAAATAAATAAATATGGCAACACTTTTTGCAGGCAGTTTCTAATCCAAATATGTTCTAAGTCTAAAATGAGAGGCAAACAGGGAGATGCAGACAGAGAGGGAACACAAGGAAATGATGAGACATTACGAAGTTGTGCACTAGAAAGCAATCTCAGCATGTTAGTACTCATCAGTCATCAAATTCTTTGGAAGAACCACAGCAAAAGTGAGTTATAAGAGGGGATTTCAAAGACAGCTATAATTGGCTGGACACTACAGCCACCTCCTCACTGGGAGGAGGACTGCAGCTTTGCAGCACTGGTGGCACTGCCAGAGCTGATAATGGTTCCCTTTTTGTCTAGAGACAAAGTATAAAGGAATATGGTACAAAATAATGAACAGAGATGGCAAACAGGTTACACACACTTACCTTCTCTCAAGGTGCAAATGCATGAGAATAACTAAGGAAAAACAAACACCAAGGAGGAAACTCCTTTTTATACGTGGGTGTTAGAAACCTGAGGAACTTGCTGCTGTGTGATCTCACAAGTTAAGACATAAGACATTAACAAAATCAGAGAAAAAATAGGATTCTAATATTTTTACTGT
Source organism: Pedionomus torquatus (assembly GCA_013398155.1). Lineage (NCBI taxonomy): Eukaryota > Metazoa > Chordata > Aves > Charadriiformes > Pedionomidae > Pedionomus > Pedionomus torquatus. The sequence goes on along the minus strand of VZRU01004532.1, from coordinate 75,442 downwards.
ACAAGGGAGCACCTGTGGTACTGCTGAGAAATGAAACAGTATTAGCTGAGTATCAGCTATGATATGTCAGGAAGAAATTAATCCCCTGGGCAGTTTGTTCCATAAGCAGCTGTCTAGTCCCATGTAAAAGAAAAATACCTCTTCCTGGACATGGGTGGTTATTCTCTCTAATAAGGCATAAACAGGAATGGAAGTGTCCTCTGCAATTAAAACACTTGATGGAGCATGCTTGTGTGAATTCCCATGTGTCTAGTAAAGCACTGAGGTCCCAGAGCACCTATCAGCAAGGGCATTAACAGAGCCTCTCTTCTCCATCCAACAGCTCATTTACATTGGTAATAACTCAATATGTTTAAAATCTCTACCTTCCTGTTATGTTTAGTTGAGATTGGCTTGTGAGTTCAAAACTAGCTAGAGAACACACCTGCTACATGAACATCATGTGCCAACACACACTCTGATGGCACAAGTCTCATTCTGTTGTGAGACCAGGCTAAAAAGCAGTGTGGACACAAGAACATCACCTTTTTGACCCCTTCCCAGGATCGGGAACTGAATTCACCCAAGTGGTTTACACTTATCCTCCCAGAGATCTCAGGACCAGGACCAAGATGGCAGGCAGGGTTTGGATGGATTCTGATGTCCCAAACTGCAGGGCTGGGGACACAAGAGACACGCTCACCTCCCTCCATCCACACCTGAGTGTTGCTTTATGCAGAGCAATTTTGGGGTGAAGGTTTGCAGTGGTCTCCCAGATCCCCAAGAAGAACGTTTTAACCCCATGTACCTGGGGGGGGACACGTGCTGGAGGACACAGACTGTGACTGTCAAACCCCCAGCCCCAGGTGGGTGCTGGGGATCCCCAAGCAATCCCTCTTCTCCTGCTGCACAGACAAACCTTCACACCAGCCAGAGCCTGTCAGCTCGTTTCCCTGCTGCCTTCAAAACAGGGCTCGCCAACCTCCACCACGATCTACACTGGAGCCATCACTCAGTGATTTGTGATGTACTGAAACACAGTTTACATTGCAAAAAGCTCTAATATGTCCCAGGAAAGCAATTAAAAGAGACTTCCATACGAGTGTTAAGGGTTTTGCTCCGTGAGCAGATGTCCTCTTGGCAGATGTGCCGCCGACCTCTTGCTCCATCAAGCTTTGCTCCACCTCGGAGCCACAGCAAGGAAAGGGGCCATCTTGCTCCTGATCAGCCAGACTGATTTTTATTAGGCCTTTCTCCGGAAATAAGAAGCATGGTAAAGCGAGGTGATCTTCCCCCGCGGCTGCTGGTGTGGATTATAGAGCTGGCAGCAGCAGGAAAGCATTAAGGAAAGCTCCCAGCAACGGGTAAGTTTTAAAATGAAAGCTGGCTCAGTGTTAATGCGCAAGTAATGTGTCCCAGCTGTCTTTAATAAACCAGCCAGCTGAAACTCAGCATCATAACAAACAGAGCAGGGATTTCACAAACATCCTGGCTGCTCAGAAAGAGACTGTCTTTTCTTCTTCTTCTTCCTTTTTTTTTTTTTGTTTTTTTGTTTTTTTGGTTTGTTGTGGGATTTTTGTTACAGGTTTCTTTTTTTTTTTTCCTCCTTGATTGAACATTTCCTGGTTTTGGCTTTCCAAAAAGGCCCTCAGAAGTCTCTCCCTGCTGCCTTTGCATTGGCAGCATCATTTTTCAAGGCCCTCTCCTGCTATCTGTGACACAGGAACGGGAGGACTTGCGTAGACCTGGTGCCTGGGCAAGAAATGCCTCTGCTGCAGCTTCAGGCCAGTCAGATTTGATGCCATCCCTGCAGGCATGGGGTGGTATGATCCTCATGGCAGTCCCAAGCATCATGTAGTCTCACAATACTCCAGGAAGGAGCCTTATGACCCGTCACATCCTATTCGTGGGCAAGGTGCGGAGGAAGTTGTCTGCAGCTGGGAATTAAACCTCAGAGCACTGGTGATTTTTGCTTTTGCTGCTGCTTTATCCAAAGTCACCCTAAGGCTAGACCATCAGAGCTGATTAAGGGTTCAATAACTCACATTTCAGGAACTAGTCCCTGAAACTGAACCTGCCAAAGCAGCTGCACTGGGTTTCATCCTACTCAACTCGGGTCAGCCTTCAGATTTTGTCCCAGCCAGTGGAATGAAATAGGCACCTTTGGGAACAATCCATCTGTATTAATTTGAGTTTCTTTTTAAAACAAAATTTAACACACTTGAGAAGCACATGTATGTGACCATGCACCTCTCTTGTGTACAGAGCAAATTCTCACATCCATTCTATGGCTGCATCCAACCCAAGTCTGCAGAAAGAGAGGAGAGACCATTGGCCGTGCCAGTCCTTCTGATCATCCAGAGATTCTACAGGCTTTTTCACAAACTCCTCTGAATGAGGGAAATTAAAGAAATAATTTTCTCAGCTTTTTTTCCCAACCTCTAATGACCAATCAGAGCTTGAAATCCAAAATGAGGGCTGAAAGCTGGCTTGAGATTCACACATACTCCTGCCTCTGCCTAGCAAGCAAGCGGTACGCCTGACCTTCAGCTGAGGTACCCAGGCATTTTGCCAGCCAATAAAATCAAATTTCACCAATTAACTTTCAGTAGTAGAAGAGGGCCTGGCTAGAAGTACTCAACTTTAATCCCAGATAATGCGTGACAACTTTCAGTGTGCTCATTCCAAATGTTTAATAGGCTTCAGTATTTCCTATAGCTCTGTAATATGTCCCACAAACTTATACATCATCTCTGTGGTACAGAAGAGAGAAAAGGCTGAAAATGCTGACTGTAGCAGAAGTAGAAACATCTTCTCATCATCTCCTGGTTTCAGTATTATGTGTCCATATATTCCTAGAATTCAAGCTTTGCCTGTCAAGACCCTTTCATGCTTTGGAATGTAACTTCTTCTTGCCTTAACTTTGCACATCTAACAAAACTGTTGCAAAAGATTAGTTAATGTCATATGGTGGTGATTGATGAGCGGATCTTCCAAAACACGAAGTGCTGCCTGATGCTGAGGATTTTCAGGGGAGCTTGGAGAGTGGCATTCCTAAGGAGCTAGTCTGAACATGGTCTCTCTAGATCATAAAATTATCATACAAACCAACGTGAAATGGAAATATTCTTTAATGCTCATTTTTGGTGACAGTCAGGTGAATGGTGAGGGCTCCAGTTGATGCTTCTGGCTACGCATAAATTTCTGCAGGATTTGTAACATTCTGAGGGAAGTTCCAAGAAAACAGATTAATTTGCTTTCCCCCGCAGTCTTCTTTTACTTTGAATCCTCAGCATTTTCTTTTCCTAAAACAAGGTATCAAAATATCTTGGATGGAATTATTCAATGCATACTGTGAAACGCATTGCCAAAAAACATTCACTTCAAACAGTATTTGTTTGGAGTACCTGAGTTTTCCTACAGCCTCAGGAATTCTGCTTAGCAAAACTCCATAATATTTTAAAATGGAAACAAAATAACATTAAAATGTATCAGCCATATGCAGTGCTTTTTTAGACTTTGTACATTGATCTTGGGTAACTGAAAATAAGTTTTTCTGAAGGTTTCTCAATTTATTTTTTTTACAAGTGTTCATGCTTTTTTCTCTTCTATACAATTGTCTTTATTACCCAAGTTTTCAGAAAGGTTACCTTTGGGTTGTGAACAGACTGAAGATAAATTGCAAGTGTGTAGCTCTCCTCTGCAATGCATGCCTTGTTTATTATAAATATTTCTAAAATAACTATCAGTGAAATATTTTATATTTTCAGGATTTTTTCCAAACACTCCCACAGAGGTGATTTAGAGTAGTTCATATTCTTTATGGCTTTGTACTCCATGCAATAGACTGACTCATAAATGCAGAAAAAAAAAAGGTATATTTCAACAATCAGCTAAAAAATATTTTCCAAAAAAAAGTTTCTACCCAATAATGATTTTATGTCAAAATTGTGACATTCTTTAAGAAAAAAGGAAAAAAACCCAACCAACCAAACTCTTTTGAGAAACTTTTCCACTTCAAAATTTAAAGACAATGCCCCTTCTCACTGTTTGAGTTGCTTCCATTTAAGGTTTGTAGAAAATAAATACCTTTCCTGCTGAAAAAGCATGAGGGAAAAAAACAGAGTGAACTCATTTTTCGTCTCTACCTTAATGCTCCCATATGCAAAATCAAAATGAAATACAAAGTCAAGAATCAGAAATCATCCTCTCCTTTTCATTACGTCGCAAGTGTAAGTTATCTCTCCAAATTTGAGTGCATTTCTGATGAAAGCATGTCCTGGACAAAAATGGCTTAGCTTTAAATGAAATGCTGCCCTAGAAGGAATGTTAGATTTTGCTGAGCCCAAACTTTCTCTTTCAGAGATTTGCCAATCAAGCTACTGCTTTGCTCTGCAAATTGCCATTGAACTTGCAACTCAGCCTCTAGGCAAAGTAAAACATTACAGTACAATCTACAAAATCAGCTTAGGAGCCTGCCTGGGACAGGTGGACAATTTGACCTTTGGAACAGTTGTGTCTTTTCATTTTCCATTTCTAAAGCCTAGAATTATACACTGGTCTCAACGAAATAACCTTGAAAGAGGCCTTCAGATAGCACAACCTGTGTCTGTTGTACAGTAATGCTCACAGGCCTGAAAAGGGAACAAGCCTCTATTGTTTTTGATGCTGCCCCTTCCCCCAAGATTTCTGGTCTGACACAAACAAAGCCAGGATAAAGGAAAGGGACTGTTATCCTCCTTCACATCTCCATTTTATGGGCTGAGAACCAGTGCAGAAGGTCCAATGACTTATTCTTGGGCGCACACCCAAAGTCTGTGCCAGCAATGGTATTTAACCCAGCTCTTTGTCATAGGCCAATGTTTTATCAATAAGACCCCCTTTCTCCTTCCATAGATTTTTTTTTCCAAACAAATACCCATTTTTAGACTGTTCTTATGCTTTTCCTATAGTGTGTCAGCCCTGTCAGCCCTTCCCTGGCATCTACCCAGCTAACGTTGCTATCACTAGTTAGCAGCTTTGTCTCTTTGAGAACATTGCTCCTGTCATGATACTCCACTAACATCAAAGCTCACAGCCAAGGCAGAGGCTTGGTTTTTTGAAACGTCACCTAAATTTACATTTCTATAAAGTAAACATTTCCATAAGTAAAAACTCTTCTATCAGAGCTGATGCATGTCAGCTTTAGGTACAGCACGTCCTTGGCTGTGGAGAAACAACTGTGGCTCATGTAAGTCGTCATTTCTGGGAACAGTGAGACAATGCCCCATGGCACCAAACCGTAGTTCCTGGAAAATGTACAATTTGTGAACTCGGCAGACAGGTCCATTTTACCAGGAGGGAAACAGCACTGCTATGGGCACACCATGCAAAGAGTAGCAGTACCGTTCTCTAGTGGAGACCTACCTTGGCAGAGCCAGTGATTAAGCTGATGTCTCCCAGACCTGTACTAAATACAGACAAATGTGGGTGATGGGAGTGCTTGCTCAGGCTCCATGATGATTATAGCATGTTTTTTATTGCAGGAGAGACCACTAATTTATAACTTCATCCATACTAATTAGCAGTCAAAGCTAGTTTTTCCAGATTCTCTAACAATCTAAATGATAAAGCTCATTTATTTTCCAGAGATTAAAGAATGGGATGTCCATATTAAGTGATTGTTTAGAAATTTGTACATTCATTTGTGTGTCTTGTCGCAGTTAGTCTTGAACTTTGTCCTTCATAATAGTCATGCTAACATTAATGGGATAGAAACTGGTTTGGGCCCTGCCATAGAGGCTGTGCTGTGATTATATCAGGGAAAAAGCCCATCTTTTGTGGGTTGTGTTTTTTTAATATATTTGTATTTGTTCTACAACTGAACAAAACCCAAACTTTCTAAATTTGTTTCATTCACAGGAAGAAAAAGATATGACAGTCCATCCTGGACCACAAAAATCTTCCTAATAAGTAACATACCTTCAACAAACCAGGTTTTACCAAACTGAGGAAGAGGAAATTGTAAAGAAGTACAATGAAAGAAGGGCTGGTTGAAAGACTTCAGACCAACTGCCAAAGTGAGACCCTTCACAAACAGTACAGGGGAGGATAATGCAGTGTATGGGAGTACAGAGCAAAGCCTACCTCCATCCATAGGGGCAGAAAGCAAGGAGAAAGCAATTCCCCCTTGTGCCACTCATATTTAGCCAGGAACATGGTCTGCTCCAGGGGAAATAGTCACAGGCACTGTACTAGCAACAGGGACACAGCCCAGCTTCAATACCAAGGACAAAGAATTTCAAGTAGACTTTCCTATAGAATCTCTGACTGACTTTGCCCGAAGTGTCTTGTCATGAGAGTTTTTATTTTCGTTTGGTTTGGGTTTTGTATTGTTTTGCACTTCCTAAGAGTTGGGCCAGAATTGCGGATGAGGAGACATTACACGCAACACTGGCCTCGCAGCATTTCCAAGGGCAGGAAAACTCCCAAGAAGCCCAGTTTTTCAGAATAGAAGTCTTCAGATAAATATGGACTGACCACTTCAAATTTCAGTCAATGCTGTGTAAAATGGGGAAAGCAGGAATGTAAAATGCCTCTAAGGTCACTCAGGTTCATTGCCTGCTGGGAAAGGATTATGCTGCTTCTTGGTTCTGTCCAGTCCTGGTACAAAATTCCTTACCAAAGGAACCCACACACTCATTTTGGTTGGGCAGCAGGAGTCTTCATCTCGTGAAGGAGGGTGGCTGCTCAAAGCAGGAGATTTTATGCCTCTATGGCAGCAATTAGCATGGGCGGTCCAGCCTCAGGGTCCACTTACAGGGTTATTTTCCTCTGGAAAGGGACCCATGTTTTGTTTTCCAGTGTGCTTCTTCTTTTTGTACCCAAGTGAAGACAATGCCTGTTGAACCGAGCTGCCTTTTCTATTACTACACCGTTTCTGTCTCTTTTCTCTTTCCTCTGCATGTTGCTGAGGAATGATCATCATGTCCCCATGGGGAAAGATTAACACCTCACTTTACTAGCAGTTGCCCCAAATTTCCCTTTCCTAATTTTTTCCATTGTTCCTCTATGTACCTTCACAGCTCCTTAGGGAAGCTGTAAAGAAAGAAATGCTCTTTTCCTTCCAGAAAGCAGCCCAAATTAACAATTCCTTTGTCTATATTACTCATTGTCCAGAATTTAGGTCAGATTCTCAGCTGATACAAAGCTCACAAATTTGTACCCTCAATCATTCCATGGCAGCTGAGAATCAGTACAAAAATGGATCTGAACATAAGAAAAAATCAGCCTCTGGTTTTGGACTGCCCAGGCTGCACAGACCAGGCACTTTCAATACCGCTAGCAGAAAGCATCTCTCAGGTAGGACGGGCAAAGGGACTGTGCAATGCAGAAAACTGGGTATTATATATATTAATATAATCTCTAGACATATGAAGTAAAACAAGATGCTCTTGTAGCCAGCCTAAAAATCTCTAGGGTTGAGAGAACAAGTAATCAGTCTCTCAGAAATGTTTTTTCTTTTCATAAGAGTCTTTGTGGCCACATTTATCCTTACAAACTATAAGGCCAGTGACATCTAGCAAAAGCATTTCCTGCTCTTCTGTCTCAAAACACACACATTCTGCCCAGAGTGGAAACCCAGCGATGAACATGTGCTGCCCTGCAGCAAATGTACTGAGGGATGTATAAGACATATAAGCAACATAGAAGCCAAGAAACATGATGGATAAAACAGACTGGATTTTCATCGCTGGTGGCCATAACAACACATGATAGAAAGTGTAATAGGTATGGTGTTTCCGAGAGGATGTGAGGTTATGGATCCAGCAATATTGGTAAATGGCGTCTGCTCTTCAGTTTGACCACATAATAGCTAAACTGCCGTATTTTCCACACTGCTCAGCTGAACAGCTTAAATTGGACCCTCTCGAAGGCTAAAAGGAATCAGTTTCATCCTAAACAATTCCAAGGCCAACCTGACCAAAGCCTTTAATTCATGCCAGTAAAAGTCAAAAGCTTTGTGGTGCTGGTTATTGTTTAATATCCACCAGCAAAATGAAGTGCAATGGCCTCATTTCCCTTGACCCCCCACTACAGCTGTGACCAGCAGCTGATAACTGGGATTAATAAGAAGTGAGGAGCTCCCTGGGTCAGTCATCTCCTATAAACTTCATTTCAGCACATCTTTGCATCATTCTCATTACCTGGAAGCTATTAACTCCCTGCTCTGTGCTCCCTTTTCAGGGGCCACTCCGCAGAGCATACTGCTGACCGGTTCCTGGTATGTTCTTTCATCTGATGAAAGAGCTTATTTAAACAGAAATTTGAACATTTCTGCTCTGCCAGGCACTGGCTGGAAACATGTCATGAGCAAATCCAGACCAGAGTTTCCCTCTAGGTTCCTCGAGTTCCAGTTATGAGGTCCTGAGTTTTCAGCCAGGTAGGTAAAAACCACTTACATTTTACAAATGGGGAAACTGTGGTGGAGCAAAGAGTGTAAGATTAATGCCCAAAATCAACAGTGGTAATTTTTAATTTTTTTGTGGCGGAGTGAAGAGTCTAACTGGGTGCTTTCACCACATCACCCTCCTTCCTTTGCAAGTCTGCTAGAGCTGGTTTAATGGACAACACTTCAAACCCAGTGGCACCAGTCATCCCACAGACAGCAAAACAGTGCCCAGGGTCAGTGGCTGGAATCCTAAAATGCAGGAGTGAGACACATCACACACATTTCCTGCAGAAAGACCAGCATATGGTCAGGGCTGGAGTGTCCCACTACCATCTGAGGCATAAAAAGCTGAAGTTTGGCTGCAAAGAAAACTACACAGACTGCCCATGGAAACCACTTGCAAACAGCCCTGTCATCCAGCCCAGGACCTGATAGATCAGACCACCCACTCCAGGGTAGGCGTTAGGGCTCCAGGTACCTGGTGATCAGTGAGGGAGGAATTCATTTCATCTTATTTCAGATGCCTAAAAGGTAGAGCTGGCTACCCTTGTGCTCTTCAGGAGATGATTTTTAAGGAGACACTTGTCCAGCCTACTTTAGAAGTCTGTTTTAAGATTAAGAATTATTCCCTGGATATAAGAAATAGAAAAGGTAGCTGCAGAGTCCAGCTCAAATGGAAATATCTGTGTTCCATGCCTCTACTTTTGATCACATGAATCTCGCCCAACATGACAAATGGGAATAAACTAAATTTAAGTAGAATTTTCTCAAAAACCTGTGAAGTGATGCCTAGTCCAGAGTGGCTTTCTTTTATTTTAAATA
>VZRU01004532.1:0-65388 GCA_013398155.1 Pedionomus torquatus | reverse complement strand
GCTTTCTTTTATTTTAAATATATATATATCTTTCATATATATGTAAATATAGTGCAATATGATTTGGCCACAGTACAGTGCTGTGGATCATGGGGAATGTTTCCATTACGAAAGATGCCAATTAAGTCAAGTGCTTTTGATGCAGTCCTGTTTATCTGCAAGTTCATGTTCTCATTTTCCTTTGGGCATAGTGTAAAGTGTAAAGAAGAGCCTCTCCCTACCTTCTTGGTCTCTTTTCTGGTCAACTTGATACTCAAAACACTCTCTTTGTGGTCTTACACGGCAGCTGATTTGTGGCAGCTCTGGGCTTTCTGCTACCGTCTCCTCTCTCCTTCTTTCATGTTTCTGGCACGTTTGCTTTTACACACACAAAATTCAAACAATATGATATCCTGACCCCAGGTTTGTTGCCTTCTGCCAATGAAACACCTCAGGCAGTACAGCTCGGTTTCTGAAGAGCCTCCATACAACTTCTGTTTTGGGAAACAGCTTCTGTTACTTGACCTCAGACCTATCTGTCTGGAGTGGAGGATGGCAGTTCAATGACATTTTGCAGAAGTGGCCAGGCATGGGTAAAGCAAGCAGCAGAGCTTGTACCCTTCAGCTTTTGGTGTCCTCCTGAGTGGTCCTGGAAAAGGCGCTACTTTCAATCACTTCCCGTTTGCCAGACTTTAACTGTGTGGGTTGAAACGTTACGCTGCGGATACCTGCTGCAGGCTAAATGTTTTAAGTCAATTTGAGACAAAACGGTCCAGGAGATTTTGTGCACAAGGCAAAGGAAAAATACATTCTTTTGCCCACGTTAAGCAAGCTGTTCCTTGAACAGCTTGCCTGAGGAAATGTGGTTTCACCTCAACATGCAGCCTTTGGCCGCTAACATAACCCCCCTGTAATCTCCCTCATGCCTCCTGCTCTGCCCCGGCTGGAGAAGCAACAAAATACACTGTGGTTTGTCCGGAGCCATGTGCTTAGAGACAGACTGTAAGTTTGACCTCTTCTCCCCATTTTCACAACACTTTCATGCATCTCTATGCTCTATTCAGTAATCAACTTTCACAGAACTTGCAGGACCTTTATTGTATTGGAGATCTTCCCTCTTCTCTCAAAAACTAGTTTGCTATTAGCCAAGTGACTAAAAAACATGAAGACAGACAGACAGAGGGAATGATCACATAATCCTTCTATTCACATAAGTTGAAATCATTATTGGACTTTTATTAGTGGCATTATCAACTCTTCTTACAGCCCGTTTAATAACATGTCTGTGTATTAACATGAACCTAAACACTGAGGAGAAATAAAAATTACTAAAGGACCTAATCCAAAACCTCTTGGGCTAAGGGTAATTATTTCAACACCTTTGTGGCATTTTAGATCAGGTCCAGAAAGAGGAAAAACACTTGGCAGGTAACTTTTAATTTAGGGTTTAATTTGAAGAAATAAAACAATTAAAAAAAAAAAAAAAAAAACCAAAAAACAAACAGAAAAACAACCAAACAAATATTCTACAAAGACTGTTTTCCACAGTGTCTCTAGGCTCATCCTTGTCTCTTGGGTCCAAGCACTTTGTGAAATTTAAAGAAAAAATCATCTCTGCTAAGACAATGAGTTGCATTAAAAGGAGCTAAAAGGAGCATGTGTGCACTGGGGCAATGTGTGGAAGGTGCTCAGAGAATTCATTTACAGCAGCCATAAACAAAGATGCTAAAGGACTGTGATGGATGCCATGTTTACAGATTTGCTGACACCCATGAGGAACTGGCAGGATGTTCTTGACAGTGACAGAAGAGATGGTTTCTGGGAGAAACCAGTGTATTGCCTTCTAAGTTTAATGGCTTTAAGGAGTCTGTCCTAGGTGTTCGTTGCAGGGAATTAACCTGATGCAAGAAACACAAGCAGCCTCCGGGAGTCTGCTCCACACACTCTCCTGGTGACTTCGGGCAGGGCAAAAAAGCCAACAAGCTGGTATCCATTTGGGTGTGGAAACACTACATTTACAATGACAATTGACACACAATTTGTGTGTCAATGCGACAAATGAGGCTGAGAGAGCACTGATGGGCTGAGGAGAAGACCTCAGCTTCACTTTGAGATAGGGATCCACTTTGCCTTTTTTGATGTTTGCAGCAGGGCAGTAGGAGCAAAGCAGATATAAGACACGCTGGCAGTCCATGCAAGTGAGGATGAGGTGCAAGCACAACACCAACTGCTGCTTCACTTCATGAAGTGAGAGGAAGGTGGGAAGACTCGCTGTTCCAGTGCTGAGGTTTCCTAACTTTAGCAGGCCATGTGCTATTAGGAATAACTGATCATGTTAAGAGCTATTGCCACTTACATCACAGCACTGGACTTATACTGTACTTTACAAATAGTGGGAAGGTTGTGCAAAGGTAGAAAGCAGATTTAGAGAGAGAGCGAAGGTTTTCTCACCTATGTTTCCTTGACATTTGAGTTTCAGCAGATGAAAAGCTCTTCCTGTCTTTTTCCCCTGAGCATCTGTGGATGATCCAAAAGGAAGCTCCCATTTCATCTCTGAATTTGGTCTACCTTCTTAATATTTCCTTGCAAATTTGTTTTGAGCAGCAGCAAAAAAGAGGATATTGTTACTCAAGGACTTATAATACAACATCACCCTGTGCTAAGGCCAGCAAAAACCCTTCTTCTTTATCCACCTGGCTGCATCCGGTCTTTTCCAGCAGCACATGAAAATTAAAACATCGATAGGAGTCTACAAACTTGTTTGAAGAAATGTTATCTGAAATATTAAATGTCTGGTAGCCTAGAAAGGTTAATGGTCACTGCCCAAACCAGAACAGATATTCCCATGTAAGATACCAGCTAAATGGTATCTTTTGGGCACTCACAAAGAAAGCACCAGCACCAAAAGAATTTTGACCATTTCTCTGATGAGGCCCTTTGGGTTCAGTTGAAGCAGGTAGATGAAATGTCATGGAAAATATGTGTATTGGCTACTCTACCCCTTGCACTGCTTGTAAGGGATGCCAGGAAGACAGCAAATCCCAAGCTGGTCATCCAACTGGGTGAATGAGACACAGAATCAGACTATGAAAACCCATTGCTCTGAACACATTATTTTGGGTGATGAAATACCAGCAAATTAGTTCAGAAACTCTTGGAGAACAGAGCTGCATTATTATTATCAATTCTCCTTCCACCAGGCCTCCCGCCATCACAAGAAGGAACACACAGGCAGGCCTTTTCATATGCCCTAAAGTGTCCAAGATGCTCATCAAAATGAGCAATTCATCCTCCCAGTGTTGCATGAAGTCTCTGCTCCCTGGCGACTGCATAAACTTCCTGAATACAAGAACATGCATGTAATTACCAGCAGCCCTAAGGTTAGCATAAATCAAAGTGAGAAGTCAGCTGCCAGTGGCACTTCAGATGCAGTGCCCACAACTCAAATGGAGCTGAGCTAAAGCAATAACCCCATCCAAGTCCCTGAATGGGCTATGGCTTGTAATGGCCTGGCACAAAGCTACATTATGCCACAAACTGCACCTGCTTCTAGCATTGCTGCAGCAGTAGAAAATAGAGATGCCACCTGGCAAGATGGCATTTCCTGAAGCCTGCAATGACAGGGCAAAAGAAACCAATTCCCAACAAACAGATGGTGCCTACAGAAATGGGAGCTATATGGAAACAACAGAGGGCATTACAGCCACGACAAATACACTGCTCTCGGGCCCCTCTAAACTGTCACACACATCCTTAGTGGGTGGTAAAGGCGGGCCTAAATTCAGGTGCCTTCTCTCCCAGGAGAAAGGGATCTTGTTTTTCAAGTTCATTGCTCCTCAAACTGTATGAAAAAGATTAGAATCACAAAGAACCACTGAGCAGTGTCTGTACTTCAGCATAAAGACAGCAAAAAATAAAACCCGACGACTGACAGTGCTAGAAACAGGCCATCTGCAAAGGGATGTAAATGTGACCGTGCCCCCAAGTCATGGCTTACAGTCTTGGAAAGCAGAAACATGCTGACTGAACGCACACAACTAGTGCCAAGAAGAATATAAAGTATGGGAATACAAGAAGTTGGGAGGTGGTTGAATTTGCAAAAGGAAAACAAAAGTTTGTTTATCCCAATGAATTCATTGCAAAACTTGGAAGTAAAAAACAATCAGAGGTGCCTCTGCCAGGGGTTATTGATTCTGATGGTGTCCGGCTCCAGTTGCAGCCACCAGTTACAGAATAAATGGCCTGAAAGGAAATTTACTTCCTGACCCACAATAGTTATGCCCTGAAACATAAGAGTTTATGTCCTTCCCATAATATCTTGTTTATCTAGTGTTTAAAGTATTAGGATTATAATGCTGGATAGTCCTGTCATCTACTCATCCTTATTTCCATACAGCCAATTATTTCTTGAGTCATGACCCTCAAGATTTCACCATAGAGTCACAATAATAATTGCATCTCAAGGACCTGAAAGAGCTTTGCAAATCATAGACAAGATCCCATCTCCCTTGGCAGGAGATGCCCCGAGTTCATACTGATGGAGCCTCTAAAGTAGCAGTCTCCTTGGAGGCTGAAATTACCATCACATGGGAAGGGTGGGAGAAAAAGATGTGGCTTTCCAGGTACCCGAGGAGAAACTGGATAATCTCATTTGTCTAAAATAATCCACAGAAAAGTCACTATTGGCTCATAGGTAGCAAGATACACTAGAAATTATCCCTGGATGACCATCCTGAAGATGCAGTCCATTACCTCTTAACCCCTACTAGTATCAATGCCATTCCCTGTCCCACAACACACACTGGCAGGCTACAGCCCCAGGACCTTTATGCTGACAAAGCAGAGGCAGACAGCTCAGCTCTGCTCACCTTTTGATCTAGATTCCTGAACTCTAGTAGATCATTTGTGAATATGGCAGAGGGTTGTCTTCCTTTTGTGTCTTATGTTCTATAGAAGGAAAGCAAAGGAAAAAAGGAAAAGGAAAAGCTGGAGCAGCCTGGCCTATTCCAAGGCCTGCAGGTCATATATTTGTGGTGGCATTAGCTATTCAGAGGGTTCAGCCTCCCTAACTCAGGCAGAGGCTCTTTCCTCCCCAACTTTCCTTTAGTACAGCAATCAGAGAGGAACAAGAAGACCCAGCTCCTCACCCCATGCGCCATGATGCATCATTCTGCATGCTGGAACATTATGGTTTTGCCTAGTTGGTTTTAAATCACAGTGTGCTGGTTCTGTCTGGGGTGGAGTTAATTTTCTTCATAGCAGGTAGTATGGGGCTAAGTGCTGGAAACAGTGTTGGTAATACAGGGACGTTTTCATTATTGTTGGGCAGGGCTTACACAGAGTCAAGGCCTTTACTGCTCCTCACAACTCTCCACCAGTGAGTTGTCTGGGGGTGCACGAGTATTTGGGAGGGGACAGAGCTGGGACAGCTGACCCCAACTGACCAAAGGGATATCCCATGCCATGTGGTGTCATGCTCAGTATATAAAGCTGGGGGAAGAAGAAGGAAGAGAGGGGTGTTTGGAGTTATGTTTTTGTCCTCCTGAGTAACCATTATGCGTGATGGAGCCCTGCTTTCCTGGATGGGGCTGAACACCTGCCTGCTGATGGGAAGCAGTGAATGAATTCCTTGGTTTGCTTTGCTTGCATGCACAGCTTTTGCTTTACTTATTAAACTGACTTTATCTCAATCCATGAGTTTTTGCTCACCTTTACTCTTCTGATTCTCTCCCCTACCCCAACTTGGGGAGTGAGTGAACGGCTGAGTAGTCCTAGTTGCCAGCTTGGGTTGAACCGCAACAGCTGGGAAGCGCCAAACTGGGGGAAAACAATGCCAAAAGAAGTTTATAGTGGTGTTAGGCTGAATCAGAAGAGTGAGGTATGAGGCAGAGTTATCTGGCAATGGCTGGAGGTTGTGCAGGGAAGGGACAGTAAATCTCTGAAGTCCAGGACTCTGGTGACACTTTTTGTTGTGTTGCCCCATTGTGATCACTCCATTTCCAACTCATTCTAGCCACTGGGCACTTATTTTGGGTTTATTTTGTCCGGTTTATGGCTCTGTACTAACTACAGACCTGTCTGTTTCAAAACGAACAAACAAACAAAGGTGGAATATCTCTGCCGTCATCTCCATAGGCATTACTTAACCCCAAAAGCATGAACATAAAGGTGTAAAGTCCTGGTCTAAATATTTCATCTCTTTTATCCCAGAGCTCTCTGCTTTTGTGCTGTGGTCCATCTGCTTTCCATGTATCCAAACATCACTAGGAAACTGGAGACTGATGCAAAAATATTTTCTCCCCATCTGATCCAACAGCATCAGAACCAAAACCAATAGTTCAGGTTTTTTCTTCAGAACAATGCAGAAATTGATGAAAAGATTCCTATGATATATAAAACAAAATTTAGCAAACATTTTCATCTTTTCCCATCTTTGTTTGATGCACATTACAGAGATAAAAGGCTGCAGCCTCAGCTGGTCTAAAATATTATTGAGCTCAGGTGAAATTAGGTTTCTGAAACTTGTTGATCTGCTCCAAAGTTGAAAGTTAAGAAAAAGTGTCCTACTAAAATCTTGGGTAAAGGCTGCAAGAGAGAAAAGTTTGCACTTCATGTAATCAAAACAACTGAGTTGGAGAGTGAGAGGAAAGAGGGGAAGTGGATCAGAGAGAAAAACAGATAGACCAAGATTTCAAGAGTGGCTAATGATTTTGGATGTCTCACTTCTAAAGACCTCCGCTTAAAGAAAACCAGATTATCCTGCATGTGAATCAGTAAAGATTCACCACTGGGATCAGCAGCAGGAGAGTGGATAACAAACCTGAGAATCAACGCTGTTGGTACCAACTCCTGGCTCTGCTGGCCGGTCTTAATTAAAATTCACTGCCTCTGCTTTTCACTTCACGGCCCAATCTATCTTGACTATACAGCATGATGACCTCTTTGAAGAAAGGATTGCCTCTTATTCTGGATTGGACACCTCCTCCCTAAATTTAGACATCAATAACAAAAGTGTCACTCCAGCTTCCCTTGCAGTTGGTGAAGAGAAAGAGGCTTTCTCGGGATATCAGTTTTAGGTATTTCCTGGTGTCCCACTCTGTTGAAACTGTATTTTCTGCACTGTTTCTACTGCCTGTAGCTCTGATGTGGGCACCCATACCATAAACTTCAACACCTGGCCACCTAAATTCCAGCCTTTATGTCTCTATCTCTATTTCAAGGAGCCCAGATTCCAGCCAGGGCCTCAGTATACAGCAATAACATAACTAATGTTAGATAGATCCGAACGCGCTGAGGCACTGGGCTCACAGCCACTGGTTATTTAGGGACTCGGCTCCTAACCCGCACCAAAGCTAGGAAACCACTAGGAATCAGGGGCCTAAATGTCTCTGTGGATCAAGATCCAAATTTCTAACTTACTGGAATGAACAGCAGTGACCTTTACCCACCTTCCAACAGAGGCAGAGTTGTTGTGGTTTCAAGTTCCCTGTAACATCCACTGCTGCTGATCTGCTGACCTCAGGGGTCCTGGGATGTAGCCCATCTTTGGGGCAGGATAAGAGTTGGTATTATGGCCTTTTTCCCATTCTCAAGAACCAGCCTATAATCAGAAGCTGGCAAACCTCAGAAAGTTTGGTGTGCTGTCCAAAAAAGTTCATATGAAAACATTAGGGACAGGAAGCAGGATCCAAATCTGCTGAGAGCAAACAGAGCTTCTTACCATAGCAGGGCAGAAAGTGTTAGTAACAATAGGTATTTGTGGTGTTTCACTTTGAGCCCTAACTGGAGCCAAGGAGTGCACACCATCTGCAGACATACTTTAGGCTGCAATGAACCCTTTTTTCCTATGTACCAGAGTGAAAAAAAGGCTGGGAAAAGGCTCTGGGTTGTCACTCGCATCTATTCAAATATAGCTAGTCAGTCACTAATGACAACCTACATTGAGACATGTCCAAGACACAAACCAACCCTTTGATGGAGGTTTTTAAAGTCTGAATAATAAGGGTTTGGGGTTTTTTCCTCTCTTCTTCTTTTTTTTCCCCCCTCAGTTCTTCAGGGTCCCCAGATCAGGAGCAGGAGTGCCAAAATACAAGAGGAACTACCCATCTTGCCAGGTTCCCTCAAAGCAATGAATGCTGTTATTCTTCATGTCCCACAGTGTGCTTTCACAGAGGTCTCTGCTCACTTTAATTCCTTGCTGTCTGATGGGCACTGTGAGCACACGCGCCTCCCCAGTGATCAAGACAACATGTTAATTTGCCTGTGTGTTAATTGTGGCAGCCAGTGATGGGCAAACTTCAGAAAGGTTCCAACTAATAAAGCTGGAATTAAACATCAGCTTGTGGGGTGCACAGTCTTGTACAGCTGACCTGATACATTTTGAGGGAATTTAAGTCCTTCTTCAGGTCTCCCCTCAAGAGGGAACCGTGTGTCCAACTAGTTGTAAGTACATTTCTGGCTAGAGAAAGTAACCTAATGAAAAATCTTCTCTCTTGTCTCTTAACAACTGAGCTGTCACATCTCAACCTTTTAAGTATGTAGGGACCTTGATTTCAGACAATAAAAGCTAGGAAGGCACTGCAGGCTGGGGCACTCTGCTGAATGCAGGCATAGTTTCTCATCTCTGCTACCAGGTCTTTAGTCCAGTGGGAAAGACGCTGACGTGTAGAAATACCTGAGGATTTCTTCTTTTTGCTTTTCATAATCATACTCACACTTTGATGCAGACACCATTCGGAGAAACATGGAGCTGTCATATCTTGTGAGAGGGTCCTGGATGTGAGGTGAGCATTGATGTGGTACTCCTGCCAATCGATCCAAAAGACCTCCACTGAAGTTAGAGGAAGCCAAAATCTTCCTCTGCATGGACCTCTAGAGGATAAAGATCACCTTCAAATCCCACCTGTATTTGGAGGTGAAAAACAGAAGCCAGGCAGAGAGGAACTGTAGCATGGTCTTTGGCAGCTGGTTCAGCCAGTAACTGTTTCTGGTAGGATCATTTCAGAATTTCCACCACTCCCTCTGTTTCCTGTAATTTTGTAAGGGAACACAAACGGAGACAGCAGATGCTCCAGCTGGCCTGATAAGATTAAGCAAATTTTTACACAGCATCATTCCAAGCAAGAAATCAAAATTACTTAATTTGTTTTCTTCCCCTTATACCCAGTCTCTGAGTCCGTGTAGGAAAAACTAAAAACAAACCCTCAAATATTTCAAGTTAGCATATTAAACTTTTCCACTGCACTAGCTAGTAACTGCTGAAAAATTGCTCTTGGTACTCAGAGCTAATTGAGCCACTGAGGGCAGGAGAGTTCATTGAACCAGACTGAGCCAAGCAACAAATTACAGCCTGCATGACCTACAGAAGAGTCTTTTCATCTTTATCGCTTTAATTCCATTCTTCCTTTTATTTAAACAGTTTATTTTTCAGGATAAAGAGGAAATCCCAATTGCCATTACTCGGAAATTTTCAAGCAATTATTGTCTTGCAAAGTCCTGGGCATTGTGAATCCAAATCCAGAACTGACAAGTTTGTTAGGAGCAAGCGATGCACGGGCACGGCATGAATCAACTCCAGACAAAGTGTACAGTGGGACATCTATGTGTTAGGCACAGAGGAAAATAAATCATAGTTGTACTTATATCATTATGATCACCCCAAAGGAATTCAGGATTACAGTTTAACATATGGAGGTATTTTCACCTCCCTCAAAAAAGAAATTGTCTCAGTCTACATCATGTCAAGAGAGAATAACAGAATCACTGGGACCAGAAGCAGAGCAAAATTTTGCACCCAGCTGAATTTAGGGGAAAACTTGGTGCTATATACAGAAAAGGGCTGAAAGCAATCCCTGGACTCATGTACCACCTTCTGCTGCTCCAAGACAGCAGCGCTGCTGAGAAGCATTTGGCGGGTACTGGTAGATGAAAAACTGCAATGTGCACTGGCAGCCCAGAAAGCTAACCATATCCTGGGTTGCATCAAAACAATTGTCGACAGCAGGTCCAGGGAGGTGATTCTGCCCCTCTACTCTGCTCTTGTGAGACCCCACCTGGAGTGCTGTGTCCAGCTTTGGAGTCCTCAGCACAGGAAGGACATGGACCTGTTGGAATGGGTCCAGTGGAAGGTCACAGAGATGATCAGAGAGATGGAGAACCTCTCCTGTGAGAACAGACTGAGAGTTAGGGTTGTTCAGCCTGGAAAAGAGAAGGCTTCAGAGGGGCTTTATTGTGGCCTTTCAATACTTAAAGGGGTCTTATAAGAGATGGGGACAAACTTTTTAGCAGGGTCTGTTGTGATAGAACAGGAGGTAATAAACTGAAAGAAGACATATTTAGACTAAATAGAAGGAAGAATTTTTTTACAGTAGAGGGTGGTAAAACACTGGAACAGGTTGCCCAGAGAGGTGGTAGATACCCCATCCCTGGAAACATTCAGGGTCAGGCTGGATAGGGCTCTGAGCAGCCTGGTCTAGTTGAAGATGTCCCTGCTCATTGCAGGGGTGTTTGGACTAGATGACCTTGAAGGTTCCCTTCCAACCCAAATTATTCTAGGATTCTATGAAGACACGATCTAAGTCTGTTTCCAAAAATCCCCATAGCA
Source organism: Pedionomus torquatus (assembly GCA_013398155.1). Classification (NCBI taxonomy): domain Eukaryota; kingdom Metazoa; phylum Chordata; class Aves; order Charadriiformes; family Pedionomidae; genus Pedionomus; species Pedionomus torquatus. The sequence goes on along the minus strand of VZRU01004532.1, from coordinate 54,806 downwards.
GGTTCGACAGCTAACACTGTCAGTGCTTCACTGCCATTCCACTATTTCTAATGTCCAAATTTATTTTCTCCTGTTATTGCTTCCTGTCTTAGCTTCATATGTAGGCAACACGTAATTAAGAAACCAAACCCTGACATCCTCATATTCCTGAATTCTGTAGTGTCAGCCAGTCTTGATCTGATTATTTTTGGTAGCCATGAGTTAAACTGAACATGGGATCTAAATGTCTCTACTTGCCCTTAAGAGAATGCAGATCTGGGGTCTCAGGGTCATAGCAAGCAGTCAAGCAAGCGGGTGACTCTTACTTCTTTTTATTCTGTCAGGAATCACTGCAGAAACTTGAATAAATTGGAAAAATCCTTGGTGTTTTTATAGTATAAGAGAAGAAGAAACATGGGTAGGCTCAGAAATAAAAGGCTTCAGAGGATCATTGTTGGGCTAGAGTCAAAGTCCTGAGAAAATACATCCCAGATCCTGAAGGAGGAGATTGCTGGCCAAAGAAAGGACAGACAGGCAGAAAAGGAGCTGAAGCCTCTTCTATGAGGGCTGGGAGTTTTTCCCAACTCAGCCAGAATATCTTTTCTTCAAATATTTCAGGGCCTCAGAAAATCTTGGATTATATCAGTTTAGGCCCTCTATAAAAACAGATGAAGCAAGGGGTAGGAAAAAGAGGGTGCTGTCCCGTTCAGCTGTGCCTTTTGCAATTCCCTGGCAGAGTCCTGGTCTGACCCCCCTCAGTCCGTATCAGGATTTGGCTCTGTGGATAGTGACAGCAAGTGACATTTTGATAACATTCCTTTTTTTATTTTCTTTCAAGGGTCTGTTTGTTAAAGAAATCTACGCTTTTGCTGCTTCACTGGTTTAACTCCCCTATGAACTCTGAATCCCCAAATTATGAAATTGTAGACAATACAAAAGGAAGCTTATGAATGAACAGCAGTATTTTGGCTGCTCCAGCAGACATGCACTTGGACCAGCACCTAATCTTCTTAATAATTTCTCACCACTTAATCTACTGACATGAACAGTCTGATCCTCATAGTAGGATCTCTCAGGCTGTGAATTTCAGAGACCCTGTAAAAACAGAGTGGTTTAATATTCTTAAATCTCCCCCGACTGAAAGTAGACATCCCATGTCACCACAAGAGTTTGTCTGTTTTGATCGAGATGAGAGCGGTGACTGTGCTGCATGACTGCTCGTCAGTGCCTGTCCAAGAAGGTTTAGTAATGATTTCTATCTCATGCAAAAATGTAATTCACCTATTCTGATGATTCACGCCTAGCACAAAAGTCAAGGCAAAAGTTCACTTCATTTATCTAATCCAAGCTTCCCACTTTCCCCTTTGTATTTCAGCCTGTGCCTCATCCCCCAAGCCAGAGATGCTCCTTCAGGAATGCAGTAATATTTGAAACAGGGATGAGGGCCCCAGGGCTGTGAGGCTGCACTGGATGGATGGGGTGGGTTCCCTGCCTTTTGGGTTGAAGTCTGCAGCGTAGGGCAGCAATTGCTGAGCCCAGGCAGAGCGCAAGTCTCAACTCAATCTCAGCACAAGGCCAAACTGTGAGAAGGTAATCAGGAGGGCAAGGTTTTGGGAAGGAGTAAGTGGAGGCTGGAACCAGCTCTCCACCTCCATTTACAAATGCTGCCACTTCAGTCAATTCATCGGGTAGCAGAGTACCTCTCCAGTGTCTGCTCCTCCCACTCCATCATCCTAGGCCCAAGCTTAAAAATTGCGTCAGCCAAAGATGCCATGCAGTTCCACCAGGGTCTCAGGTACCCGCTCTGGAATAAGTGACAGGACCCTGGGCAGGCATCACTCACAAATTTACTGATTCTTCTCTTTCAGTTTTCTTTTGGTACCTCCACTCATGAAAGCAGTTTGAGCGGTGTACAGATCGGGTTCAGCCCACAGTTCCCCAGGAGGTGCCCGTCTATCACTGTGGCCAATATTCACCAAATGATGGGCAATTAAGGACACTTATGACCCACCTTTTCTGCCCCAGCTCCCTATACAGAGAAACTACCATCATGCTAAAGCCTCACCCTGTAGCTAGGCAATCTGAATGTGGCTCTTCACCAACACTCTGGAAGATGTGATGCTCCCTTCAGTCTCTCAAACAGGGAAGAAATTTTTCATCTTCTCTGCAGTGGCCTGTGTACCAACCCCTGTCACATCCAGGGCCGTAAAAAGGAGCAATCTGCACCTTTCACCTCAGCCGTCTGCTTTTCATTTTGTCCTTTAATCACAAGCAGATTTCAGCTATCAAGTGTGACATTTTAGCAGACCCAGAGACCCCTGCAGAGGAGGAGATCCAAACTCAATGCAAAATTCATTTTGTGCCTTCTGATGTATCTGATCCCTGGTTTGAAAAAGGGGATTTGCTGAATGTTTTACCCCCATAGAGAGAAAGAAAGAGGGAAGATTTACACTCACAGGAAGGTAGTTAAGCAAACACCAGCAGAATTATAGACAGTCTCCCCCTGCTTCAGGAACAAAACCCACCTTCTCTGTGATAAAAAGAAACATAAACCACAAAGAAAAATGTGCATGGTTACTGATTCACCAAGCTCAGTGCCAGCTGACCCCTACTCATTCTCCTATATGTTCTCCACTTGCACAGTGCCTTGCACCATGAAAAAAATAATAACTTCACTCCAGCTCTTACAAGATGGGTACCGATGGCTTTACAGCCCACCAGCAGAAGGTGAGGGAGAAGCGAGGATGCATGGGCAGGCATGCTGCAGGTGTGGATTCAAGTGGAGATTTCTCACAGGGGGATCTGTGAACCTGGGAAGTGACTCCAGCTGGAGGATGCACGTGCATAGTCAGTGCAGCCTTTAAGAGGCAATGGGTGGCTTCTCAAAGCCAAATCTAATACAGGGAATGATGCAGAGTTTTCCAGCCCAGCAGGAACAGCTCCCCATGGGGGACAGTCCCTCCTGGAGTTGTTTCCATCACCCTATGGACTGCTCAGTCCCTCAGACCGGAGCAAGGTAAAGAACACATGGCAGGACAGGTCTGCTCTGAATCACGCACCAGAGCACTGGGGGAAGCTAATGAAGCAGGGAGAAAATTCCTCAATGCCTGAGGGAGGAACAGATATGTTCTTTCCTAGTCATCAGTGTCAGCTTTGTGTTCTTCTCTCCTATTTTTTTTAGTCAGTTTATAAAGCTCCAAACACTGTTTGGCTGGGCATGTCCATATACAGGGGAGGAAAACACGTTTTTAGGGTTTGATGGCAACCCCCTGACATGCCCAGGAGAGCTAGGGGAGAAGAGGGCCCACCTTCCTGGGAAAGGCTTGTGTGAGCAAGACTTTGGGACTTGCCATTCACTTCCCAACTGTCTGGTCCCCTTAGGAAAATCTTACAGACAGCCATCACTGCTACTACTTGTTTTCTCTCATTGTGCCTGGCAGCGTCCCACACATTCACCTTTTGAAGTATGCTCCCAAGGCTATGTTGCCCGTATCAGCTGTTTCCCACCCCTGGACTCTTTGAATTTGCTGACGAGCTTTTCGTGCTCAGCATACCAATATCTCACAGCTTCCACTCAGCTTAAAAGCCACCTCTTCATTCCTCCTGTAAAGTGCATGTTGTTCTGATGCTTAAACTATTTACTATTTCTGTGTCTGGCGAGCACATTGAAACCTGAATTCTGGCAGTCTCAAGAAAATAATGAAAACAAATATCTCCAATACTACACCTATATAATTTCTGTTAATCTATAGTCATCTACTCTGCAATGTGTCCCTTCTCTAAACCATTAGTTAGCATCAATATTGTTGCTGTTAGCATTTTCTCTCCAGCAGTCAATCAAGGTTAGAGTCTTATCATGTTAGAAACTGCTTTTTGCACAAAAAAGCACCTAGTTTTTGACACTGAATAGGAAAATGTGCAAGAAGGTGCAGTGACTTGAAAGGGACTCATAGAATCATAGAATGGTTAGAGTTGGACGGGACCTTAAAGATCATCGAGCTCCAACCCCCCTGCCATGGGCAGGGACACCTCCCACTAGAGCAGGTTGCTCAAAGCCCCATCCAGCCTGGCCTTGAGCACTTCCAGGGATGGGGCATCCACAGGTTCTCTAGGCAATCTGTTTCAGTGCCTCACCACCCTCACAGGAAAGAATTTCTTCCTAATATCAAATCTAAATCTCCCCTCTTCCAATTTAAAATCATTACCCCTTGTCCTATCACTACTCTTCCTGACAGAGTCCCTCTCCTGCTCTCCTGTAGGCTCCCTTCAGATACTGGAAGGCTGCAATAAGGTCTCCCCAGAGCCTTCTCTTCTCCAGGCTGAACAGCCCCAGCTCCCTCAGCCTGTCCTCATAGGAGAGATGCTCCATCCNCTCAGGGCTGCTCTCCAGCCATTCTCTGCCCAACCTGTATTTGTGCCTGGGATTGCCACGTCCCAGGTGGAGGACTCTGCACTTGGCTTGGTTGAACTTCATGTGATTTGCATTAGCCGACCTCTCAAGCCTGTCCAGGTCCCTCTGGATGGCATCCCTTCCCTCCAGTGTGTCAACCACACCACCAAGCTTGATGTCATTGGCAAACTTGCTGAGGGTGCATTCTATCTCACTGTCCATGTCTCTGACAAAGATGTTAAATGGTATTGGTCCCAAATTGGACTCACCACAGCCGCTTCTCTCACTGGCTGGACCGTGGCAGCAATGAACTCTGGATGTTTGTGAAGGTGCTGTTAGTGGACAAAAGTTTGTCCAGGGTCACTCATTTATCAGCTCTAACCTCCTGGCCCTGCCATACCTGAGCTGAGGATGAAATCTCCCCATGCATATGATATTCCAGAGAAGTTTTAAATTATTCTGTGGAAAAAAAAATATTTATTTTGTGCTTAATCTAGCATTGAGTTATTTTTGTACCATAACATTGACAGAGCATTGCTACTGTGGGTTAGTAGCACATATTATATTAAAATAAAACCATGGAGATCAAGGATAAAAAAAGTCTTATAGCTTGGTAAGTCTGTGCCTCAAGTTATTTTGTGATGCAGTGAAAAAATCCCACACAACTACATATTTTTTGCTGCCTGACGTGCTACAGTTAACTCCTCCCAAGAACCAAAGGGGTTGAAACAGGCAGATACAAGCTCACCACTGGTGCAGACAGGGAGGATTATTGTAGGAAGCTGCAGTGGCAATGGGAAGAGGGGCATTCATACTGAAATAGCTGCTGTGGCTAATAAAAATGCTGAAGCATCGTGTCAGTTGTCAGACATACACTGGTCCTTCAGCAACAGTCCTGCATGATGTGCACTTCCCAATCCAGCAACTGCCTTGTGCACAGTGGCATTTGTGAAAACTGTGGTTGCTTGCTCATCTGCAAAGACAAGACAAATGGCTTGTTTGCAACAGAACAGCTTTGTCACCTGCTGATGAGATGGCCCTAAGGGGGATGCTGCTCCAAGTAGTCCAGGGAAGCAGACTGCAATGTGCTGAAAAGGGAGGATGCTGTGGAGACCTGAACTCCAGGCATCACCATGAACCATCCACCCCTCCAGGCTGCACTACCAACAGATGTTCTGGCTTGCAGCATGCATTTTTCCCTCACAAAAGAGACTCTCTGGATTGTCTCATTGGCAGACACATCACTTTTCCAGCTTTTTCCCAAAATAACTTGTCTTTTCAGTAGTCAGTCTGTTGGCAGAGATAGCCACCTGAGGAGTAGCAGTCTTCAGAAGAAGGCTGAAAAGCAGCTGTGCCATCTGGAGCCACCCCAGTTCCTTCAGAGGGTCATACACCCCAAACCACTTGCTCCAATTACCACAGTATTGATCCACTAATCCCAAATTAGATGCACAGGAAGCACAGCAATTTTCAAGAGAATCTGTGTCTGCTAGTGGACAAAAGTCACTTGGGATTGTCACCTCTCTAGGCTTGTGCTGATGTGTGGCCATGGCCCCACCAAATGTACAAAGAGCCTTACATTCCTTTCCCTGTGTGTCTCCCCATGCTCACCACATTGTAAATATTGTGCTTATACCCTGCAGCTATTATGAAGCAAGGACTTTGTTCTTAGACGTAATATTTTTCTTTCCAAGGACAAACATTATAAGCAGGTTTCTAACATGCTGGAAATGCTAGGGAATAATCTGTGCTCACGATAACAATCCACTTGTGTTGAGTGCCAGCCATCCTAAATTGCTTCCCTGGCTCCAGGCTGAGAAACTTTCATCAGTGCTGGGGAGCTCTAACGCTGGAAGAGCAGCAAACACAGGTGACCCATGTGGCATTGATCCACCCTGATAGCACTGACACCTCCAAATGTATCCCATTCAGAGAAACATCTGCAAACTCCAAGCACAGCAAAAATGCAAAAGTTTGAGTGGGATATCGAGAGATGGAGACAAGACACGAAAGACTCTCCTTACCCTTGTGGCCATTCATAGAATCGTAGAATGGTTATACTTGGAAGGGACTTTAAAGATGGGCAGGGACACCTCCCACTAGACCAGGTTGCTCAAAGCCCCATCCAGCCTGGCCTTTACATTCAGTAACGATATAATTGGCAGATCAGAGCATCTTAGGGGTGGCCACAAACAGCCAGGGTCCAGCTGCCAGACAGCCGTGCACTGTCAGGTACGACATGGCCAACAACATGCTGCTGTTATACACTTTGTTATTTGTTGCACAGAGTAAATGGGGTTATGATCTTGCTGCTGAGTGCTAGAGAGCTTTAGGGTCCTTGGCTGATATGAAAGTCAGATTCTGGAGAAAAGGTGACATCAAAACTCACTAATATTTGTGAACGCTGAAGCAGAACAAAAATTAAAATTTGGATCTCAAACCAGGAAACTTAGGAGGCAGACAGACTAAACCTGCCAAAAATGCTGGTTGCTTTGTAAAGCCCGAGTCTTGTATTAAAGTCTTGCCAGACAAGTTAGCAATAAACTTAGCCAGGCATCATCTCTTGAGTTGGGGACTGGGGAGGAGAAGGAAGAGGCCCGCGGATGAATGCTAGGGCTGGCGAGCACCTTGCTGGCCGAAGGAAGCCTTCCCTCTAACCTCACCGAAATGTGAATTATGCCACTGTGCAAGGCTTGAAATCTGAATGCTTCCTGACGTCCCACACTGCTATTAAAAATAAACCAAAAAGGTTTCCAACAAAGCGGCACATTTTTATATATGCCAGGAAGAAAATGAATTAAAAATGCATATCTTTGTTTCTTCCTGACAGTATCCCATTGATGCAAAGCAGCGGGCAAACCAGAGCAACAGCGCTCTGCAAAGAGATGCCCATAACCATGCAAGGAGGAGGTTTTGTTCCCCATCTTTGGACTACGCTCACTAATAATCTGGATTTCCCTCCCCACCATGGGGAAATCTCAAGGCAAGTGTGCGTGCAATGGCTCTTGAAGGGAGTTAGCTCTTTAAACCATCCCTGACACTGTGGAAAAATCAGGAAACTTTAATTAAGGGAGCGAAAACAAAAAAATCACCCACAAGGCATTTTTGTATTTACTTTCACTAAGTGCAAAAACGAAGTTCAGAAGAATTTCATCCCACAGGAATTTCCAATATTTTAGTATTTGTTTCCGTTATTACTTGGGACAAAATGTTGAAATATCAAAGGATTTTCATAGAATGAAGTGTTCTGGGAAGCAATATATTTTACGTCATTTTGACGTGTTTCAGACTTGAACTTGCACCTGGATGAGCTGCTGAGAGGCTACCGTGCAAGTGCCCTGCAGTCCCAGTTTCCTTTATAGACCACCCTCAGAACATCAAGGCTTCCCACCCAAAATACATCATCAGGTCCCACAGCACAAGACAGAAATGCAACAAGGCAGAAGGCGGTGGTTCATCACGGAATATGTACTCCAGCTAATGACTTGCTCTATCAAAGAAAACAAGCCATCAGATCTCCATCCTGTGTGAGCTGAGCATGCATCAACGTTGAACACAGCTGAGCCCAAATGTTTCATTTCTGCGTTGCTGGCTTTGTTTATTTTTTAGCATACAAGATGGACAATTCTCAGCCAGCTGTAACAGTGCATTGGTCTGTCAGCACTCCAGAGACATCCCCACCTCAAACTGCATAGTAGAGCTGCACCCCTGCTGTCTTCTCCATGACGCAAAATAGGCAGGAGAAGGGGGATGTGCTGACCAGTGCTGGGAACACCTGTCCACACCAGCATGTCCTTGGGCTGGATCCATTCTGGAGGATGGATCTGTCCATCTCTTCCCTCCATTGCCATCTTCAAGAGACCAAGTTTCTAGCTTAATGTTGTCACTTACGCACTCTCACTGAATCTGTCCTCTTTTCATGATCATTTGCCCCAGTCCTGCCTCACAGTTTTCCACAGGAGATCGGGGTCAGGGAGCACAGCAGTGAGTGGGGCCACCAGAAAGAAAGTGACCTTTGGAGGAAAGGGGAAAAACTTCTGTGTTGAGAACACAGAGCTGTTAGAAAAAAAAATTCCCAGCACTACAAGGGCCCTTGTGCATTTTTCTGTTGGCCAGTCTCAGCACCAGATTTCATATCACCCAGCAGAAGAAGATGGCAGAACTGACTGTGAGTTTTAATTTTTCAAACATGTCTGATCTAAGAACTGCTATTGTACATTTTCTAAGTCTGATACTTCCTTACATATTGTTTTACAGTCTCCAACCATTGCCTTTCTGGGAATTCAGGTGACCTGTAGAGTGTGTAGGAATTTCCTTGCAAAACTTCATTCTTCCAGACATTTTTAGTATCAAGAAAAATAAACCCCACTCCACACACACAGCCTTTTTACCTTTAAAACCTCAATTTCTCCTGGAGCAAGCATGGATCAGGAGCTGGCCAGGACCACACACAGCTCTTCTAGTATCCCAGCCTGAGGACCAAGAAGGGGATGGAGGAGACAACCAGCACACTGTGAAGAAAGCAGGGAGATGAAATCCAGCCATCAACAGGAAAGGACCATGAAGCCCTTGCTCAGATGAAAAACACTATGAAAATGAGTAGAGTTTTTGAATTAATAAGGACAGAGCCCTATGATCTGCATCCTAGAGCTGTGCATGAGAAATTCCTCCAGGCATGAGCCCCATTTTGGGTAGATTATGCAGGCTGGCATGCCCATTACTTCCTCTCAGACTCCTTTGCAGGTCTCTCCATTGGCCAAAGTCTTATGAGCAACCAGAAACAAAGGTGAGCTTCTCACTGCCACTTTGGACCCAAGGCTGGTCTGAGCCCCTTGCAGAGCTCCAGGTGAGGTAGGGGCTGCCCCTGGGGCTTGGCTAGAAAGAAATGCCTTGCATTCCTGTGGGTTTCCTGGCAGGCCAAGCAATCACATCCTGTTAAGTTAGGTTCACAACCATTCATTTACTGTGAACTTACCTTCTGATGTAACAGAAAGCTTGATTTCCACCATAACTCACAAGTCAGCATGTCACAGCTGTGAGGATGTATCTAGACAAGGACTGGAAATGACGCATTTGACAGAGCTCTTGCAGAAGGGTTTTGTTTTGTTCCAAAGGCAGGTCTTTGCCCAGCAAATGCTGCTCCTTCCTGGTGCCCACAGACCTCCGTGCATCTCTTGCAGCAGGCACTTTCTCTACTTACAAACAAGCCTTGCTCTTCACAGTATTTTCAGGGTGCAGGAAGATTTTTGATATACAGTCTCCATAGCCCCAAACACTTTGTGTGTGTTTTGGGCTTAATAAACAAGCAAAATTTGTTACACTTTCCATCAGATCACTTCCACCAATTTATGACACATTCTCAGGTCTAATCAGTGGAAGCTGTTACTTCAAAAAAGACTGGGAAATATGTGTGTTGCATCAAATATCAGCTGATATTAACTGGCTTCTTCTCCAATGATGCGATGCAAATTCAAACCAGACCAGACTTCCTTGGACACCATGGTGCCTGCCACAGACCATTACAAGAACCAGGACTGTTCTTAAGAGCAGACTCTCCTGACCAGATCTAAATCCTAGAAATGTTGTAACCTGGCCAGAAAGCACCTGATTTTCTGACAGGGCAGGTTGAACTGGTCCCACTGCTCTAAGGTATGCCCATTCAGATGTCCAATCCCATGTCAGGCCAGGACTTCACCTCTTTTTGCTTGTCATAGTGCCAAGAACACTCAGTTCTCCACACTGCAAAAGGCTGAAACACGTGGTTTGCTTTCCAGCCCAGCATCAAGGAAATAATGAATTCTCAACCTTTCAGTAACCTTGTAATAATGCACAAATTATCTAAGCTGGGACAGATCCTGTCATTTTGCATCACCGCAAATTCATCCCACAGCTGCCCAGCAGGAACTGATGAGGAGTCACTGCATTTGGGGAGTAATTTGCTGTTTGGGGCAACAGAACTGATTACTTCCCACTCCTGCAGGAGCGTAAAAATATGTATTTGTGGCATTGCGTTCAGGGGTTTTGGCTCCAAAAAACTCTTGTCTCAGTTTGCTTGAGACACAGGGAGTGAGTGAAGACACCAGAGAGCCAAACGCTTCTCAAAGTGATTTGAGACTGTAGGAATCAGGATTTCCAGATGCAAAGTCTTCTCACAAACTCCAGGAAAAAATGTTGAAACACGTTTACAGAGGGGGACAACAGCAGCCCTGATTGCTGGCCCCAGCTTCAGGTGGAAGTCCCCTTTGATACCCAGCCGTGCAGAGAAGGGCACCACACTGGCTGACAGATCAGGCAAAATCATCCACGCGATCTGCTCCCTAACTACGCTTTTCCAGCATAATTTTATCTCTCGCCTTTTTTACTCTCCCCTCAACCAATTTGTTATCTACACAGTTGTTTCCTACTTCTACTTCTAGACTTTACCATAGCTTCTCTTCCAGTGATGCTGAGGGCCTTCCTTCAGGCTCCATGCTAAATGAACTCTTTCCCTGGAGCCCTAAATGACATTAGAAAAAGTATTTCCTCATATTGTTTTTTGGGATTGCTGCTTTTCAGATATGCTGGCTCCAACATCATAGGGAAGGTCAACCTGACATGAGAGGCAGTGCTGAGAAGCCAGAGCAGCAGAAATGGAGGAAGAATGGGGAGACCTTGCCGAAAGGTTGCCCAATGGTTGAAGGTGGCACCAATACCTCGCAGCAGCAACTTCCCCAGGTCAAAGGCAGCATTTGTAAAACTCTGTTTCCTGTGTATTTGTCACCTCCGAATTCAGATATGTTGAATGTGGCCACAGTATTATAGCTTAACAGGACAGAATATCTTCCAATAACTTTAAAAACAGCCCTTTGGCTTACTTAAATATCTTTTTATCTGTCTTGTCTTCCCATAACATCTGTAAAGCTATGAGTCTGTATACAACAGTATCTGCCCACAGGTGGGTTCACTCTTTCTGCAGCTTCAAAAATGAAAATAAATAAAAAATAATTCCCAGCACAAGCACAGAAGCACCAGAACTAATTTTCCGGCAGATGCAAGAGACTGTCAACTAATGTAGGAAATTAAATGTTTAAGGAAATTATAGAACAAAAATATAAACTCTTGAATGGAAGCCAAAAAATACAAATTCCATCATTTATCAAAAAGCTCCAAAATGAGCCTGAAATGGTGTGGGGACAGCTGAATGAAAGGCTATATTCAGGCAGCAGCACTGTTTAGCTTACTTTTTGGACCTTTTCCCTTTATTGATGCTGTTGGGAGGCCCTCATTCCAAAACCTCTAATGCTGTCGTGTTCTAGGATGAGTTACTAAAAGCAACCGTTCTTCTGCATATGAAAACATTCGATTATTTGCATGTTCGGTGTCTTTAATGCCTCTTTTGTGCCTCTGTTTTTTGTGGGGGGAGGCAGATGAGAGATCCTGAATTTCAGCAGTATTCTGATATAGACTTCTTCTGAGAAAGAGAAGGCAAAGAAGAAAAAGTCTTTGCAAGCCTGAAATGGAGTCAAGGAGGGCTGGCTTTCTCAATTTATTTGAAGGGACAGATGAAGGTGTTTATTCAGGATTTGTGGAGTCCTTCCAGCCCTTAAATGAAGACTCAGCCCTGAAGTTTCAGCATTACCTAGTTCTCCTTGAGTAATGTGATTTTAAAAAGGCCCAATATTAGCAATCCCAAGCAGTTTCTCTAGTACCATAAATACCAGAGCTGTGTGCAGGACAGATGACGGGCTCAGAAAGCTGCTCCATAAGCATTTCCACACAAAAAGGGGTAAGGATGCGCAGTGCTAGGCAAGTGTTCTGGAGTGGAAAAACCTCCTGGTAGGTCACAGCAGTCAAGTTCCAGTCTCCATGTGGTCATCTTGGCTCTCTCTTGCATGGGCTAGAAGGTTACAGGAAAGCTGGAGGCACCTGGCCAGCTGTCGACATGCTACCAGCAGCATAAAATACTTCAAATACTGTCCATTTGACCTGTGAAATTTGCTGCTACAAGGTATTACCATGACTGTGGGTATAAGCAAATCATGGCTTGTTCTGTAGCAAATTAGATGATGCTGAAGCAGTGTCTGGTGCTGGGAAGGATCCTACCCTTCTGCAAAGGCAGGTTAAAGCTGCTGCTGAGCTCTACTGTACAGTTGCAAGGGGCTAAGAGCTCACAAATGGCCAGTGGCCACAGCTCAGTGGAGAAGTTGTAATCCATTATGCCATGATAATTCAATTGCTTGCTATTTTCTCCCCATAACCAACAAACCTAGCAGGAATCCAGAAAAGAATTGCTTGTATTTATGGCTAATACGATTAGCTGGTCATAAGAGCCAATATTAAACAAACAAAAAATAAGAGGTTTGGAAGAAATAAGAATCCTCAGGGTTTAAACCAGTGAATGGAGATTAGGAAGAAATTTCTCTGAGGTTCAGTTATTCCTGATTTCTTACGGCTTGTTACATCTCCTGCCAGAGCCTTTAGTCTTTGCCCAAGAAGCACTGGCCTAGGCGAAGCACTATCCTGCTTCAGCGTGGGCAGGCATGGGTCTGAAGAAGACAGCCAAAGGAGAATGACTTCTCCCAGTGAATCCCACAGTGGTCCTTGATCGCTCGACGACGACTCTCTGCATCCCATTTTTGACTCTCCAGCATCTGGCACCGGAGCCAAGGATTGACCCATCAAGGTGCTCCCGCAGCTCTGAGCTGCCCTGCTTTTCTCAGCCCCTCTGACTTGCTCATTTAACACTGCTTTTATTGGAGTTTTTATTACCGGTGCAGAAAGAACACAGCTTTGCTTTTCTGGGCCAGCAGCACCATCTACAGCCTGCTCCGACATGTGCAGTCTGCTTCTGCCTGAGAGAACATACCTCCTCATTCCATCCATGACTAAGGAAAAAAAAAAAGAGACCAAAATAATTTACACTTGTTAGGGTGGAGAGGAGAAGATGACAGACTGAGCAGCATCTGTGGGGCTAGAAATGCTAATATAGTCATATACAGCTGGTGTACTAGAGGAAGGGAGGTAGGCTTTGTGCAGTTAGAGGCAAAAAGGATGTGATTTGTAGCTGAATGTTGTCTGCTGTTATCTCATTCTCAGGTAGCACTGTATGTATTTAGGGAAGAAATTTCTTCAGCCAGGGGATATATGAGCCTTGTATACTGCTTCCACGACATAACATGGAGGAAACAACAATTTCCCAGCCAGCAGCAGGGTCGTTGCTACTTTTCCAAAGGCAAATGAAGAGAATCACTGCCTTCAGTGTCCTAAAACCATCCACCTGGTTCAGAACAAGGGGCCATGACACAGTCACTCCATGCACCTTGATATGCAGTAGTGCTGTGCAGTGCTTCCAAGGGCCATTTGTGGGATAAACTTATACCCTGCAGCAGGACACTATGTGAAATCATTCTAACATGCCACTGGAAGAGAGCAGGAGAAACCCAGGGCATATCTCTTGCAAGACTCTGCAATAGAAAGGAGTTTGTAAGATAAAGCTCTGAAATAACGCTGGCAAGTAGAGTGTGCCCCATGTTCAAGGAGGAAAGCAAAAGTGAAAAAACCCCTATTTGCCTCTGTCTTGTGGTCTAGGAGAAAGCCATTCCTCATGATCCATCACTTTAAACTCACTAGGCTGACCTTTGAAGGACTCAGCTCTAAAGGAAAGCCGGCACCCTAGAAATGAGCTGCCTTCCCCAAAATGATCTGGAAACATCATATCCTGAAAAATGTGTTATCCAAAGAACTGAGGTTTATACAGGAAAGGACAGTCCTGCATGGCCCTGGTGCTACACGCCACCACTGAGGACATTACAGCAGCTGCGTACATCTGCATCATGATACACACATAAAGGCAGGAGGAACAGCTGGGTGCACGCAAAGAAAATAGAACAAAATGTCCTAATCTACCCTGTCTGATTTTGCAACAAGTCTATGTTTTGCTTTGCTGTTACAGGAGCAACAGACCGGTGAACCCCAGGGAACAGATAGATTTCTCCCTTGTCTCCTCTTCCTTCCTCTCCTCCTCAGAAAGCAGAATCTCCTGTACTCGCAGCAGCTGAGCTAGACCCCACTGGCACTCATAAGGCAAAGCTCTCTGGAGCACAGATTGTACCTTGTGGCTACACCCATACCAGGAAACTAGATGGGGCCAAGACAGCCCACGGTCTCATTGGTGTCCATGGTCTCCCACAAGATGCTGGGACACAACAGTGCAACAAGAACTGCTTTTACAATAGGTGGTTTGGATAGAACCCTCTGCCACTCCTAAGGAATCACTTCAAACACTTTGAGGAAAGCTTCTATACGTAGTAGGACACCCCAGCCTCAGGTACCCAAGAATAGCAATGACCAAAGCAAAAGTTCCTGGCAGGAAGGAACAAAGATTTCCCAGGAGATACTGAAGTTCCAGGACCATGCATCTTTGATCTTGCTCACTCTGTCTCTTTCTGTCTCTCTCTCTGAGCAATGAGGGACTGTATGAGAATAAATCAGCATATTAATGGGGATGATAATTGCAGCTGAATCTGGGAGGGACTAAAATCTATGTGTTCCTTTTAATTATGAATGCTATAGCCCAATTTAAATTATGTGGAACAATTAATCAGAACAACTATTATTTCAAATATCAATCGTCCTTTCAATGGTTTTGATATTTATGTTAAAACATAAAAGCACATAACAGGACAGATCCCAACATCACAGCATGATTCAGACTACCTCCCCTATAGTGGAGGAGCCATTCAGAGTAACAGGGCCCTGTATTTGAAAGTGCTTTTTTAATAAGAGGCAGAAATACACTTATCTTCCCATTTCTCCTTGGGTCAACAATGTTGCAGTGATAAGTGACAAGTAATACCTGTGTACAATGATTGTATTCTTCAGTGAGCACAAGTACCTGTGAGCCCTACATATCAGTATATGTGTGTGTGTCTGTGTATATATGTGCTGCTTTGTTACCATTCCTCCCCATGCAGAGGAGTCAGGAAACTTACCAGTTTTCCCATTCCAATTTCCTCAGACCAGGAGACTTCACAATGGGATTTAAACACCTTTATTGCTTTCTTTTCTATTTAGGTTGCCTAATGAAGGCAGCCTAAAAGAACTGAAATGTTCCCTAACACCCACAGTGTTACATGTGGCCCAGAGCCTTGTCTTCCCTCTGCTACCACTGGACAACATGAGCAAACCAGTATCAAAGATCTCTCCATTGTGGGAGCCTGTCTCAGGATGGGATGAAGTACAGCTGCAGTTACAAAGATTAATGTCTCCTACAAGACTCTTGAGGGCAAGAGGAAAGGTGAGAAACCAGGTTTTGGATTTTCCCCACCCCTTTCCAAGCCTTGGTCATTTGCTTCTTCAGGTTGTGTTTCCAGCCCTCAGGGTGTCTTGCACCAGTAAGTTCCACAAGGCACACCAGCACTCCTCACTCAGTCCACTATTTCATATGAATTACCCCCAGGCTTTGGTTATTTAGTGTAGCCCAATCTGCCTTCTCTTGTCAGGCCATCCTTCTGCCAGTAGCTTTCCCCCCCCACTTTATTGGTTATGTTCCAAAGAGTGAGGGTGCACCCCTCTGGAGACCAGTCAAGCCACTCGAGTCTCATCTGTCAATGCCTGACATTGGAATTTGCATTGACCGAGTATTTCTTGAGTTTGAGATATTTACAGTGACAGAGAAGCTGTGATAACCCTTAGAAAATTGTTTTAATTAATCACACGGTTTCCTCTATTTCTACTGTCTTTCCATTAAACCCCCTCTAGGTCCCCAAAACACCTCACTTGGGTCCTCTTCAGCCTTTGGCTGCCTGAGGTCTGAGCTATACACTGATCTCACTGGCACAAGAGCAGCATCCAAAGCTACTCCCCCAGATTTCTTCAGAATGCCATGCACAAGAGGCTATTCCCATCCCTCCTTCCCCCATCCGCACATGGCATTTTTTTTGTGGCTTTCTGTATTTGTCCCAGACACTTCATACCTTCATCCACCTGGAAAAACTTGCCTGGGAAGTAAGCAGTTTTGCAGGTTTCCCTGTTACAGCCTATTCTNCAGCCTATTCTCTTTTTTTTTTTTTTCTGGGGCTTTGTTCAGAAGAGAATGAAAAGCTCCAGGAGCTTCTGTCTGGCTCACAGCTCAAACCTGAAGATGATTTAATTGTGGCAAAGCCCGGAGTCCTTATGCCATCTTAATTTGTGATATTGCTCTATTTCTAATAGAAGAGCTCAGAGGCTAGGTCCAGGCATGCACATACTTCCTTCTGTACTGAATTTAATTTATGGTGTGCTGTCATATAAAGAGCTGCTAAATGGAGTGCTAATCTTCTTCTTTAAGAGGGAGCTGCAATAACACTGGCGTGTGAACAGGCTTGTGCAGGCTTGTGCTCAGCTAAGTTGCATCTCTGCAGGCCTTCTCCCCTCTAGAGAGTTAGGTTGGGAATTTATAACACTGCTGATGTCAGAGTATGAAAATACATATTTTCTGATACATTGGATATGCATGCACAGGAAAACTTGGTCTTCAGTTTTGTGTCCAGGTACAAGCAGACTCTGGCTTTGTTTCTTTGGCAGAAACCTCTTGGCTGGCTGAAGCATTCATGTAGGACTGGAGAGTTTTCAAAGACCCCAAGACAGTGGCCCTCAGTGACACTGGTGCAAGTACATGGGGCACAGCCCCTTGGGATATGAGAAGGGAAAGGCCAGAGGGCAAGAGGAGTGCTGGGATGGCTCTGGTTTCCCCACCACCAGTCTAACCTCCTCCAATAACTATTTGCAGGGATGTTTCAGATGATTATGGGAGTCAGTCCTGCCTTGGAGCATAGGATTGCAAAAAACAGCTTTGAGTTCCCCCTCAGCCCTTCTGGGGTTGTGATTTGTCCCATCCTAAATAAGGATGCTGAGAAGGATGGGTACCCCTCTGGAGAAGCCTTTCTCTTCTCAGTCACCAGGCAAGAGACAAGACACCACTTGGCTATAGCTGGAGGTCAGCATGCTTCTCCACACTTCAACATGGGCTGAAAAGCATCCTCTTCGTAACATCTCACCAAAGAAAAACTTCAGCTGCTAAAAAAATTAGGCAGAAGGACCGCACCTCCAACCACAGCTTCAAGAGCTCGCCCTGCCACAGGCACGGCTGGAGAAGAGGATCCCTCCTGCGCTCAGCCCGCCACTTCCCCCAGCCCCAACAGCTCGGGACCTGTTCACAACACAGACATACCCCGAGCACTCCACCAGTGAAGCACAGGCTGAGCTCCCTGAGCGAGTGGCCAGTGATTTAACTGGGCAAGCATGCTGTAAAGTAGCAAATAAGTGGGTTGAAAGCAAATACTAGGTTTTATATAGTTGTTATATTTATTCTGCTGAAGTGTTTTGATGCCAGATTCAGGGGGAAGGAGGGAGGAGAAGTTCAATTCACATAATGGGAGCTGGCTCCAGTATAAACATCCTTTCAAGCTTTGCCAGTCACTGTTATAAAAAGGGGAGGCAAGGTGGGTTGACATGCCAGCCTTTCAGTCTTGCAGATTTATGTTCAGTTCACAGCCATGCACTGATTCCAGCTCTCACTAGTTTAACGCACACTTTGAAACTGTGTTCTGCTCCTCAAGCTGCAACCCCTGCCGTCAAGTAGGCAGCTTGTGATGAACAGCAGAATCTTCAAGACATCACAGTGGGGCAGAAAAATTCAAAAAATACACAGTAAGAACTGCAAAGTGATTATTTCTTTAGACTCTAGGATTTTTTAGGTGCATCCAGAAATTTTCTGAGCCATGATACAGGTTTAAATAAATGGGTAATCTCTGCTGGGTAAACCACCACCAGTGTGCCCAGCACCCCCTCTGAGGAGAGGCTGAAAGAGGGACAAAGGCACATGTGGCACTGTTGCATTCTGGCTATGGCAATGGGAAATGCATGCTTGTGAGGAGGACACTTTTTCCCATTGGTTGCAGTTTCTAATACTCATGTGTTGGCAGTTTTGGATTCCTCAAAGCCACAAATCTGACCAGAGGCTGTTTATGTTTATCAGCATGAACACCCAAAGGTAATGTATTGTACTGCAGGATATTATGCCTCCTTAAATGAAAGTCATTCAAATATCTATCTGCTTTTATGTCTGTCCCCTGTGATGATGATCTCTGTGATGAAAATCAGGGCTTCCCTCTGAGATTTCCACACTGCTATCATTTTACCACAGAATACACTGGCGAGGGCACAGGAAAGATGCTATTTGAACACATATACATCCTATCCACCACTACTGAAAGCCAAAGTATGACAAAAATATGTGAAAGTCAATGGAAACATGTTGGGAGTTGAAGGGCCCATTGCCCAACATTGCCTGCTCCCTAAGAAATGGTTTCTTCTGCTTTCAAACGTGCTACAGAAGCAGCCAAAGAAAACCTGTGGGTTTTCATAAAGAGAACCAATGAGAGCAAATCTCTCTCCCCTCCTCAGTGCTCTCACATGAGAAGAATTTCACATTCAAAGCCTTGTGATAAATTTTTCTCATCAGGTGCCTCCTTCACCCTTTGGTTGGCAGATCTCCAGCCATGCTGCCCACAGAGAGATCAGCCTGGCCAGACATTTGTGCCTTGTCTTGTCTAAACAAGCCCTAGGCGAAGGTTTAAAAGAAGCTGCTGCTCAGGCATAGGAATAATGGAAATCTCCTCAGCTATTATCTACTAGCCCCATTTCCTCTGCTCTCTTGACCAGGTTCAATAGTCACAGGCTATCCTGGAGCCATGCACCCACTGGTCATCTTGCTGTTGCTCACTCAACACATGTGGACACATGATTTCTCCTGGGTGAGTCCTCTTGTTCTCTGGGCACCTAGACAAACAACAAATATCCTTGACCAGATCTGCCAGCTGCATTCATAGCGTATGCTTACAGCAACAGAGACACACCTGCACCTTCAGAGAAATCCCATTGACTCTGACACGAGAAGATCTGGCTCCGTGCTTTTCTGGTGGCTTAGTAAATGCCATAAATGGCACAGAAACGCACCTTGACAGAGTCTGATCCTGCAGGCTACCTGACTAAGTGTTCTGCTGTTGACCTGCCAGGGAAGAGGACCAACTCCACACATCAACATGACAGATGCAAAGTCTGGGAGGAAAATCCAGTGAGCAATGAAGGAAGGAGCAGGAGAGCTGCTCAGCATGCAGCTGTGGGCAACCCATGCACAACTCACTACAGCATACACAGACCAAAATCAGAGGTCAGCAGAGTGGCAACTGCTGCCTCTCTGCTGTGACAACATTATAGATAGGCAAGAAGGTGAAGCATAGGGAGGTGACACTGCTGCAACATCTCTGTGAGGAGGGATCTTACCCTGAAACAGCCACCTTCCAGCCCTGAAAACCATGGGGTTTGGAGATAATCAGGAAAGATGATCTGGCTAAACTGGGATATTACTGGAAAAGTGAAAGGATGTCACCAAACAACTGCTGCAGCAGCCTTGGATGGTCAGATCCTGCAAACAGCAGCTGTCTGCCCAGGAATGACAGGAGGAGCATAGGTTTCAAGGGAAGAGCTCAGAGAAAGGAGCAGGAATCCTCTGTGTCTGTGCCTTGAGTTGTAGCTACAACCAGCACTATGGCAATTAATTCTCCTTATAAAGATTTCACAGCATTTGTCACAGCTCCAAGTCCTTTAATGGCATTGGCTACAGTCACAGGCTGTCTGTGTCATTGCAGAGACCTGGAGACCAACCTGCTCAGCCACAGGGCCAGATGAGAGCGATCACCTCCCTCTGTGCCATCTTTATCACCTCTGGGTGATAAAACACTCCAAACCTGAGGAACACGGTGTGGTTTCACAGAGCTTCCCTTGCTTTCTGTCCTGAAGATGATGAGGAAAATATTGCTTGTAATTCAGAGAATAAGAATAAAATGAACGCAGAGGCTGTAGCAGGGGGAACAGTTTTACAGACCTACATTATAAGCTAGGTCAAAATAAAGAGGCCAAGAGATGAAGTGTCAAAGAAATGGGCATAGGCAGAGAAAAGAAACGAGCTTTCCATCTCCACAGCTAGAAGAGATCACAAAACAAAGTCAGATGATTTTAGGTAGCCTAAGATAGAAAATTAAGGAAAAATCAGAGTGGAGTCTGTCCAAAACCAGAGGGATAAGTACAGACAGTCCATATTTGGAATAACACAGTTTTATATGAGTGATGAGCTGAGTTGGGTGAGCTCTGCCCTAAGCAGCATCCTTCCCACTGATCCCCTGTCTCCACACTGCAGTAGGACCCCATCTCCTCACAGCTGGGCTCTTGAAGGTTGGGTAAGACTTAATCCTAACCCACTGCCACACCTGGGACAGTCTCTGACAGACCTCTGCTGATCACAGAGTTCCAATACTGCTGTGATGGGAAGGGACCTCTGGAGACCCTCTCATACAAACTCCTGCTTAAGCCAAGTCAGCTGGCGCAGGTTGTTCAGGACATTGCTGGCACCCTAGTTCATCTCACCAGCACGATATGTTCATGTTTGTGGATGGAATTGCTCCCTTGCTGTCAGCAGGAAGTTCACCACCACCAAGGAAGCTCCTGGTGCAAGGACTGATCTGCAGCCCCACGCAGAGTGGTCCTGCTCTGCCTGGGACACATGCAGAAAGGTAAAAGATAACCCCAGTTAAAATCCACATCTTCCCTGCAGTTTTTACTTTCTTTCTTTGGGTTAAAAAAGAAAAATCTCCAATGTAAAGCACATAAGTTATGTCAGGCTGTGTGTCTGTGAGATGTGATGATGGAGGTCAGGCCAGAGATGCTCTGGAGCAGTCTGTTAGCAGGCAAACCATGCGGATATGAAGCAAACCAGTGCCAGGACTCATGGGAGTGATGGATTTCTAGAGAAAAAAAAAATAATAATGTTCAGACCAATGTGGAAGAAAACACAGTGTACACAATGGGCTGATGATGGGATAAAGTGGAGGAAACACAAACACAACCGATTTTACTGTCTCACTGTGATGAAAAACATGTGAATTGAGTGGGACACTGAAGAATGATGTCCAAAGGAATGCAAAGGCTGAGGAGTCATTTGATGAGCACAGAGACTCCAGCAACTAGAAGAATGAAAAGAAATACAATTTTTGGGGGTTTGGTGTTGCTTTTTTTTTTTCCACTTGAAACCAAGGAATGGATGACAGAGTAGAGAATTCTGCTCCACAGCTGAGAACTTTGGCATCTACATAGGAACTGGGGAAGCACAAACGTTTCCTGGCTCGAGAGACAGATCTTTGTGGGACCCAAGATTTTCAGGAGGAATTACTAAGGGCAGCAGAGCTAAACCTCCAAACAGCAAGGCCAGCAGAAATGTCCAGGGAGAGGATGAGATTGGCAATGACTCCAGCTGAGTGAGTACACAGGTTCAAGCAAAGGGAGGGTGGGAATCAGGATGGAGAGATGATTGGGGAAATCATCTATTGCAGGGCAGTGTGACAGAACAAGATAGATGCAGAAAAGAAAAAAATGTACTTAAATTCTGGACAACAGCGCAGGGGCAAAGAGGCTTACTTTGTGTCCCCAGCTAGTTCTTCTTTGCCAGAAATCAGGCAAGATAAAAGCCTGTTTGAGGCTCTGGGGCTCTCTAGTGTAATGGCTGGTGTCCAAGCAGGTCTCAAGGCTGGGTGGAATTAGATGGGATTAGAGGATTTTCTCCTCCAGCTCTCTTCTCTCCATGTAAAGATGGTTTTATTCCAGAATAAGAATAAATCAAGGAAGAGGCGATCTTGAACTGTGATTCTGAAGCTGCACTGTGTTCCTTGTGGAGGGGAGCAGAGCGGGACAGGCTGACCTAACATCACGGCATCCCGGGCATAGACGGAAGAGCCTGCACCCTAAAGGAAATGTAAATGTGAAGCATGCGAAGGCTGACATCTCTCTGAATGTATACTCAGAGATACCTTCCAAAGAGGTGTCACAGAGACGGGAACCAGCAAAGGATGTCCTAAGCAACAGACCAGGCTTAAACTACTGCAACAGTAGGACCAGAACCAAGGACCAGAGTGGGGAAAAAGCAAAAGCCCAAATATTTGTGGGGCTGTGAAAGCACTGCCAAGGTCCACTGAAGACAAGCAACAGCTTTCCATCCTGGTGCCTTTTGTGTGAGACCAACTGCTGGACATTTTCGATTTTTGAGCCCAGCTCTGATGACCGTGAGAAATGTTTCAACATTAAGTCACAAGGAAAGTGCAGAGCTCCAGTGTTTGTGGGCTTTTTATATTTTTTTTGGTACTTGACTTGGTCAGTGCACAGTCAGCAGCTGCCGAGGCCTCAGGCAAGGATGGGGGACATCCCCATGAATGGGTTGAACCCATTGGTTTCATGAACATGGATCCACGTTAACTCTCCACCACACCAAACAGGAGTCACGAGCCTGGCTGACACAAACAGCTGAATGAACCAGGAGCTGCGCCCAAGGTAACCTCCCAAGGAGTTATTGGTGGCTCCTTTTACTCAGCTGGCTACTTCTTCCCCTTCTCAGACGTGCCTGCTCCAGGAGACTTCCCAAACCCCCACATTTCATGGCACATGACCAAAATAGCAGGTGCCAATTTCCCTAGCATCCCACGCTAGACAGCATCAGGCTGCGGAGGAGCAGTGGCATTATTGTGATCATCCTAAGACGAGAGTGAGACCATGCCCTTCACCTATTTGCTCCTTGTGGCACATCAGCTGTGGCACGTCAGACTGAGGATGGCAGTCCCCAGCATTGCTCAGCTACTTCCTGGCAAATGTAAGGCAGCCCCATCGTCGGATGGCAGGGAGCATTTTAAAGCATATTCAGCTTTGCTATTTGACAGTGTGCTGTCAAAATATAATAATACCATAATGTGCTTGCTATGCACATTATGGNTGAGGATGGCAGTCCCCAGCATTGCTCAGCTACTTCCTGGCAAATGTAAGGCAGCCCCATCGTCGGATGGCAGGGAGCATTTTAAAGCATATTCAGCTTTGCTATTTGACAGTGGCTTGCTATGCACATTATGGTATAAAGGTTTTTATTTGTTCCTGTTGTTGCAATGTTTATTCCCCAAACTCTTTTAATAGTGGGCTTTTGACAAAGTGTTCCCCCAGCAGTGGGAACTACATATACAGCACAAAGCAAACACTTGCAAGATAAACATCCTTCACATCCCGTGCTGGTCCTAACCTCTTGGAGCTCACCATTGCCTCCCTTGGAGCAATTCAGCACAACTTAATCAAAGTTAAAAATGATACTGTGTGATTTTATTTTTTGTACTTGCTCAGCGAGCTTTTATTGGCAGCTGCTGCCAGGATCTGGGACTCTGCCAAATTCCCTAGTTATATTGCTCCAGTGTGGACAAACAAAGAAGGCCTATTTAAAGTTTCTTGGACGCAAATAAGGTAAAAACATAACAACATAAAAAACAATGTGTAATTATTTGTTTCCTTTATGAAGGGCCTCCTTTGGAGTCTTTTGAAATCAGTTCTGGCTTCCACCTACGAAAGTCACTCAAGTGTATTATTTAATATTAATAGACATTCCTGAACCAGAATGTTACAACCAGAGGCACAAAATCCAGGGGGAAAAGGCTACCTACCTTTGCCTTTCATATTACACTTCCTGAGCCAGAATAACACTAGCTCCTTGCCTTTCTCAGCAAATTTGTCGCTTACTCAAAACAATTTTTCACTTAAAGTATTTAATAATATTAATTAAGTTTTATATACTAAATAAGCATTTTATATTAATTAAAGATTAAGGCTCCTATCAACAGCCAGCCTTCAGATGCGTGCATTGATTCCCTGACCATCAGTGTTTCTGCATCAGGGCTGCCACCTTCTCATGCCATTTTGCAGGCAACCATTGCTCGTGCATGATACTGAGGGCCTTGTCACCTTGTTAAGGTCACTGCCATTGCACTGGGTCCTTCAACAGTTAGAAAGCCAAAACCACAAACAGCACTGCTGAATGCACGGGGAGAAATCCATCCTGTTGCACAGAGCATCCTCTTGCCCCATATCCCATATCAGAGGCACAGAGAGGTGGAGGGAGGAGAGGGAGAAGGGGGGAGAGGGACAGAGAGAGAGAAGGGAGAGGAAAATCCCTCCTTGTTTGACAAGGCTTTTTGACAGTATTTAGGAGCCAAAGTGCCTCATGTCAACAAGACACACAATGTGCTTTTGAAAAAGCAGAAACATACACAGAGTTCCTTGGCAATTGGAAGTAACAGTCAATATACAGACAAACAGGTTTGGGAGCAAATGTTTTTTTCGAACTCCCACAAAACTGCAGCTTACCCATTTTTTTCAGGTTGCCTCCAACTTATTATGCAGAGTCAGTCACTTGCTGGTGTGCACAGTCCCGAGTCACAATAAGCATGAAAAAACCCCACTCTCCCAACAGAAAAGTCTGAGAGCAAAGAAGGGCTAAAAAAAATAAAAAAGCTTCTTGCTTCTTCACCAGTGGCTGCAAAAAGGAGATTAAGAAGGAAATAAAATCCCTGTTTTGCTTCTTCCTCTCACTCAGCACATTTTGGGCTCCTTGGAACTCATTTAAGAAGTTTGGAAATTCCAAGTCTAAGTAAAACTCAGGTGGTTTGCAAGAATTTCTTGGGCTTGGGAAATGTCTGAATTCCCATGTGTAACAGAAAGCAGAAGCTGAGATGCAGAAGCTGCCCACTTTGCTAGACCATCTCCCCACCTTTATTCCACCCTGGCTCAGCAAGTCCAGCTGCATCAGGACTTGTGTCTGTTACCTGTGGAGAGCTGACAAAGCCAACCTGCCCAGGCTGGGAGCCACCGGCCAGAAACTGCCTTTGCCCACAGACACACCACACGCTTTGGGCAGCCACAGGGACATGGGGACACAGGCTGGAGACCACAGAGCCTCGGATCCTTACTGCTGCAATTCAGCTTCCTCCACTCTTGGAGACAAAGATACCCCAGCACCTGCAGTGTCTTTGCAAGGTTCATGTCCCAGGACACATGGCTCCATGGAGCCATCCTGTGGTTCACAGAGATGCTGTTATCTTATTCTGGCAAGATGGGTTTCTTAATTCCATTTAATTATGTGGGGGGAGGTGTTGGCTCTTTGTTGCTCTTGTCAGGATGGATGTGCCTTTGAACAGGATGGAGGCAAAGAATTGCGATTTCACCCCATGTTGATCACGGCTCACGTGTCAGACCTTCAGTCAGGTAAGAGCATTTGGAGTGAAAAGTCCTTGGTGTGTTCTGCAGACTTTTAACATGGCCCCAACCTGTCAGTCTTTAAAAGTCACTGTCCTTAAAACCCACCACTTCACTCCTGCAAAAACCACCCCTGCTGTGACCCGTCAGTGGCTCTAATCCAGAAGGATTTCTCATGTCGCCTCTCTAGTTCTCTTTGTAAAGGAGAGATCATCTCTCCATTGGCCTAAAAAGAAATCTGAGAGTTGGAAGTGGTCCATTCATCCGTTTGCAGAGCTGGGATGAGGGAGATGAAAAGAAAAGGCAATTTGCTGTGACACCAGCCTCCCACCCTGGAGAAGTGCATTCTGTGCTGGGGGAAACAGCTGGGAGGCAGGCTAGCTCTCAGCCAGAGGAATTGTTTGATTCCACTGGAGTGACACCAACTTGCTTCAGATATATGTTTTTGAAGATACCTTTAGAATAATAAGTTACATTAAAACACATTTCAGCAGACAGAATTTGCAGCAGAGTGCAGCTTAGTGGCAGGAGTTCACCTCAACTCTGCTACGTCCCCACAGGCAAAGGAGAAACAGGGCTCAGGTCTTCATCATGAGAAGGTGCATCATTCCCATCCAAATCCATAAAAATAACATGTCTAAACCCCTTTGAGGATCTGACCTTATAGCACCAGGATAGTTCTATCTTCCCATGCATGACAGTCATGCTGAAACATGCCTTGGATCTATTTATCACTATTATTGAGGTGATGCTGTTTTCTGTCAGTGCTAAACCCAACCTGTAAGATTTGAAGTGGGAATAAAGCAAGTTAAGAATAAAGAAAGAGGACATACAGTTTTATAGTCAAGGTGGAAACCTAACTCCTTTCTGCACCTTGTTGCAGATAGTGTGGACACACTGCCTTGCAGTTTGGTTTGTCTTGCCTCAATTGCTCCAAGGGAGGAGAAAGAAGCAATCTTGTTTTCACCTTTTCTTATTTGCAGACCTCCACCAGCACACCAAAGCAGGCGTGAACTAGTATCTGGATAATCCAAACCCACTTGCAGCATGTATTTATGTCTCAGGGAGCCACAACTTTTTGCAAACCACAGGCTAAATATCATGTTGGCTCCTTCTGCCCTGCCATCAGACAGCATGCTGCCAATGGCCTTCCCTGAGCTCAGGGGTCTGTCACCATTATCTGCCATGAACTGATGGCTCAGATACCTCTTTGCATCCCTGTACAGACTTGGAGACAGGCTTGCTGCTGACACAGGGACCCACAACCCCTCCTGAGCCACACCAGAAGACCTGGAACTGAAATTGGCCCATCCACTTAATATCTCCTGCAATCTTTGGGTTACAGCACTTTCCTTTATATTTTACTCATTGTTAATCAAACTAAAACCCAAGCTGGAGTTCATTTTACTTGGAAGAACCCACAATGTAAAACCCTTTTATCCGTTTCTTTAACATCCTCTGGATTTCACAGCCACAAACCACAGGAAAATCCAACTGAAAGATGCAGTCTGAAGTAATTACTTCGTTGTTGCCAGGAGGATAAAGTTCCCATAAATAATATTCCTTACAATGCTGAGAAACCAATTATCACTGTGAGCAAAGCAAGCAATTAAGTGTACAGCAATTTCAGACTTGGACAGGCAGTACAGGTAGCCTAATTCCTTGTCTATAGCAATCCAGCTGCTTTGCTCCCTCCCCATCCACATTAATCAGCTGAAAAACACCTGGCATCCATGAAAAGTGCTTTCCTGTCAGCAGATCAGGACCTTTGTTTGGCTACAGCAGGACTTCTCAGAGCTGGCAAGCCCTTGAGGGGCTGCGAGGGGCAGTCCACATCCCCACTGGTGCAGGGCATGGGTAGCTGAGACCAGGCTGCATGACAAGGACCACTCTGGTTTTGCAACAGGACCTCTGAGATAAAGCTATCATCGCCTGCCTGTGAACTGCTCTCCTCCACAGCACTTGACTTGAGGCTGGTGGCTTTCCGCACATGAAGACTTTGGGATATCACCTCTAGGGTCAAGAAGCTTGGCCACCTGTATAAACTCAGAAGACAATTAGACCCTGAGTCTAATTATAAAGCAATAAATTCTCACATACAGCCTCAAAGATCTCTCCTTTGATCGAGTTAAGCTTCTTGTACAAGGGGGAATAGTCAATTCTCTGCAGCCAGCCTCATCCTCGTAGATCCCCCAACATGGATATCAGGAACCACCAGCTCCTGCCTGCATAACACTTGCTGCAACGAGCAGCAGCTTGAGTAGCTAGAGCTGGGATAAAAACCAATAGGTGGATATTAAAAACAACCTTTAGCTGTGCTTCCCAACAGACATCTGCTAGCACACTGCTGCTGCTGTCAGTGTCCTAGGAGGGTCTGATGAGAAAGCAAGGAGTGAACTTTATAGAGACATGCCTATATGTATGGTCACATATACCTATAAATAGACACATGTAAACAGAAAAAGACAATCATGCTGCCAACTTTTCCAATTGCAGTTCTTTTCCTGCTCAGGTTATCACAGATGCTCAGATTACCTAATCCTGGAAATTAAGGTTAGGTACCCCTGACTCCAAAGGGCACTGGGAGACTCATTTCCTTTCAGATAGGACATCTTCCCTTTCAGGAACCAGCCAAACAACCGATATTTACTCTCAAGTAGACAATATTCTCAGTCTATGCCAAGGACGTTTCATGCTACATTCACACCTGCTCCAGCTATCGATCAGTGGCACACATTTCTCAGTCACCTCATCCTGCATCACCGGCTGGTGTCATCACCACCATCTTCCTTTGGCCTCTGCGCTCTGTCATTATTGAAGCTGAAAGCACAAGTGCTTTCCAAGGGCTCCTCAAATGGGCTTTATGGTAAAAGACGAGGGGAGGAATGAGTAACAGACCCCTGGCAGACAAACTGACTCCAGGCCCCGCCTTGCATAATTGTCTCTGGAAGGACCTCGAGCACCAGAAAGTGGTTAATAACACCCAGTGCTGGTGTTGAGTCACTCCAAGTATTGAAATGTCACAGGTTTGAGCAATGGAATTGTCAGTGCCAGATAAATAAGCGGTGCACGATAACACACCAGCTGCTGCGGGCTCTGCAGCGCCCAGTCAAGGGGGATGCCCATGAGGTGCCGGTGCCTCTGCCTTGGCCCTAGCACTGACCACTCGGGGCCTCAACAGTGGCACCACTTAAAGACTACTTTAAAGCTTTCGTTTTACAGAAAACATGTGGTTATTTCCATTTTTATTTAGAAGCAGCACGTTTTTCTCATTATAAGAGGGTGATGTTTACCACGCTGTCTGGTTGTGAGGTACTGTTGGGCTATGAACACAGACAGCTCCTACGTCGCTTGTCATGGGTAATGCAAAAAAGTGCCAGAACAGTTTAAATCAGGTTTCTATTTGGAAGGGGGAGCTCTCATACAACACCTACATTAAAGAGTTAAACCCACAGCAAATCCTGATATCCCAGATTCCAGGAGGACTAGATATCAGCTGTATCACAGATATTCAGGACCCTGATATAAGGTTCCATTGTTTGGAAGCAACTGCTGATCAAAAACACTATTTTGGAAATGATTTATTTACAGAAATCTCCATAGAAACTGCAGCAGAGATTTTTCAACCAGATGTGATGCTTCATTGTTAATTAGTTCATTTATCAGAACAACGGCTTTCCTATCACAAGATCTGGGCAGCTAAAAATTGAAGTGCTAGCTCCAGGCTGCCCATCAGATGGAAAATATTAGTAACGCAACTTTTTGGAACTGAAAATCTCCAAGTGTGTTGTGTAAAAGCAGCAGACATTGTTAATCTCTAGTTGCCACTGTGGAAACAGAAGCGCAGAGCACCAAAGTGCTTTCTCCAGGAGCATCGCTACTACTCAGTGCTCAGAGCCAGCACTCAAATTCAGCTCCCATCACCCAGGCCCACCATACCCTGGTAATGGACTAAACCCCATCTTTACTTCAAAATCCAATAAACAACATTATTGATTGATAATATGGACTATATCAGATGTCTTTCCGCATCTTGGCTCTGGGGGCCAAGGTGAATAGCAGCAATAAAATGAGGGTAGCAGCAGATGATCCTGTAATTGGGAAGACAAAGCAGCTGCCGCATCCCTGCCTCCTTAGCTTTGTTGAGCACATTTTAGGAGCTAGGCTGAGGATTTTTTTTTAGATCAGCATTTACCTCTCTTCCAACCCAAACATAGTTCTCCTTTGTCGTACTGACAATGCTTTCAAACAGAATGGCGAATTGTGGCGCCACAATTATAAATAAAATTATCAGCTGTCAGGCAACAGGCACCCACACAGCTCCTTGGTGCAAGCCAGGGCAACGCTTGTTGCTTGCCTCTCAAATGCATCCCTTTTGGGTTTGCTAGTGGAAAGAAAGGCAGGGAATGTTGTTTTAAATGTCAAAAGACAGGCAAGCAGTGGAACTTTCTGCATGATGAAACATTGCGTGACTTCTCAAGAAATGTTCAGTGCCCAGGTCCACCATCCAAGGTTGTTTTGGTTTGTTTTGTGATTTGTTTTTGTTGTGGGTTTTTTTTTTTTCCCTTAATGGTACCTGTTCACGTAAACTGGGGAAAAAATCTAGACAAGAAACTAATGTAAAATGTTTGTACTCATTCACCACCAGGGCCCACCTGGCACCCTCCTGCCCTCTGGGACACAGAGCCCTTTCACAATGATTAATACGTGCTGCTTGGTCCTCAAAGCCAGCATCACCTTTCTGTTCATTTTGTCCTTTTTTTTTTGGCTGGTACATTCTCTGGGGTGAATAACAGAGAACTGGCTTGAAGAACTTGTACAAAAGGAAGTGGGTTGATTGAATTTGAGAAGCACATTTACTTGTGCTGGAAAGGAACAACGTAGGCTCATTTTGGGGGGTGTGTGGAAATAGTCATGCAGCACTGCAGGGAAATTGTTTCTTTGAGGATCAAGTTAAATCAGACCACAGAAAGCAATCTTATCTTTAAGACATTAAAATAAATGAAAAAGCAAAAAGTAAAGCAGTGAACTGGGCTCTAGTGTATAATATTGCTCAGCAAGCTTGGAGAAGAGAAAGTGAAGAAAAAGATTCAATGATTCATAAGATGCTCCATACCATCCCACTACATTTTCCAGAAGGGTCTGAAGTTGACCCTGGCGTTATATGAAAGGGCTACACACCAAGTTTTGGACTAAGACAACAGAAAAGTGAATGTTGGAAGGGTTTTAAGATCTTCCCCTCACCCTCGATTTGCACTGCAAGTCTACCTGGATTTAAAGAGATGCAGGGAAGAAGATTCACCACACATTTGTGTCCCCTGTGACTCTTCCCTCAAGTCTAACAAGCCATATGACACATGCTCAGTTGGTGCTCTGCTGCAACCTATAACATGTTAGCCCCATTAAACGGTCACAGCTGCTTCTGGGCTACTGAGACCTATCATGCAAACGTCATTAGGCAGGCTGGTCCCCAGCTCCATCAGCTCTCCTAGCGCTCTGACAGGTAACACCAGCCAAGGGACGGTGCTCTCACACACCAAGAGCCAGGAGAGACTCCACATAGCTGGATAGAGTTACACGCTAACCCTCTTAAGGACAGCAGAACTTCACCACTAGGAAACTCTCCTAACAGAAAGGAAAAATCAAGGTCTGACACAGCTTCTAAGTCTGCAAACTACTAGAGACTTTCAAACAGCAGGACGTCATGGACAAAAACCTAGCAGTGAGCACTGAAAAGCAAATATCTGATGTAAACTGTTAATTTTATTGGCACTATCTTTAAAAATAGGACAAAACTCACAAGGAACTTCCTTCCCCTTCACTCCTGCAGAGGATTTAGTTTGTCTGCATTAGCTGTACTGGAAAGAAAAAGAAATATGTAAGAGAGTAGATGCTGAGACTGATCTGCTTGACAAAGTCAAAACCACAGGGGTCTTTCAAAACCATGAAAAGATTAGTCATGTCATCATCTAACAACTTCTGAAAAGATGGAGAGCCCCTCATGCAGCCAAAGACAGCATGCTGAGGTTAAATACTTTATACCTTTGTCTTCCAGTGGAAAAGTAGTATTAATTTGCCCTTTCTACTTTAAAATGCTCTGCTGTTTGCTGGTTCATGTAATAGATCCATCCTACAAACTAAGGAAAAATAAGAAATGGTCCATTACGTATCTGTTTGGGTTTTTTTTTCCTGTACAACTTGGATTTTTATAACAGGGAGGGGAAAAAAGATGAGTCGTATCTACTCTAGAAGTATAAGTTATAACCTTAGCAGTGAAGATGTATGTTTAGATGTCCAGCTGAAGTCACAGAGTTTGCTTCAGCCCTTCCCTGGTTCCAGTTTCACACTGAGAGGATTCTGTTGAAATTCCCTCATGTCAAACTATGACATTTCTTTAATTACTTTCTGCTGCCAGAGTAGTGCAAAAGGACTAGAAAGTTGTCCAGAACCCAACACCCTGATTCTAGGACCAATCTGGAGACACTCCCTGAATCCAGCAGGGTTTAAGCCACAGCTTCTGAACCACAGTCTTTAACTATGCAAGAGACCAAAATCTGTGCTTGGACCTAATAAACATTATGCTGAAAACAGGCTTTGATGGAACAGGAGTGGAAATGATTGTAAAGAAGGTAACTTTGGACCATGTAAGCAAGTCTATATAGCTATGCTTGCTTTAGAAGCCTGAGAAGAAAAAGTCCCATTACAAGAGATTGACCACCATCAGTGCAGGTATAGTGCAGATTTGATGGGTGGTAGTATGGTCAAAGAGAGTCCAAGGGCAGATGTGTAATCTGAAGGCTTTTTGGAGACCTCAAGAAATGCCATGAAAAGGTGATGAAAGCACAGCTTTGTGAAAGCACTTTATCTAAACACCAATGCTGTTAGATCATGCAAGCAGGGTCAGTACCTTTGATCCACCCCGACAGCCTCTGAAATAAAATACATCCTGTCATATAGTCAAACTGGGAACAGTCTGACTGGAGCAAGAACTACCATCTTCTGTTTGCACAGCACCTAGCAGTTGCTCATATAAATAAAACCAAATGAGCAAAGGCACCAACCAGTATCAATTTTCCCTCCTATTATCTGCTTGCAGAGAGGCATCGCATCAGATGAGGTTCAATAAGCAAGCGGCAACAAGACAAGAATCAAGCTGGCTGGTTAGTTATTTCAGTAAGGACATGCTAACTATTCCCCCTGAAACACACATGTATTTTGTGTACAACAACTCACACAAGTTCATTAATGTGCATCTGCCATCCATATGATATGCTGTAAAGGTGAATGGGGATTGTCTAGCATTGAAAGGATAACAAGAACCATTCTTTAAAATAAGGAAGGTAACATTTAAACAATACTTTTCAGCTAGGAATTACAAAATATTAACTTCTTACAGATGGTGTGAGTGTTAAGATGGAGGTACATGTTGCACCTGCAGAGAAAAGCAAGCCATCCCTTCTGAGCAGTTGAAAAACACAGAGGCCTCCAGCCCCATCTCCTTTGGGAAGCAAAATGTAGTTAACTGAGCCAAAAACTAGGTAATACTGTGAAGTTGCCTTGGGGACACACACATGCTCCCTCATCCTCTTCACTGCACAAGCATTCATAGCAATATCCACTCAAGCATTGGTTTTCATATACTGAGAGTTTTCCTTTAAGTACTGACACAACCAGCAAACAAGAGAGTCCCAAGCAGATTTTCAGGCAGTGGTCACAGATGACAGCAGACATGGTGGGCTGTCCTTCCACATTACACTGCAGCTCTATTTCCACTATCTAATACCAACAGGCAGTCCTTCGTAACATGTGATACAAGATATTACATCAGGCACCAACACTACCATAGCACCTGTATCAGGTACACTGGTCTCTACTGGACTTCTGTATCCACACCTATCAGCAGATTTGGGACTGTGTGTCTGTAAGGCTGCTATATTCAAGCAATAGACAAAGTAGGCAAAGGGAGGGGAGACTTTCAACCTAGCAGCTCTCTTCCCTTCATCCAGCAAACTACTGAACTAGAGATATTCTGCACAGGGAGTAGAAAGAAACACCCTGAAAGAATAAAGGACAGTTAAGAAGATCCCACTACTCCCTTATGCAACAGTTGTCTAAAGGAACACACTGTGCAAAGTACACATTGGCACCAAGGGAACTCCAGCTGGCACTGTCACTATTTAACTGCAGTCTCCTCACAGCTCTTTGTCATTCTCTTCTCTAGTTGTGCTTAATGCTAATAAGACAATTGTTTTCACAGACTCCTGTTTGAGAGGACAATCCCCAGCACTGCAATGTCCTGAAGCACAGCCCAGCCTAGCACAGCCTGTATTTCAAAGAGCAGCAGCTGCATCTTGTGGAGATATTTAGCACTGCAGGCTTATCTCAAATAATGTGAGTTTATAAAGCTGGTAATGCAAGTTCAACATTGCATTAATGTAGCCAGGATTCTGCTGAGATGCTCTGCCCTTTTCTACCCTGCCCCCCCCAGGTGTTTGGGTTTTTTATATAAAAATGTACAGAAGTGAACTTGCACAGCACACTTAACCACTGCGAAACAGCCGTGTCATCCAGTCAACACCCTGTCCCCTAGATCAGTTTGTCTGGCTCATCACATTACTGAGATGATCCAGCACCAGGCAGGAAAGAGCAGGTCTAACCTTTGTGGTTATATGCTGAACCTTACCTAATTGTAGCAAACATCAGCCTGCACCCTCAGTACTCTGAGGACTTTAGTAGAAATCAGTTCCTGTAATTAAACACACATGGGCAAGACAGTTCACAAGTTAGACCAAATACAGGAGTTTTCATATAGACATAACCATACAGATGAGAAGGAATATCCCAAGAAGGAGTCTGGAGTAACCCCTGCTATCCAAAGTTGAACATTCTTCTGCAACTAATTCTTTCTCCTCTGCTACTGTCTGTAACTTTCCTAAGCTATAAATCACAAGAAAACTCACAGCAATGCAACTTCTGCAGGACCCAGGCATTCAATATTGCTGCTATTGACACTCACAGGTCAGTGAAGTCAAAGAAAACCCCACATACCATGAACCTGAAGCACATTAACTGTAGACCTGTTCTGCTCTATAGCATGCCAATACACATAACACCACTAATCAGTAGCTGCCTTACCAACGAAAAGGCTCCAGTTTCCCAAGTGCTGCTGCTCCTTTCTCCACCTGCCCCAGCAGACTACCCTTGCACAGAAGGGAAGGGCTCCAAGTACAGCAACACACACACACAGCAACAGTCCTTCAGAAAAGGCACAGCTACTAGCCAGGTAAGTGAAGGAATGACCGCCAAGTAATATTCGAAATAAAAAGCTGTAGCTTGCACCGAGACAATCCTGTTAGCGTCTGTTAGATAATAACATCTTATCTGAGATAGCTGGTGCTCTCATTAAAGCTGACTTTACCATAACCTGTGACCTTCAGCCTCTATCTCTCAAGGCTTTCCATTACAGGAAAGTGGTGGGGTGTTATTGACTGGTAACTGAAAAGTCAATAGCACCTGACAGACTAGTGTCATGAAAAAATAATAAGAGTAACAGAAGTGGATTACCAAGTAAACTGTCTTGCTATTCAATGCTCTGCTTGGCTTGTCTGCAAAACTAGAATCACTCCCACTCATCTTAAAACTTGACCTGACAAATGCTACAAAGTATTTAGGGATGTAAAAAAAGTTTGGAACTTCAATTTTGTTTTTTGGTGTTTGGGGTTTTTGTTTGTTGTTTTAATTATTACAAACTTGTAACTGAGGAATATTTTGATTTAAGTGAGACAGCAGGAAGTGCAAAATAGCAAGTGGCCCATCCTGACCCTCACTAGCAAAGCCAGGTCACGAGTACAGAACCTTGGTGTTCATACACAGGGAAGAGACTGAGCATGAGACAATTAAGAAGTTTTCCTTTGAGCAACACGTGAAAACATCACGCAAGACACTTACCTATTGGAAGTGGCAACTGAACTTAAGTTTATTGACATTTCCTACAAAAGATACAGAATAAAACTCTTGAATTGCACTTGTCTTGCATATTAGTTTTCTCCACACATATATAATCAAAAAAGTGAGCAGAACAGACGAGACAGAAGTCAGACTATATATTTATATATAGTCATATTTACAAGGCAGTTAAGTTCTCAAATTTTTTTCATCCTCAAGATCAAGTCATCACAGATTTTCGTTAGTTCATCGTTTTCTTTAGTCTGTTAGAGAAAGGGAAAAAAAATGAGTTTCAGGTATGTCTGTAGCTATGTTACATCCATGTAGCGATCTGAGTCTCAAGAAATCATGTTTGCCAACACATGTAATAAAAGGTCCATTTACATGCCAGCAATCCATGCAAATTCACTTTAAAGGACAGTCAGCTTTGTAGAAGGTCCCATGGCAACTGCATGAGCCATTATACATGGAGACCAAGTAATCTAGGGAAATAAGACCTATCAGACTAAATTTTTGTTATATACACTGAATTTCAAGATAGTGACCATTCAGATTTTAATCTTCACAGGACACGTGAAGGATGTAGGATGACGCTTTGATGCTTTTGCTGACACAGAGCAAAAATCCCCAGTTTGTATAATACCTTATATGGTCAAGCCATTTTAATAAGACTTAACATAAAATGTTACTGCATTTATAACTGGAACAACACTGGTTCTGTGTTAAATGGCCTACTGTTTCCTCAGTTATGCAAACCTTAGCCATAAGCCTGAAGACTAACACAAATACAGGACAGTCCCCTAACAGGAATGTGTCAGCATTATGTATTTTTGAGTCTTCAGTGCTGGCAAAGACAACCATACTGCAGTAAAACTAATAGCATAAGTTTCCAGCAATATGACTTCTAACCCTCAAAAAGCTTTTTCCTTTGAAGAATTTTAACACAGGAAACCTACATGCCTTTACAAAACATTCTAAGACTTTATGCAATACAAAACAATACAAAATACAAGGATCAATGATCTGAACAATATTGAAAGAGTTCAGTCAACACAGAGTCTGTATGAGTGCTAATAGAGTGCTAATCCTGCTTATAAACAAGCTCAACCAGAGAGTAAAGATTCTTTCCTAGATTCTGCTCTGTGATATGTTAGAGTCTTACATCACAGTCTCCTTCAGTAGTTTAACCTCCTGACAGCAGCCTGGATTGATCACTTCTAAGTAGGTTCCAAAACCTATGGGACTAAACTTTTTCCTTCAAACAGTCTAAACATGCAGTTGAGTCTTAATGTAACAGAGTTGTGCCTTAAGCTTCAATGCCTATTTCCCAAAGCCTGCCAGGACAGCACCCATCAAAACCAGCAGAGTCAGCATGACTGTTTCTAGCACTGGTACAAGGTAGTTCTTGACCTAGGCTAAAGCAATAGCTGGAAGAGGCTCACTCATGGTATTTTGACTCACTTTTTGTTCAAGGGTCCTCTCTAAAGACTGAATCCTCATTTGCTCTTTGCGGAGACTGGCTTGTAGTGCTGCAGTCTCCGATGTAGATTTGCTTCGTACCTGAGCAATTTCCTCATTTGCTCTGAAATGGAAGCAGATGGTGTTTACATGCTTTTCAGAAAGCACAGCAAAACTGTTCATAGACACTTGATGCTTGTACTTTGGATTAATCCCCAAATTAAGTGTTTTAAGCCAAGTTTTGGCATTAACGAACCACATTTTGCAGCAACTGTGAAAACTACTTCACTCCTAACACTTGGCTTCTTGAGATGGTACTTACTGTTGCAGCTTTTCTTCAGCATGTGCCTTTAGTGCCTGATACCTCTGCTCCTCTTTTTTAATTCTAGCCAGGTAGTCTTCAACGCATTTTTTCAGAGCTTCTTCATTCTGTCCCAAAAACAAGCAGCTTGCTTAGCTTTTTATAGGCTACTAGATGGAAGAGTCTCTCCACTTCAGAATTAGGCTATGTGACTACATCAGTGGCAGTATGCTCTCATCAGAATAACAGGAGTAACTGTGGAGTCCCACAGACCTACACAGGGACTAAAGCTCCCCTTTCAACCCTCTGAACTTTGCAAACCAAGATTTATTCACCCCATCTCTCCCCCAATACGCTGTTTATTTACTAATAAGCTTTACACTAAAGGGGAAAGGTCACTGAAACTAAGGTCACTAATCAGTTTTGGCTGGGGAGGGCTTTTTTTCTTTGTTGATTTTTTTTTTTTTAAAGTCAGCTTTGTCTTAACTTGTAATTATCCTGAGAATAACTAGAAATCCAACTATTTCAGAAAATCCAAAGAATTCAGGCTTTGGACCCTAACAAACAAATCCAGCTTGGTAACCTTGGTAGGCACAATCACTATGACACCTTATTTTATTAGCCTAAGTTGGAACTGTTTGAAACCAGTCCTAAGACTCCATACTAATTCCAGGTCTTGAATTTAAGAACTTTTTCCAAGTGATGTCTTAACTCTGTGCTAAGGAAAGGGCTTTAATTTAGGGTGTAGAGATGGAAAGGACACAAGATGAAGGAAGCCTGTCATGTTAGTAAAGCAGAAACTTTAGGAATAACACAGAATGGGAAGGGTGGCCGATACATCAGAAGGTTGTGCCACCATCCTGTGAGACCTGGACAGGCTGGAGAGTTGGGCAGAGAGGAACCTGGTAAAATTCAACAAGGGGAAGTGCAGGATCCTGCTCCTGGGGAGGAATAACACCCTGAACCAGGACAGGTTGGGGATTGACCTGCTGGAAAACAGCTCTGAGGAAAAAGACCTAGGATTCCTGGCAGACACCAGCATGACCACAAGCCAGCAATGTGTCCTTGTGGCCAACAAGGCCAATAGCACCCTGAGGAGCATCAGAAAGAGCATGACCAGCTGGTCTACTCTGTCCTGGTGAGGCCTGATCTGGAGCACTGGATCCAGCTCTAGGCTCCCCAGTTCAGCAAGGACAGCTAACTGCTAGGTACAGCAGAGGACCANGCTGTTCAAAACCTGCCTGGACAAGTTCTTGTGCAACCTGCTATAGGAAGACCTACTTTGGCAGGGGGGTTGCACTAGATCTCCAGTGGTCCCTTCCATATTCTGTGAATCTCAAACCTAGTCTATCATGAAACTTCTAACAGGGTAGTTCTAAGTTTGATTAAATAACAGACATTAAAGCATAACTGAAGACAAAAAAAAAAACACAAAAGCACTTTTTTAAACAGTAACTCAATCAGGTTTTACGCATTTTGTGCATTAAGAAACGATAGCTTATGTTCCTCATTACCTTCATTCGTCCAGTCTCAGAAAATGCTGCAGAGGCCTGACTTTATCAAGTTGGGTTGTGCATTTTTTTTTTTTTTTAAGCAAAGTAACACCTATTTTGACTTATTTTTCAGCATCCATTCAATATGATGAGAAGGGAAACAAGCTGCCCTTACACAGCAGTTGCTACATAACACTATGATTAAGAGAAAAGTTATACACACAGAGCAAGAAACAGCTCATTCTTCTGTTTGGAGAAGCTTTGGCTTCTAACAGAGATTATCATACTTTAAACCAGCCGCTACATAGAACAAATCAGTAATTTTTAAAAATCTTTAAACAAACAGCAACTTACGACCTGGTTTTACAGGTAATGGCTATACTAAATAATGGCTGCCCTAAAAAAGTCATAATTTCCTCTCTGCTAAGTCTCATATATCTTGGAAGAATATTATTCACATCATAGCATCTTACTTTGCGGTAACCTTCTATCACTTCTTTCTGTTTTTCATATCGTTTGAAGAGTTCAGAGAAAGATTTCTCCGTAGAGTTCAAATCTGAAATAACTTGTTGCTTCTCTTCCATGATTATCTGTATTTCTTTCATTGATAATTCCTTCTGCTTCTGAGCATCCTCTGAAGAAAGTGGAGTTAACAGGATTACATTCATAGTAGTTACTGCATTAGCATAAAACCTGTTCCATGGTATAGACAGATAGTCCCCACACCTTCAGTTCTTCCCCTTAAAAGGAAAGCTATGGTGTCCTTTCAGAGGAGAGGCTACATCATTTTTTTTTAAAGGACGCATTCATATTATTTTTATTTCCTACAAACTATCTCACACCAATCCCAAGGCCATGAAACACCAATTATGAAGTGCTTGCCTGAAGTATTGTTTCTCCTGCAGTGTAGTCAAAATACTACCCCCCAAATTTACCATAACAGGAGCATCAGGTGTTGTGACAGAATCAAGGAATCAAACAAGAAAAAATTATTTTCTTTCAATATATACAATAGCTGGAAGATCTAGAGGAAATAACAAGGGATAAAAAGTCAAGCTAGTACAGCAAATTCTTTCAGGGCAAGTTTTTGTTAGTACACTTGAGCTATGTTTCCCCTAACCTTAGGAAGCACAAAAAAGCTGACATAGTATTCAGCCTCCTTAAAGAACTACATTTAAGTAAGGCATAGATTTGGCTTTTCAGCTTTGACCCAAAAGAACGTACCCAAAGAAAAAAGTTTTATTTGACATCTTCCTAGCTTTGAAGCCACACATTTGACTGAAGCAAAGGCCAGATCTTTCCAGCAAGAACTACTGACATTGCTTATACGAGGTCAGATAATAAACAGTTAAACATAAGGTGCAGACAACTGAATCCACCAGTTTTAGTAAGCCAACAGCTCACACTCCACTTAATAAAAGAAAGTTAAATATGTTCGTGCCTGATGGAGTCATAATCACCTACCAAGTGATACCATATTTGTATGAATAGGCATCAAAGTGCTACTCTACTTTGAAACCTTACCCTCACCCTGGAAGAACTTGAAACGTTAATACCAGCAGAGGTGAAAGTACTAACTTCAGTTAGTAACCTTAGGCTAAGCACGCCTCACACCCTTTATCCAAGCCATTGAAAAACACAGAACTTACCCATCATTTGTGTTATTGTACTTTCAAATTCAGCAACTATTTTTCTAAAAAACAAAACAAAAACACACAACAACAAAAAAAATTGATAAATTAGAAAAAGCTGGAGTATACAAGTAAATAAAAAAAAATCAGGACAGATTCATACCCCATTTCCTTGTACTCCATATGAAGCTTATCATACTTCTTTTTCCATTGCTCAGTCTCCAACTGTTTCTCCTCAACCTTTGAAGGAAAATGTAAACCTTTATTTCTTTCAAATAAAAGATTTGATAGTCAGAACAGTTTGAAGAAGGGCAACTAAGGTATACTTATAACTTGGTATGGAGAAGAGTGAGTTATAATTTTCATTCTGTTAAGTGTTACATTACAAATTTGAGTAAAATACAATGTAGATGGATACGAACATTTCACATACACAATTCCTGCTCAATGTTACAAATATCCTCTCAAATGGCAAGACCAGAGGCAACTCAGTCAACCTTTTGGCCCAAAATACATAAAACAACCTGGAATTTTAAACAAGAGAAAATGAGAGCACATGATTACAGCTGCCTTCTCCCTCCAAGTTGCACAATTTACTGTAGTTCACTGATTTATGGTATTTAGAATGAGCTTATTTAAATACATTGTAATATTTCAGATGACAGAAAGTGGGGCACAAGTGAAAAAAAAAAAGAACATACCAAAATACAAAGAGGAAGAATTAAGAGTAGTTAGGCTAGAACAAACATTACAAGACCAAAAAGGTGTGAAGATAGAAAGTGGCTAGGAGTTTTCATTTGAAACTCAAAAATGGTTCATAGACCCCAAAAAGCATGCTGCCATGAAGTGCAGGATTTACCCAAAAAGAAAACAGGTATTTATTCCAATACACACACCTTGAGTTGTTTCACCAAAACAGTAATCTTAAAATTTAGTCTGTCTTCCCTTCAGGTTAATAAATACATTAAAATGCTTGGAATGACTATTAGTGACACACAGCTGGAGACATGTAGTCACACTTATCTTGCTACGAATGTTTGCATGTATAAAAACATTCTTTGAAATTAGATGATCAGAGCACCAATTTTAAGATTTTACAAGCTGTTATTACATTAATTCTTCGTTCAATGCACTAAGAGCTGTCCCTTGTCAAAGCTGCACTTGCTTTCTTGTCCTAGACAACACGTTGGGTTAAAGCATCCTCCTACGTGACAAAAAAGTTACTCCTAGAAAAATGTCTTTGTATTCTAAAGGCAAAGAAAAACTAAAATAACAGATAAACACAGATCATCTTTCCTTGGTGTCCTTCATGTTATTGCCTGCAGTATAACTACTCTGGAATTTGGAATGATTTGTTCACTTCTGAAATTAGTTTTGTAGTAGTAACATGATTAGCTTTAAGAATACTTATGTTGAAGTAATGCTCTTACACTATTTAGTATAACAGGGTTACCTAACCCAGAAGCCATAATCACAGAATCACCTAGGTCTCCAACCAATGGGAAAAAACACACACAAAAAACCCAACAACCATAAACAATACACCACACCACCCAACACTAAGCCATATCCTTGAGCACCATAATGAATCAAACACTCAAGCTGTTGCTTTTTTGAGTGAATGGATATATAACTCCTTACATCAGTACGAAGATGGGAGTTCAAAAGCAACTTCTGTTATGGAATATGCCCGATATAGTTATGAATAAGCCTGAAATTCCATTGACTACTACTAACCTCCTCCACTTATGTTCTTCTCTTCCTATGAGCTCTAGATATCACTTATTTTATAAGCTAGACATACTATCATGCCTCCCCACTGCACTGAATAGGCATTGCAGTTTTACAATTATTTTCTTAAAACAAGGTATCAGAAGAAGCTGATCCCTCCCATTGGCAAGAACAGGTATTTCCTGCCTACTTTATTAAAGAGTATTGGGATCACTGATATTAAGCCTAACCATTCCACCCAATAATGAATGCTTTTAATACTAACCAGTTCTAAGGCAGAACCTGACTGACTAATAGTGAAGCTTACCGTATCGCCTTAGACATAAGCTCTGAAGAGTTCTATGCCTACTGCTTCTATCAAGTGCACAGCAAGCTTTTCAGAACAAGATATGTATGTCAACTAAAGTGTTAAGAATTACCAAGTGTAGAAATTTATAATCAGCTAAGCTAGACACATGGGAGTTTAAAGGGTATGCAAAGTTCTGTTTTGGAAGCATCACCATACCTCTTTTTTAACCTGCTCAACAGCTGCATCCATGTCTTTTTGGCTATATTTTAGCACATCTATAATAGCATCCACTGCAGTGGAAGCAGCAAGAGGGAGTGGAGAAACATCATTAGTTATGGAGTCTGTTTCCTGTGAAGTGGAAAAAAAAAAAAAGAGTTTCAACAGATCCCTGTTTTCATGCCATTGATTAACTGCATACAGATTATATAAGGTAGAGACAACATATTTTACTTAAATACCCATAACACCCCCAAAACTTTGTTACCATAACTTTCTTACTTTCTAGATCTTAGAACTACATACTTATCTTTAAAGTATAACAGAAATTCAGAAATTGATAACTATAATTGGTGGGTAACAAACAAAGCAGATGACACCACACTGTTCCCTATCAGTAAAAAAAAGGTACCAATTCTGGATTAACTGCTGTATGCAGATCTGTTTACAGAAGGCTGCTTAGACTATGAGCCTTAAACTGTACAACATCAAGTTTAGTCAAAAGGGCTTTTCATCCCAGCAGTACAATTAAAGTACAAGCTTGTCCTATTTTTGTGGCTTCAGCTACATGAAAAAGACTGTTTGATTAAAGTGCTCTTAAAACCAGTTCAAGTTCTCCTAGATCATGTGCAACGCCATCAGTTTCCACACAAAAAACCCTAAACATTTTATTAAGTATTAAAAAGAAATAATAATCAAGTCCTTCAAAAATTTCCACTGACATAATGGAGTATCCAGCCTAGTTTTGAAGTAACAGTTCAAAGAGGCATTAATTTTTCTGCAGCCCTTAGTATATCCACATGTCTTAAGTCCAGAACTTAACTAATCCCCTTTCCAAAATATCAACATGAAACCCATGAAACCATTCTAGACACCCTTACAGCAGTTACAAATGTTCCCAGAAGATCTAGTCCTTTTGGTTTTTCTTCATTTTGAAGGCTCACTGAAGGCTTTTCAGCTTCCTCAGTCAGTTTACTTAAATCAGCAACAGGACTGAAAACAAACAAACATATAGCATTATACTTAAGCACCGTCTTACCTTTGTAAAGATACATACTACAGCCTAGACCAAGTCAATACCTACCCACACTGAAGTGGCGCTGTCATGATATTCACATTTGTTTCAGTAGTACCAGAAATTTGTTTTCTTGGACTGTCTCTCAACAGAGGGTCAAACTTCAAATACAGCGACTGTTTCCTCAAAGCAGACTCTTTGAACTGACGGGAAAGAGGCACGAACTGGCAGATATGCAGCTTCATAGCACAACACGCACATCCCACACAGACACATAAATAATCCTCCAGAGAGAGGGTGAGCCTATTCTTCAGTGGCCAGACCATTGTTCTCAGGAGAAAAGTTGTGTAAGAGAATTCAGTACCCACACACTTAAATCTTTATGTAATACCAAGTGAACTCAATCTGCTTACAGACAAAACAAAAAGGGCAAACATTTGTCAACTATTCAAGAACAGGAGACACTAAAAGGGAAAGATAGTACTGTAAACTGAATGAGCAGTGTGTGTCATTTTCTGTATTTGCTCATACAACAATGACAAACACAGCACAATCAAAAAACAATTTCTGTTCAGTGTATTCACATTATATTTAGAGCCACTCCTGCTCTGGACCAAAGTGCAAGAAAGAACTCTGGACTGACAACATGACATGCCCAATTTAGAGACAGATTTCCTGAAACTGTCCGTGACACAAAAGCACTTCAAAAAAAAAATATTTTCAAAACAATAATCCTGAGCTTTCAAGGCATTATGTTCTTGCAGTTTAGGCAAGCAGAAA
The DNA here is from genome assembly GCA_013398155.1 of Pedionomus torquatus. Taxonomy (NCBI): domain Eukaryota; kingdom Metazoa; phylum Chordata; class Aves; order Charadriiformes; family Pedionomidae; genus Pedionomus; species Pedionomus torquatus. The sequence continues at coordinate 10,449 of VZRU01004532.1, read as the reverse complement.
GCTGAAATGTCATCCATCTCAGCTTCAGCCACTATTAAAGAAAAATAGCACCTTTGCAAACTGAAAGAATTAGACCTCTGTTCTTAACAGAATTGCTTATAACTATTCCTTCCACTGACACTCTCATCCAGCCTTGTCAACACATTCCTTTGGAATAGAATATCTACTTCTGGGGCAAGTTCAAAGTATTTTATAAAAACATGTAAGGCTTGAAAGTTTAGTTTTCCTTCCCTCTCCTCTCCACCAGGGAGGTAAACAAATCATTTTGGTATCATACTTACTGATGAAGTCCCAAACTGTTCCAGATAGTCTATTTCTACACCCATTCCTAGAACTAGAAAAGAAAGAAGTGATATAATCAAGACATAATATTCTCATACCGTCTTACAGCAAAGCACCCACAGAGAGAAACAAGTCGTACATCATAAATACAAATAAGCAAATAAACCCCTGCTCTAATATCAAGAGCTCTAGTTTTTCATTTCATAAAGATTTTTTTTTTTATCTGGGCCTGAAAAAATAAAATAATAAAAAAAATCCGGGAAAGGTTTCTAAGCTAAACAAACTCACAGCTTCTATTTGTCCCCAAATACCTGTAAGAACATGCAGAATTTAACACAGTTTAAGAACTTCTGTTGTTCTATGGTTAAGGCAGCAAGCATGCTTACGTATTCTATTTTTATACAATGCCCCATAAAAACAAGATTGGAAATCTCACCATTAAAATTAGCACACAGCTCAGATTTGAACAATGAAGTTCTGGTCATTTCTCAATAGTCTGATTCTACTCAAGCATTAAGATAAAGTGATATACTGCACTGCAGTCAAGTCACTTGCTAATACTTCCACACAGTGCTCCTACAAGGAATAACCATTCTAGTTGGTTAAGTCAGAGCTATGTAAGTTTACTACATAAAGAAAGACTTCAAGACAGGCACGCAAGTACAGAAAGACCATCCACACTGCAACATGGAATCTGTATTCAAGTAGCACTGAGGTCTGCAGTAACCTACAAGATTCAGATAAGGTAGCTGCGCAGCTCTACAGCTCTTCATTTAGAAAGTACTTAATATCAGAAGGGAGCACTTTTTTTCCAGCACAGAGCTGCCACAAACTCTAAATGTTTCTCTACCAGCCTAAACTTCATCCTTCCAGGGGGCTGAACACTAATAATACAGCTTTTTTTAACCTATCTTACTTTGGAGAAAGTTAGAATTATACTTAGATGCATCTCCCACCCCTGCTAGTAACTGTAGGTTTTACAATCCCTTCAGAAGGGCAAAGCAAGAGGCAAATCAGAATCAGTGACAAAACTGAAGTAGAGAAATACCTACTTGAAGGTTTTGATCTGTTCTAAAGAAATGCCCTTACCTTCTGATGATGGTCTGAAAACCTCCTCAGGTTCAGTGCTAGCCATCTGCTCATCTGTTGTCATCTCGGTTCTGTGGGAACTAGCTTTAACTTCTTCTGCAGACATTGGCTTTTTTCTACTGTCAGCGGAAACCAAGTTATCTTGAAGGGGGACATTAGCTGGAGGCATTTTAGATGGGCTCATTTGCTTCTCCTGAGGAGAAAAAACACAATCCTCTTTACTGTTCAAGTAATGTTTTGAAGGCAATGAAAATCACAATAATGATCAAATCAGTTTGTCATAAACTAGCCAGGTAGCCAGCAGCATAAACCAAGAGTTCATAGACATAGAAACTTAGGTACCAACGCTCAGTACAGCTCATATTATACAGGAGTCACTTCCCCCCCTCCCCTTTGGAGTCCACATCCTTATGTTTGTCCTTCTATGTGACTGCTGATCAAAAAAAAGATACTAAATACCAAGACACCAATTTGGTTGTCTCTGATGTTACCTTCAAAAGACAAGACTGCACAGTTGATATTCTTTCTAGAGCTGTTGAATCTGCACCAAAACACTAGTTCTTGGACAAAATAACCTTATCAAACACATGTTTGATAAGGTTAAAGTCAAAGAACTCTTTCACGGTATGACTTTGTAAAAAATAGCAATCTTTTCTATACCTTACCATTGCTATCTCTCCTGGAAGTTCAGCTTCTGCTTGAACTCCTGGCTTGTCTTCTTGAGCTCTTGGCTTGTCTTTTACCACACTCTGTTTACCGATTTCACTAAGAAGAAAAAAAACAAACAAAAAACTATCAAAACCCAAGTCACACAGACCTGAATTCTATTTACAAGATACTTTGTTCAATGCTTCAGTAAGGTTACTTGAATTTCTACTGCCTCAGTACATGAGTCTGTAAGGAGAATGAAGATGTAAATTCACTGTCTTGCCTGGTGACAGTGTAAGTGACAGAAAGCTCTCCCTCCATCAGAAGCAGAAAGTCACAGCAGTATCAGTTATTCCTAGTCATTTAACAATTTTCTCCAATTTCCATTAATTAAAAAAAAAATAATGGGCTTAACAAAAGATAGGCTTTTTGTTTGATTATTAACAGACTTTAAAGCAGCCTGGTACTCTTCCCAAAGTAATGTAGTGATTACTGGTATAAAGCACAGAACTTTACTAGAGAAGTCCTATACTTCAGTTAGTGCTGACAGCACAAACCTAACTTCTCAACTAGATAAACAGTAGCTGATCATGTTACACAGGGAGTAGGAGAGCAAACATTTCTGTCAATGAACATCTCGTGCCAGGCTAGTTCTGGTAAGCACCTGTTGGTCTACAGCAATACTGACATTTTAGTAGTTCATTTCTAGGGAAGACAACACATCTCCCATTATCAAATAAATTTTATGTGGTGCCAAAAAACTACTTCAGTGACAAGCGTTTTTATTGGAAATACCATTCAGATACCAACAACATGCTATTTAAAAACAGCACCTCAGTGTTCAGCCAGGACACTTAGCAGAGAACAAAAGTGCCCAGTCAGTTTGCATACTGTGCAAGGCTGCTGCCTACTTTTTTGAAAACAGAAGTCACCTAGTACTCCACATTTTACTCCAATCTTGGAGGAATTGGGAAAGAGCAACTTGACTAAACTACTGATGCTCCTACTCTCTTCAGTTCCTCCAGATTTAAGAGCATCCCTTACCCAGAGCTAGCCATCTCAGGATGAGATGATCACCACCTAGATCTCTGCTGTTGCAACATACTGTGTTAAAGGTTACAGTGTGCAGACTCAGCCAGCCTCAGAGGGAAGAAGTCAAGGAGGCAGGAAACAACCAGAGACACCATCTAACTAGCTTTTCCTCATGTGAATTCAAGGTGCTTCTACATTCAGCTACATATTTACTTACAGACTTTCAGGTTCTCTTTTCTCAGGAGTTTCACAGGTACTTGGTCTGTTATCCTGCTTCACTGGAAGAGGCTCACTTGATGACGTACTATCCTGCTCCTCTTGGAAGTGAGCTTTCTGAGGGCTACGTTCAGAACACTTGAATGAACTGGAAATTTTAGAGCCTCCTCCAAATGGGTTAAAGTTTGGATCATCAAGTTTGTCCCAGTCAACCTTATAAGATGCTTTAGGAATAGGGATTTCATCTTCCACACTGCTTTTATTTTGCACTTCAGTACTGTCTGTTTTTGTTTTAGCAATAGGAATTTTTTTGGAAGGTGGCTGAATTCCAGGTCTTTTACCCAGCTTCTTAGGAGGTGGTTTTCTAGGAGCTGTATTATCAAAGTCAAATTCTAGTTTTACTGGTCCAGCCTTGGTGACATCAGGCTTTTCTGCAAGCTCCCCTTTGGAGGCAGCCAGGTCTTCTGCAGGCTTTGGCCCTTCTGTGGAGGTTTTTTCTGCTACTGAAGCATTTTGAAGCTTTGATTCCTCAGTTTTAGAAGAATTAGTTACATCAGAACTACTAGGAGCTAAGTTGCCAGATAACTGTACAGGAGGTATAGGTTCTTCTGCTAATCTCACTGCATTATCAATTTGGCTTACATCTATGGAACCAGAATTTACATCCTGCACAGGGTCACTGACTGCTTCCTTCGGGAACTGCTCGGAATTGGTAGACTCCGTCTCACTCAAGATAGATCCTTTTCCAGAAAAGGGAGTCTTCTCTTCACTTGATCGCTCTGTACTTGCTGTGGCTGCAGCAAAAGGAGCTGTATCATCCAGCAGAAGAGAATCATAACTTTTTTCTGAGGTTTTCTCAGGGCTGCTAGATACTGTTACAGGAAACTTTTGCAGATTTCCAGGAGAATGCTGCAACTGCACTGAACTCTGAAAGGGATTGATGTCATTTAAGTTATCAAAATCTAGACTGTAGGAACCTCGACTCTTCACTGGCATCTCATCATCTGGGTAAGGAGCTGCACTGACTTTCTCTGGCATTAGGTTATTTATCACTGTATTATTTGCTTCAACTTCAGTCTTCTGTTGACATGTGCTGCATTAAAAAAAAAAAGATCACATGCTATAGCTATTTATTAGACGTCATTTGAAATCATGTAAAGATAGTTGCACAAATAGCTTAGTATGCTCAGAATAACCTGATTTTTTAATATATATATATATAAAGCAGCTGACAGCTACAGAATATCATAACAGCAAGAATTCAGTTGCCAGCTAAACAGTCAAAACGTTATGAGCTCTGGTACACATGAATTATAGAAAGTTTAGTCCTTGAAGCTAATCAGTGTTCTTAAGCTATCTGTTCTATACAGCTATTTTACCTTTATGCCCCTCATCACTGGAGACTGCCCGACTCGCTGCAGTATCTGGACATTTCCATTTCACTGAACAGTAAAATATACATCACTTAGGAGTTATTAACAGTAAGCAGCTCAGACACAGGCACAACTAGTAGTACATCTTCATGTAGATTCATCCATGAGTCATGACAGGCTCTTAAGTCTAGGACTAAACTCAGTCATGATTCAAACTCTCCCATTCTAGTCATTACAGCAAGTATTTTTTACTTGGAAGTATGCACCAGCATTTCAACCATGAGAGCCTACATACCAAAACAGAACCTGGACTTCAGGGACTCTAAACTCTGTGCAACAGCAGATCTGAAGAGTAAAGTGCTATACAAGAAAATACTTCTCCGGTAAGAGAAAGGTAAGATTGTCTAGCAGAAGAAACAGGTTAAAGCAAAAGTTTGTGTACTCACTACTGCTAAGTATTCTACAAGTTATTTCTCTCCACTATTTCTCCAAACTCTACTCCACTTTTGAGGCTTAGCCTCAGACTACAGAGAGTTAAACCATTACTTCCCGAAACAGGATTTCCTCCCATTGTTTTGTCCCTTCGTAAAGTTATTATTTTCTACATGCCATCCATATCTGCTGTAGAAGAGAACATGATTAAAAGTCACTCGCTAAAACACAACTTTGATAAACCCGAAAGCAAAAGCAGGAGATAAGAGTCGAGGAAGTCCTTCTCACCCGGCCTGAGTGCCTCTTCCCTGCAACAGCTCAGCCCCAGGCTGGTTCAGCCACTCAGGCTCCTCCCTTTCTCCCCCAGTCTTTAACCTCATAAATGCCAGTCAAGAGCTAGACACCTGCTTAAAATTTGAATTACTTGAGATGGACAAGTCGAAATCTACACTCTTCAGCAATATCCAGTCCTTCAGCTTATTTGCTACAAACAGATCCTCACATTTTAAAAGCAGAAAGGATATATACACTCAAAGCAATGTCCTGACACAGTAATTTTCCCTAACACCGGCTACCACCAAATTATTTTAGTACATACAAGGTTGAAGTGAGTTAAACTAAGTTTGGGGCATAAATGCAATTATGTAATTTAAAAAATGTTGGTGGCTAGCTTACAAGTACTTTTCTAAACCAGAGCATACACATGCAAGTTAACAGTTGCAGCAAGTCTCTCCAATTAAAGAACATTTTAGTGTTCCCATCTTTCTCCCTTTGCCCCTTCCCAAAAGCAAGAATATGGGTCAAAAGACAGTACCGGGTAGTTTAAAACAAGCAAAAGGATGCATTTCCTTGCAGAAGGCAAAGTTAAAATGTGAGACTTATTGACACTGGGAATTATAGATGTCAGATGTTTATAAAAGTTTAAAGAGGAGCTTAAAAAGTCAGTAACAAAATATATACTGAGGCCAATTAAATAACATTGTCTTAACGTTGTTTTATTAAACTATTGTAACAATATTCCCAGTAAAGGAGAGTTGCAGAACTCCAAATTGGAACACTTCAGACTTTGTGCTCTTCTCTAGACAGCCACCACAAGCCATTTCAGGAACCAGCCTTCTAGACTATAAAAGCACATAAACTTGTTCATACTTGGAATTGATGTTGCATTCACTTTGTGTTGCTACATTTTCTCTAATCTAGATGTTCATGACTCAGAGCCAGTTCAAGCTAACCCTTCAGAAGATGTATCTGAAGGAGAAAAATCTAAAGAGATGAAACTGTGCTTAACATAAGAGAAAAAAAAATTTAAGGCTTAACTTTAAGGATTAGCTTCTGTAGGAAAATTACTGTAGGAAACAGTTTTATATTCTCTGCCTAAAGTGTCTCTTCTCAAACTATTCATCTATGTCCTAAGTCATCTATGAAATCAGTTACTGAGGAGTTTAAGTTTGGCATTTGACATTACAACCAAGATAACAGTCATTTTTAAGAAAGCTTTATCTTTGAAAAAAGTTTGTGCACCAACATCAGCATTAATTTTATTCCTTTAGTGCAGGTTACACATTGTTATAAAATACAAAATTACACTCTAACTATACAGGTTTATAATGGGGAAAAGTTAACAACGTAGGATGTACTCAAGTTAATATTACTAGTGGAGAATACATTAACTTACTCAACATTGACAAGCGCAGATAAAAGATCATCTGTCAAGGCTTCACTGCAATCATCAAGTGTGAAAGTAGTCTCAAGTTTGTCTGTCATAGTCGGACTTAAGATTTTCCGAGTCTGAGGATCTCTCAGAGGAGTCTGAAAGGTTACCTTTAAGAAAGGGGTGGGGAGGGGAAGAAAAAAGAAAGAACATGAACACCACAACATTTTCAAGCTGCAAATAGCCTATGCATTCAGTAGCAGAGATCATAGAAGGCAAAAGAATAAAATCAATACAAAAGCAAAAGTCTACCTTCATAGCTTTCGCCACGCTTTTTGGAGGCAAATTTTCTTTCTGTGACAGGCGTAGAATGGAAGGTCTCCCTGTAGGTTCCGGTGGAGCAAAGAAAAAGCCACAGTCTTCCGCTGTTAAATCATCATTGATGCTTCCTCCATTTTCTGCATTTAAAATCTGCAGACTCATTCTAGGATACCAAAACATACAACATCACAGCATGAATGAGAGGGTGTGGTCAGCCAGATGCACTTTCAGATAATGGAAGAAGTTGGAAGCCTGGCAGTGGCTAGCAAAGATTAGCAACTTCAAAAGAAGTTTTAAAAGTACTGAAAATCTTCATTGGAAAAATTAGATGACAGAAGACTCCAAAAAGATCTAAGCGCAGCACTGCACAGCCCCTCAGCTTTTGTTAGAGGTCTAGGAAGTTACTTGTTGATATTATGCTTTCCACAGTTAACATCACAACCTTTCCAATTAAGATGCCCATCCTTTAAAGGGAGCTGTTATTTGCAAGCTTCTTCATTACCAACTCCTTAAAGCCAGTAGTAACATATAGTCATATGTCTCTTGTACCAGGGCATCTAGCTAAGCAAAATTACAGCTTTCGCAAGGGACTGATGACAATTATTTCTCTATTTTATTCACATGGTCTCATAACTACATAGTACATCAGCAAACCCAAATTTGGTTAGTCAGCAAACCCAAATTTGGTTAGTTAAGGTGTGCGTAGGATCAGATCCTGGATAAAGTTATTTAGCTTTTTCCTGCATCACCTGAGCACATGCTGCTTTTCTTAGACACATAGTAGTTAAGAATCCTTGGCAGCATAGACATTAATGCAAATATAAAAAAAAAATGTAATTAAAAAGGTATTTCCTAAATACTGTTCTTACACTGGACATGCACAAGCTTCAGTAAACTATATAGGCTGATTAATCTTACTAGTATTTCAAGTATGAAGGACTTGAAACTAAAGCTTGTATGACATCTACAATTAAGAGTGAAAGCAAGTTAGAAATGAAGAAAGCATTTCAAATATCCCAGAAAAGCCACTATGTTGCAGGTACTTGAACTTTGTCTACCTTTTATTCCCATTGGAACCACCGCTCTTCTTAAAGATTTAAGCAAGGCTACTGCTGTTTCTTTAAATTAGAAATAGATGAAACCCAAAAAAGCCAGAGCACGGAAGGTGTATTGTGCAAGATCTAGGCATAACCACTGTCCATGAAGGATGACCTCTGCGAAGCCCTCTGAGAAGCGGTTAGTTATCCATCAAACCACTAACAAAGCGAATTCTTTAGTAAGAACTGATGTGTTCTCTTGTACCACCTATATGCAGGACAATCAGTATCATCAACTGAAGATGTTGGCTTCCTGCAATGGGTAACCATTCCAAGTGATCGCAAATGCTTGATCTGACCAAACAGCTAAACCTTAGTTTATTTTTCCATCCTCCATCATGCAGTCAAGATTAGTCAAAACACAAAAACAAACAAACCAACCAGCTGAGGAAGATAGTGCGAGTCTTCATCACAAAGAGGCAAGAACACTTACACTGGAAATTTTAAGTCATGGTTTCAATCTTGTTGCCCTTACATATCCAAACTTCTGTATTTAAGCCTCTGCACACATTTCATACTCTAGTGAAGTTGGCTGCTTTGTCTGTGACCCTGACAACAGCACTTATAATCAGCAATGGAATGCAAGCAATGGCTGCAGAAGCAATGGTAAGCAAAGCATGCCTGTATTAGCTATTTCTTCTTTCTTCTTTATTCATCATGTCCATATTTCAGCCCAAGTTATTTTATACATAAAGTATTTTTACATCAACAACTTGTGGAGCTTGAAGTTAACTTCCTTGCTTTCCTTCATTCCAAACTGAAGTTGAAACAACAGAGCAAGTGAATCTTTACAGACCATGGTTGTTTACTGCAATTACTTCAGAAATGAAGCCTGAGACATGAAAAAGTTGGCAATACCTCCTCAAAACAAACCTACCCTGCTTATGGGGCCTGTTTTAGGCTTCCTCAGGTTTCTTAGTGAGCTACTGGTGCACCACTGCTAAAGCAGACTCAGATCATTAAAATGCCCAATAAATTGACACCATGTATATGTGACAGTTCCCCAGTCCTTTACACAATGCACCTATAAAAAATAAAATCAAAGTCCTTTCTATGATTAAATCATTAAAAGTAATTCAGCATCTACTTAAAATATCTGCAGCCAAGTTTTTACCTAAATTCTATTTCACAAGCTCATTAGCTAGTAGCTGTAATAAAGTCAGAGGGGAAGAGAGGCTTTATTAGAGACATCTTTTTGTTTAAAGAGATCAATGTCCAAGGCATGCAAGTACTGTGAAAGGCTGCAAGTTTTCCCACTCCAGCCAAAGTTCACAAAAGTGAAACTGCTCCTAGTTTTAGAGTGTTTACTTAAGCACAAGCAACATTCTGTATTTGAGAATGAACGTAAGTTCAATGACATCAGATAATTAAACCCCAGGTACCTACAATTTGTAAATTGAGGGCTTCATGGTAACTACCTGTTTAATGATTGCTGAGGCACAACATCCAAAACAATGTGATCTCAAATGCCTAAAAAAAGCCATTGCAGGGCAAAGATGGGATTTTTCACTTACTTATCCTGCTGAACTTCTCTGACACCTAAGATACAGAGCACTTGTGAACAAGTGGACAGAGTAGCTTAGTACCTGCTGCGAGTATTTCCATGCAAATTTACATACAGGTGACTGATAAGTATATATATATTTTTTTCCTTTTCGTGCAAACATCCCAACTCAGAACAAACACCCTTCTGGTTAATCCACTCCTTCACAATCACGACTTTCCCCAGGCTACAGGAGACCTCAGCAGACCATTCCGGGAGGGGGAAGTGGCAGCAGGTTTAGCCAAACCCAAGCCTGTGAGGCAGCAGAGGCGGAGCCCCGGCCCAGTTAACCTCCGGGGGGGGCACCCGGGCCCCGCCGCTCGGTGCCGGGGAACAAAAGACGGCCTCGGCCTTCGGAGGCGGAGCAGCCGGTCGGGGCGGAGCAGAGGCAAGGCCGGGGAAGGCTTCACCGCCTCTCCGGGAAAGCACCGTCCCTGACCACGCTTCAAGTTTGAAGACAAACAAACAAACGAACACACAAGCCCCGCGAAAAGCCACCACACACAGACAGAGATGGCCAGCCCTCCAGTTCGCCAGGGTTGAGTCACCCTAGGTCCCCATCACCCACCTCTACAACCCCGGCCACCCAGGCTGGCAGAGGCCCTCTCAGCCCCATACACAGCCCAGGCTCGCAGAAGTGCCCACATATATTCTTCTCCCCTCTTTCCTCCCCCAATACTCAGAGGTGACTCGAGTCCCCCTCAGACGCCCTATCACTCTCAAAATGCAGAATCAATCATAGAATCATAGAATCATAGAATCATA
>VZRU01004531.1:72826-90249 GCA_013398155.1 Pedionomus torquatus | reverse complement strand
GGCACTTGGCCTCATCCCATTGGTCTTGACCCATCAATCCAGCCTGTCCAAAGCCTTTCTATCCTCAAACAGGTTGATGCTCCTATCCAACTTGGAGTCATCTGCAAACTTACTGAGAGTGCACATTAAAGATATCAAAGATAAAGATATTAAACAAGACTGGCCCCAATACTGAGCCCTTGGGAACTCCACTCATGACCGGATGTCAATAGGATTTAACCCCATTCACCACCACTGCCTGGGCCCCACACTCCAGCCTGATTTTTACCTAGAGAAGAGTATTCATGTCCAAGGCATGAGCAGCCAGTTTCTCCAGGATAATGCTATGGGTCAGGTTTTTTGTTTTTTTGTTTCCTCATTAAATGTTTTCACTGGAAGACTACAGGCATCAGGGCAGAAAGTTGGAATGAAATTAATTAATTCCATCTCTCAGCTTCACTTTGAAGACCTGAATAAAATAACTCCTATTTTTTTAGACCCTCCTTGGTTTTGGAAATGAGGTTGATATTGCAGCTGTTTGAAGTTACTTCTAGTATGAACAATTTACCAGGGAAAAAGAAGCTTCTGTGTAATAAAATAAGGAAAGGTATTGCTTTTCCTTTTATTGCAGATACCAGTGTGTGGTTTAGGATGAGAGGGTACAGCTGCTGACTTATCTACCTTCTGACTTTGGTACATCATGTAGTTTCTTTTACTTTGCTTGAGTAGAATTGTGCAAGGTTAAGTTATGAGCTGTTTCTAAGGTGCTGTCATGTTCTAATACTGAAATCTGTAAGCCAAGGTTAGCTAAATGAATGTTGACTCTGAAGATCAAGAAGTGACTTCAGAGGTAGCATTGCTTTTACACTGTTGACAAAATTAGGCTTTACCTTTTTGTCTCTTTCACCTGATGGAACGGATCATTTTAACACCGAGACTGAATAACTTACAAATTAATTAATTACTACAGATTTATAAATACCATTTTATGATTTTGGAACTCACTTGAATCTGTTAGAAAACTGTTGGCATTTCTGTTAGCAACAGTGACTTTAGCTTCACCATCTTAGTAATTTCTAGTTTTCTAACCCTGAACTTTCATGAGCAAGTATGTTTTTATTTGGAATTATCATTTTGGATGATTTAAAAAAAATTAATGTTGTTAATTTTTTAATTAATTAGGTTAACGTCTAAGTCTGGGAAAGAACTCAAACGGTTGTAGTAAGTTCCACCGTATTTTGCCAGCTGTAGCTATATGGAAAATACAATCACCATATTATTTGAAAAAGAGCAAATTAAGATCCATTTTGGTTGTTTCAAATAAGAAACATTTGCAATGACATTTCATGTACTCAACAGGCAGTTTTTGGAACCAAGAAGCTTCTATTTTATAATGTGTTTTTAATTCATGTCATTATTGTATCTCTCACTGTGGATATATGTCTATTTGTCAATCAACAAATTTGTATTGGTTACCACTGTAAAAGTGTTTGATCTCACAAGCCTGTGAACACTAGAGGAGCTGCTATAGGACATACCATGCTTGAGGATAGATTTTACATTCTCTTGCATTGCTGAATTGTGAAGGATGCTGAACACCTCCATAGCATTCATTTACATTGCTGACTTACTACAGACAGTGCAGATCGAGCAGAAGATGCCTCCCTTTCCCTCTAAATTCTGAGATATTAAGGGTTTTGCTGCAGATGTTGTTCGGTATGCATATAGAGTCACAATTTTTGATGGTGACTCTTGATTTGCACCAGTGCAAGTGTGCACAGCATTTTAATGTAAGGTATTATCCTATATGCTAGGTAAGCTGTGGAAATAGAAAAATCCTGTTAATTTATAGTGGGTTTTTATGGGATGGCATTATTTCATGCAAATAGATACTTGGCTTTCAGTTCTTAATCCCTTCTGATAGTAGAACGATGGGATGAAGAAGTTCCAGGTTGAGCATCTATTTTTGTTTTCCTTTCATTCTCTTTCAGTATTAATCTACATTTAGTTTTTTTCTTCACTTACAATTTCCACTATGAAGTTTAATTAATTCAATTTTCAGAAGTACATGAAAGTGCTATTTAACATAAGGCACTTCTTTCTACATTCCTGGGGAAGATTTATTAAATGATCCCAGCTGCAGTCAGCCAGGCTGCTATTGTATATACAGATCTATCTCTGGGTGAAGTGAATGTAGTTTCATCTTTGGATATATAGCACTTAGATTTTCTGATTCTAAAGACAGTGGTAAAACTAGTACTGGAAGTATATAGGTGAGTGACTGTTTGGCTCTTGTGCAAGAAGCCCTCTGAATATTGGTAGTTGCTTTGCTTTCAGTTTCTATGTTCTGCACTAGATTAGTTAGAAGAACAGGGTAAGATTACCTGGAGCTTATCTAAAAATTCTCTGTAGCACTGTATTGTTTACTCTGCTTCTGATTATGAAATGAAAAAGGCAGTAGTCCCACTGGGGCTTAAATTTTTACTGATGGAAAACAATCACATCCTTGAAATAGTTTTGTTATATATTTGCTAATGTCTTGTCAAAAAATGAAAATAAACGTAACATACACATAGGACTGGCACCGGATTCCTGCCTCTTAGGGAATATCTGAGCAACATTCAAAACTGTTTGACACAGATGTTAGTTCACTGCCATGAAGGGACTTAAAATGGGCAATTACATTCTTAAATTTGCAAACTTCAACATAAAAGTATATGAAAATATGGAAAGCAAATCAAAAGTATTGCTAATTGTACAAAACACACAACAAAGTTATAAATGACACAGGCTGCCTATAAATGTAGGAATAAATAGTAGGTGAGTGACTTACATATAGTGCAAAGAAAGAAGAAGGTATATGCAAAATACGGCACCCAGAAAAAGAAAATGAATCGCTGAATAGAACCAAGCTGGGAAGGAAATACGTAGGGGAAAGTGAATGTGAGTGGACATTGTCACCAGGAAAGGATTGATATAATCCTTATTGTAGACTTTTTGCTTTAGATTTACTTTAGACCAATTGCTTTAGATACTGAGGAAGATGGAACCAGACACATGTAAAGTTGATAGATGGCACCTCCTTAAAGTGCTCTTTCAAAGATCTTTGACATGGTGGGTGTAAAGCAGCTGCAAGAGAAATCATGTGAAATGGGGGGTTTAGAGATTCTTTATTCCTGGCTTGTCAGCAGGACAATACCACCAGCAAAACTCATGTAATAAGGGTTTATTATGTAATAAGGGTTTACATAATGGGCCTGGCAAAATTCAAATGGCACTACAACCTATTTTGGAAAATTTTGTTTGGCTACAAATCAAACTAAGAATGATAGGAAATGTAACTGTAAATGGTGCCTGGATGCAGGAACCTTTGAATGTGATTACTGCGATTCCTGTGGTGGTTTAAGTATTGCAAGAGGGATCAAAAAAATACTCTCTACTAGAAGGTGGTGAAATACTACAGGATAATGAGGCATGGAAAGTGCCAACAGGACTTGGCTATGAAGGGCCATTATTGGGTTTGTGGGCAACATGCCTACTGAAGGTTACCTCCAAATCGGTCACAGGTATATTATATAGGATATATTAGACCATTATTTTTCTTATTACCACAAGTTCAAGGAAACAAATTAGGAGTTAGTGTATATGATGATTTGATAAGAGAACAATGATTAGTTCATAAATCCCTAATTAAAGGTGGTTTCCAATCATGGGAAAAAGATGAATGGTCACCTGAATGAATTATACAATACTATGGACCAGCAACATGGAATCCCCACAAAGGGATTTCTGGAGCAAGGGATTTAAATAGAGTAGTTAGATTGCAAGCCATTTTTGAAATCATAACTAACCAGAGAGCTGAAGCTCCTGGCCTTCTTGCAGATCAATCTACTCAGATGAAGAATGCAATTTTCCAACACCGAAGGGTCCTAGATAATTCGTTAGCAGAAGAAGAGAGAGTTCGTGGAAAACTAAATGAATACAACTATGAGAAACACCAGCTCCCAAATAGAATGCAAAAAAGAACAAAGAAGAAAGAGAAGTAAAAAAAAAAAAAAAAAAAAAAAAAAAAAAAAAAAAAAAACAACGTAAAAAAGAACAAAGTTTTCAAAGCAAAGGTATAGAAAAATAGAAATGTTTATTAAAAAATATACAACCCAGCTGGTTTGGGTGCCCCTCAAAGAAGAGACACACCTTGCTCTTCATGTTCAGAGTAATTATACTCTTTCCCAATCACCAGTTTCCTTGTTCCCTTTTCCCATTTGCTGTGTATTTAAGGACTTAAAGAATTTCTTTCCAACTGCTTACAAAGCTCATGCCAGGTTATGGTGTCCTGATTGAGTCATTCTCTTATATTTTTATGGAGGACATTTTCCACACAATTACAGTTCCAAAAGTTATTTACATCATAAACAAACCCATCATAGCTGAAGCAAAACTTTTGCCCATCTCTTAGGCAAGTGTTGCTTACAAATTGACAACCACTGTCCTGCTCCCATTTACTTTTTCTTCCCCACATTCACATTGTTTTAAGCAAATTTACATGCCCTATGCCCTCTCCTCCAAATTGAGTTTTGCAATCCTTGCTGTAGCCTCTGCAAAGCAGTGTGGGTTCCTGTTATAATAAATAGTCCATTAAAGCTGCTTTTTTTCTTTTTAATATTTTTTTTTCTTCTTCTTTGTATATAAAAGAGTGTCAGTAAGAAATCAACAAATGCCCCTTGATGTTTTGACATTGTGAGTTACACCTCATTATTGCAGGGTAAATAAAACTCATAGTAGCAAGAAATCTAAACACTTGAATTTTTTGTTGACAGTACTGTTACAATCAGGAACCGAGACTCTAGCAGATATGTATATGCGTAACTAACAAGACTTAAGACCAGTGAAGAATACCATCATAAAGAACCAGCTTACAAGACTGCAAAATAAGTGGAGGAGTTGCAAAAAGCTTCTGCATTTACCTTCCCCAATGGTAACTCAAAGAGTTATCAGCTCAAGCCAGCCATGCTGATCAAACAGAAGGGCACTCCAAATCAAGGCCACGTATGGAAAGAACAACCAAGAATTCACTGAGACTTCACTCCTGAGTGACCACCAGACACCACTAGGGACCATGTAAGACCTTCCATGAAGGCCCTAAGGGGGCTCATGTGCATGTGCTGGGGTGATGTGCATATTATAATGAGTTCTGGGAAATGTAATAGCTATGCAAATTCTGCATGGATATAAGTGTCCGTAAAGCTGGCATTTGGTGGACAAGTTGCGTGGAGAGATCCCCCATGTCCCCAGCACCCAATAAAGGAATGCCTGCTTCTTGAGACTACATAGGTAGTCTCAAGAACATTAAGGAGTTTATACCATTAAAGCATTAAGGAGTTTATACCATTAAAACATTAAGGAGTTTATACCCAATTTTGGTGACAGTATCTCAGAATGGCTTAAGGGTCCTAGACCAGATTTTCAGAGGAACATACCTAGATGTCATGATATCCAAGGTAATTACAGACAGCTGATACTAGGTTCTTAGAAAAAAAAACACAAAAATACATCTGCAGAGGCATGGGGAAGAGGAAAAAGGGAAGATATGAGTAAAAGGGTGTTTACTTTTGACTGATGAAGTATTGAGCAATGATAAATCTAATCAGTTGGTCTAATATCAATCTATATCTAAACTTGGTATATCTAACTTTGAGAAGGAGTGTGTGCTTTTCTTAGAAGATTCCTTGTTTTATGAATAACTTCTGGTTTCTATTCTGTGGAAAACTACATTGTATATTCTTATCTGAATATCCTGAAATGTTTCAAGGATATTGTGATATTTGATGTAGAAATACTTACCAAAATGAAAGTCATCTCAATTGAAAAAAACACCACCAACCGTACTATCCCAGTGTACCCCAATATTTCTACCACTCAGCTATTCCTATTTAGTAAGGAGAGGAAAATGTAAAATAAAATGGATATATGTCTGTCTTGAATGGTTCCCTTGAGAGTTTTTTAGGGTTTTTTACAACATTCTTCCATTTTCTTTCCCTGTGGTGTTTGTATCTTCCCGTTGAGCATTCTCCATGCATTTTTGTATGTATTTACGATGTCAGGCAGTAGTACTCTAACGTTTAGAGTTGACCTTGAAGAGCAAAAGCTTTTCAGTTCCCCAGACTAAATTTTACACTGGTGCCTATTTACACTGGTATGTATCCTGTCTCTGTGATAAAAAAAAGAATAAAGTAAGTGTGGGGAATTTTGCTTTTTTCCCCTCCTTTAGATATTTAATGCAAAAGAGAATGACATGAATGCTGTTACTGCCTAAATTCAGAAACATGAACATTTTCACTGTGGACCTTGATACAAATTTCACCCTATTTCATGTGATGGTGGTTTATTTTCAGGCAATTTCTTTTTGTATGTATAGTAAACATTTCACACATACAGAAGCAGCACAGTTATCTTTAGTAACTACCTAGTCAGAAACAATTTGCAGCTAGAAACAAGTTCAAACACAATTAGCAGGTGCAAGAAAAAAAATATTCTTACTCTTAGGACCAGTCTATTTGTGTCTTATTTAGAGAATGACACAAATTTTCTTTAATTTTTGAGAGATGTGTTAATACTGATGTTTTATGTCCCAGGCTTCAATCACAGTCTGTAATGAAATATATTACACTTATTCATCCTTTTGGCTAGCTGGGTGCTAGCTTTCTCCACCCCATTCACTTTATAGGCCACTTTTCATTTATGCTTACCACTGTTCCACAATAAATAGAAGCTGATATTTTATCTGTGTATGTCATATGTGTGTTCCTTGCAGCTAGTCTACTGCCTTTTTACACTCCTCACCAGGACCAAGAACACCTCTGTGAGAGCAGAGGTCCACCAGTTGCACATTAATCTCGATAGATTACATCTTTAAGAGCATGCCATTGAAATATTTTTTCCTATTTTCTGAAACACTAATCATCTCTAAATGCAAAACATAAAAATGGTTAACAGCAACATTAATTAGCAAATGAAACCTTCCTTAAGAGGTGGAACAGAACCATATCTGTGAACTATAGAAGAAACTCAGTGCACCTACACTCCTAAATTATGTCAGTACTAGAAAACTGACCAGTTCTGAACATATTTGTTGACACTGAGCTTGGGTAGTGAGCTTATCTTCAGTTTATTATCCTCAACCTTTCGATATGGAAGATGTTGCAGCACAAGGCAGCAAGTGAAAAGTGAATAGCACTGCAGACTTCACTCTGCTGCTCATAATCATCATGCAAATGTGGCTGCAGAGAATCACATCATTTAAAAATAAATTAATAAGTAAACAAAGAGCCTGAAATCACCATGTCTGTGTGGTTCTAATGTTACACATCCATCTACCACTCTTCATTATTTTTTTTAATGAAACAACTAATTATTTTCTAGGAAACACAAAGGCCTTTAATGACCACCATGATTTAGCTAATTAGTTCTTCAACACATCCCAGGGAGTAAACAAATTAACCACCAGTTTCCCCCATTGAAAATTGCAATATTTCTCTGTTTCTCTGATTACTGTAATTACCAGAGGGATTAATGCTATGGTGCTGTCATTTGATTGCTTTAGAATATCCACATGAGGAGCAGAAGTTCATTATAGTTATTTACTAGATACGTAGATTAAACTAAATTAATTTTGACTAGCTCAGAAAACACTTTTTTTCTTCTTGGGTGCAGGAAGGGGTGAGGAGAGAGCAGTCACAGAGGTGAGAATTTCCTTTCCATAAGGTGGTTTTGCCACATCTCTGCACATCAAATCTTGCTCCAATTTGTATGCAAATATGTATGTAGGTACATTTCTGTAAACCATCCATTGATAGATTTTCTATCCTGAAAGCAGTATAGATACCAGTACACTGTTATAGAATCATAGAATCATCCAGGCCGGAAGGAACCTCCAAAAGGTCATCTAGTCCGACCTCCCTGCAGTCGCAGGGACACCCCCAACTAGACCAAGTTGCCCAGGGCCTCGTCGAGCTTTGACTGTTGTAGCAAACAATGTCAAGAAAGGCCTGTGTTGTCCCCCCGATGTGTAACAGCAGTAGGTGTGGTATTGTGACATGAAATAGTTTTCTAAGGATATTTATGCAGCTTTCTCTTCTACAGGCTGAAGGCAGCTGAACTTTGTTTTTTTCTGAAAATACAGATTAATTGGGATCCCTTTTCCTCTTATTTCCCTTTTACATTCCTGAATGCAATTTAAAGATTGTACTTCATATTACATTTTCTGTGATACTTTTTTTCCCTTCAGTTTTCCCGAACCCGTTACCTCAGCTATTACAACCACAGTTTTGTCAGCCTCCAGGAAAACTGCCAATTGTTAGCCTAGCATTGGAGTGGGGAATGATCAGGGCTCTGATTCAACTCAGATTAAGTCTAAAAGAGCCTTTTTATCAAGATTTCACTGGGGTCAATAGCAGGTCTCTGGGAAACTAGTACCCACAGAACTGCAAAGCGTGTTGGCTGCTCATATGAGGATTACCATGCTGGCCCCACCTCACCCCAGTCAGGTCAAAAAGTATACCATGTTATAGATTCTATGGGGCTTTTTTCAGGTGCTGCTAATACCAATCTGGATATTTGTAGAAAACTTAAAAAAACGTGCTGGGTTGCCAGTAGGCTGAGTTGCAGATAAGCAACAGTCCAGTAAAGGTGAAATATAAAACAATTCTCTTTTGCTATACCAAAAATTTAGGATATATAGTTCTTTATCCCAGGAGCAGGTTTCTCTGAAAAACTATTGAGGAAAGACTGTGGTCCTCATTATTATTGTTGACAGTTTCCTTCCTTTTCCTTTTGTTTAATATCATTACTTGGAAGTTACCTTTAATTGAAGTTATTCCCATAAAATGAGTAGAAATCTGTATACATCATTTTCTGGGCTGATCTAAGTTAGATTTCTCATTAAACTTTCTCTGCCTCTATACATCTGAGCAGGCATTTTTTTCAGGCCAAGAATGGGATGAACCTGAGGGGATCTAGACAGCATTTTTCTCCTTAGTGGATCAAGTGGTCTTCCAGTACTAGCCTGATGCTGCTTTCCAGAGCTATTAATTTTTAATGAAACTGGGTTGGGTTTTTTTGTCTGTCTGTAATGTTTTTATGCTTACTCTGGTATACTGAATCCATTTGAGAAAGAATTTAAACATTTTTTACAGAAGACTTATTTATAAAACCATTAAACTTCATGGATATTGCATGCATCCAGCTGATTTCAAATCTAGATCAATAATTTAAATGCCAAACAGCTTCCTAGTTGACTGAGTCTTAAATTTTGGCTAGAGATACATGAAAGCTCTCTATTTGTACTGAACTTGTGCATGAAGTTTACCTGGAAGTTATCATTATAATTTATATAGAAGCTTTCAGTCTATCTTTTTAAACTAGAATTGAACAAAAGTTCTGGAGAGGTCAATGTAGCCATGATTTAAATACATTTTCCCTATTGTACAGACATCCACTCATCATCAGTCACAAGTGAAAAGATAGTTTTTGAAGTTAGGGCTTTTTTTTCCTAACAGCTTTTAAAAAATTGATTTCACCTTAGTAAAGATGATAAAAATTACCAAATATATGATTACACTGTAAGTAGAATGTTTTCCAAACAAATGGTAGTAGCTTCCTGTAATGTAAAATAACTGGTATTGGTAGATGATTTTCATTTGACAGTTGAAAACCAGTACATTGCTTTTACGAGTAAGTTATTTAGTTACCTTTTGGAGTTCAAACTGCTTCAACTTTTCTACAAATATCATTAAAGGAGTCTTGCCATTTTCTAGAGATCTGTTCTGTTTTTCAGCCATAAGCTATGGTAGGAGAGGCTGGGTGAGCACTCTATTTTAGTAATAATAAGCTTATAAGAGAAGCAGTTTTAGCAAGAGTTCAATTTCTAGGTCCTCTGTAACATCAACTTGATAGTAAACACAAGTGAAGTGCAATTATTTCTCCTATCTCCCTTCATGATATCGAGGCTTTTCTTGAAGAGGTCGAGGGAAGGAGTACATAGCTATTTAGATACCTTTTTTATTTCAATGGCAGCTGAACATTACAAATTTATAAATAATTAGATGCCTAATTCCTTGCCTATTACTAACTTTACAGTGGGTACCACAATGTCTTTCTGTAAGCACCTTACTTGGATAACTTGAATCACTCTCTTGAAAATTCACTTATTATACAAGGAGCTTGAATTAAGACTGTATGAGCTACAGGCCTTAAAAGCAAGTAGTGTCATGGTCTTCTTTCCTAGGTGCTTCTCCTTGGCATTATTTTCCACAACAGATAACACCCTTGCCTATGTTTCTAAGTAACATGACAAATACATCTGTACTTCCTCTTTTTAATTTATTGACAAATAGAATGAATAATCCCTGCAGAATCCAGTCAGTTAAGGCTTACTCAGGGGAATTCAGCCAATGGAGAGATCTTAAACTAAAAAGGATTGATTTGAATATCAACTGCAAGAAACTGATATTAATGCTCTGTACAAAATGCTGCGTATTAGATATAGTAAGTTGTGACAAAAAGGCCTTTCTCTTTCAAAGGAGACAGTGTTCCTTTCAGACAGTATTATTACAAAGAAATGCTTACATTTCTAGCTACAGTGTCACAGCCTATAAGATTTTAGTCCTCAGGAAGAGGGATAGATAGATGAATTAAGGTACTTCTAAACAGCTGTATATATATACAGTTATACTCAGTGGCTATACTCAGCTAATTGATTGAGCTTCCGTGTTAGAAACTTAGCACCTTGAAAGAGCTTCCACTTTCTTACTAGCTGAATATGTTTATATGGTTTTTTTAAGGGACCAGGTTAGAAAGCCTGCATTTCAGCTTATGCTAATAAAAAAAATAATGTTGCTCAAAAGTTGCTTCTTGGGATGTTCCTATATAGTCCACCCCAAATAACAGCTCCAGGGACACCAGCCTAATCAACTGACTACTGCAGAGTTCATGGCTTCTTTCAGTATCCTGTGAGAGAAAAAATGGATACCAAAGGGTGATTGAAACGCTGAATTTGTAGGCTGGAGAATTTTGGAGCTCAATCTGAGAAGCTTCTGTGGATTTATTCTTCAACCAAGTTCTGTTAAATTCTACTGTCAAGTTAGAGCAAATCACTTCAGTAGTAGTCAGTTATTTATATAATTCATACATGTGCTGTCTCTCTTTGCTTTAACTTTCATTCTGGTGGAAAGATAATTCAGTTGCAGCTACCACAGTCACTAGCAGCATGTGATGCACCTCTTCCTTCTTTTTTGTGTTGTAGTCTTAACATGTGAGAATAGCATGGGCATGGCTGACCATTCTTTTGTTACAATAAGGAACCGAGAGTCTAGCAGATATGTAAATGTGTAACTAACAAGATTAAGGGCACCTTCTGCAGTTACCAGCAAAAACCAGTGAAGAATACCATCATAAAGAACCAGCTTACAAGACTGCAAAATAAGTGGAGGAGTTGCAAAAAGCTTCTGCATTTACCTTCCCCAATGGTAACTCAAAGAGTTATCAGCTCAAGCCAGCCATGCTGATCAAACAGAAGGGCACTCCAAATCAAGGCCACGTATGGAAAGAACAACCAAGAATTCACTGAGACTTCACTCCTGAGTGACCACCAGACACCACTAGGGATCATGTAAAGACCTTCCATGAAGGCCCTAAGGGGGCTCATGTGCATGTGCTGGGGTGATGTGCATATTATAATGAGTTCTGGGAAATGTAATAGCTATGCAAATTCTGCATAGATATAAGTGTCCACAAAGCTGGAATTTGGTGGACATGTTGCGTGGAGAGATCCCCCATGTCCCCAGCACCCAATAAAGGAATGCCTGCTTCTTGAGACTACATAGGTGTTAAGGAGTTTATTCTTGATTTTGGGTCACACTGGCAGTTTTGCTTTAGAGAGAGACAGGAGGAATAACAACCATGATCTGACAGAAGTGCCCAGGGCTTTCCTTAAAATTCTGTCTGCTGTCAATCCCAGAGTGTGCAGACTGAGAAGCTGTCAGAAAGGAGGGACACCAAAGGTGTTTGGCTTAAGCTATTGCTTATTGCACTGCTTTTATTTATTGATGGTGTGTAAGAGTTCTCTCAGGAGCTGGTTCAGCTCTTCCCTACTGGGATACACAACATGCTATCACTTCCTTCTCCACTGACTCCTATGCCACATAGTTTTATATGCCACATAGTACATCTTTTCAATTTAATTTCTCATTTCTTCCATTTTCCTGTAAGGGGCTCTGAACACCATCTAGCAGCAAAGATGCAAAGAGTAAGTGGATGAGAGTGGCTCAGAGGGCTGCTTAGAAACGTGTGAAATCCACGCATTGTTTATTCATTTTGCTGGTTGTACTTTCAAGATATGTCAAAATCTTACAGCACTGATCTTTCTAAAATCTTTCTAAGCACACTTCTGTAAACCTATATAGGTGTGTCAAGGCAGCTTGGATTTCTGTGTTCTCTAGGTGCTTTTATTGAAATAAAGCTACTGATGAAGATCTTCTAGCTTGCTATGATTTCAGTAGTCCTTGTTGCTTTTCAACAAGACACTCCACAGTGTTTGAAAGCATTGCTGATACCTGTGGTCTGTGTTTCAAACAATGGGCAAGGAAGAAGATTCAATCATTTGCATTTAGTTTTGGCCATAAGCTGTAAGGCTGACCTCAGGTCATGATTTTCAAAGTTGTTTGCCTTCCTTTGTCTTCTTCTCTAAGAGAATACTAGCTCTCCATCTCTGTTTTCTGCCATTAAAAATTGTGTCCAGAAATTTCACTCCATCATATAAATTATTACTACATAGATGTGACTCTAGCTGACTTCAGTGTTACTACTTCAATGTAAAACTTGATAGAGGAAGAACAGTCAGACCTCTTTCTTGTGCTAAAGAGAAATTTTCACTCTCTCTTACACAGCAAAAAGGCCATACTCCTTTTATATTCTCAAAGTCCTCTACATGACTGGATTTTTAGATTTTTTTTTTAGATTAGCTTAACTGGACTGTGTTGCACTTAGGAAAAAAGAATCATAAAGTTGGTCTCAATGGAAAATAAAGTTGAGTACAACTAGTCTTCCAATAATGACTTTGCTGTATGGGTGACATGATTTCAATGAATTAATCCTGCTTGAATTTGTAGCTGAGATGTGACTTTATGTGACAGTGTTCTCTGACATGTCCTTTTCGGACTTTATATTCTGGTTTATCTGTTATAATGTTTTTGGGCTGTCACAGTTTAGGGACAGACTAGCACTATTTAAGTCAGCCTAATTAACTGTGTCAACCCAAAGGTAGCTCTTACGACTTGTTAGAAGTATTAGATGACAAAGATATACACAGTGTCACTAAATATAAAGGTCTGAGGAACAGTCTCCTTTCAGAGCACTGCTTCCTATGCATAAAAAAAAAAAAAAAAAGGAGAAGCATTTGCAGGGGAAGAGGAGACAAAAAGCCTGTTTACATTTAAGGTTTACATTTTATAGTGTTTCTTTGAAGCAGAACTAATGAAACATTTATTTGATCCCACCACCACAAATGGATCTTAATGAAAAAAATGAAGGTCATCTAAGAAATATTATAATACTTTGCAGCATCTTCAACCTGATTTATTTAGTACACTGGACAAAAAGCTCATTTATTCACAGGGAAACAATTTGCCTTCAAGGTGCATGGAATTTTCATGCCTACCTGCAAGCCATTCATCATTTGAAAATACTGTTATAAAATTTGTCTTAGGCAATAATTTAAATTGGCATGGCCTGTATGCAAAGTAGCTGACTTAATTGTTGAGGAGAATCCACTCAATGAGGAAATGTTTTCTTTTCTGAAATTTTGAATGAAAGTTTCTAATTCACACCACTGTAATTAAGAAACATAAATTAATATTCACAATAAAAACCTTCTGATATGTGCAGTTATCATTTCTGAGCTTACCCTCCAATGGAGACAGTTGAAGGCAGTATGTTAAAGTGTACTATTGGGAACTGATTCACAACTAATTGTCTCAGAGCCGTTTGTTCTCAAATTATTCACTCTTGGAATGAAAATATGCTACAAGAGCTTTTTTTTTTTTTTTTCTATTTCTTTTTCCTCTTTGATGCAAAGCAGTTGCAGCTTAGCCCAACTCCAAATGCAAATAAAGTAAGTCTTCTGGGACTGGTGGCAATAGTTTTAATTTCATTTTATTAAGCCATAGAGGAATTAAAATGAAATGTACATTTCAATGCTATAATGCTATACTATTTTACTAATAATTAAACTATATTCAGCTAAGAATCAGCTATATCCAGTAGCCCATAAATAAACATTTCTTCAATCATGTTATTTTGTTAGTTTTCATAAGGTAGTTTTGTACTTATAAAAGTTGTTACCAACAGTTATCAGACCAGACTTTCTCAAAAATACACCAAGTTCCATGTTATGGGAAAATTGTACTTGTTCTCAACTCTAAATTAGCCAAAATTGTCAGCACTATGTATTGAATCCTACTATAGTCATCACACTTAGAGTGTGTTTTTTATAATCATAAACCATCAGTGCTACTCAATTTAAAATAAAAAGTTGCTTGAAAGAACCACTAGCCCCCTATCTCAAAGCTAGCATTTCTAGGAGGGTGCCATATGTCTAAATGCTTTGTTCTCTCTAGAGCAAAAGGTAATCATTACGATTTATATACTATTTTAACCTTGCAATATAAAGAAGAAAGGAAAATAGCTAGGATGATCTATGGTTCAGGTAGGATGATATACTGGCTTGTGAAACTTCTTAAAAATAAAATAGAAGACTGAAATTAATGACGCTGGATGCCTGTCTTTCATAATTCTGCTCTGAAAGCTTGGCATCTGCTCAACAAAAGACATTTTATTTACTTTTAATTAATTTTCCTAAGCTTGCATCTCCTAGCCTTCAATGTTTAGTAGTTCTTTCATAGAATAGTGTCCATATTGACTACATATTCTGAGTTCACTCAGGTTTGAAAGGATAACTAATTGTCATGATTGACATTGAAACAAAGTGCCACAGATTTTAAAAGCAGAGGGAACCATAAAGAGAGAAAATATTAACTTTTTTGTTGTTGTTATTTTAGGTAATTTTCATTGGGTTTATATGCATTGTTTTTATGTTAATGTCTATCCAAAAACATTTCAAAAGATCCTTTTTATTTTTAGTACTTCTAGTGTTCTTCTTCCACTTTCTTTCTTTCATGTTTTTACCTTTTCTTTTCCTTGCAACTGAGGAAGAAGTTGTATACATTTTTTTTTTTCAAATTTAATTAATAAATAGTTCTCAGAGAGATATTCTTTCCTCATTTACTGGAGAACAGAGCACCAGGGCCATAGGTACTGGTCAGAAGCACAGGGCCATTTTCAGACTTATAGCCACAGATCAGGAGGCATTCACTTATAACTGCTGCTCTACAAAAGAAAGAATAGAGAAAGAGGTGGGGGAAAAAGTACAGGTAGAAGACGTAAGTAGCTGGATTAAGAGATCCCTCAGCAGAGCCCACCCACAATTTTTCTGGCAGTGCCATGGGAAGTTCCAGGTGGCACAAATTGGGGCAAACTGGGCCCCAGGATCTGTGAGAGTCTTGCAATGAGAGTGAGTGTCTCCTTGGAAAAGGACACTGTGCACTGCCCCTGCCTGAAGAGCAAGAGCTTTGTACAAACCTTTCATTTCAGTGGTATGCAGAATTATGGAGTTTTCTTACTTTGGTTCTCTGTAAAAGCTCCCTAGGTAGAAACATTTTTAATGAAATAGCTGCTAAGCTGCAAAAAGCTGATGTAATTGAATAGAACAGAAAAAGATGTTACTTTTCAAATGAAAAGGATGGCAAAACATTGAATCAGGTGTTCCTTTTTTTTATAGTATGTATCCTTGTAAAACTTCTGAAATCTAAATGACTCTTAGCAACTAGACAGCAGCAATTCTGATCTGATAAGGAAGTTAAATAGTAAAAAAAGAACAGATTTCTTAAGCTGTCAATGGCATTGGTAGACATTCAGAATACAACAAAACTGATAATTCAGGTAATTATTTAGTCTGGCTAAGAATTAGTAGAAAAGGTCTTTTGGTTTTTATCTAAGGAGAAATAGTTTGTTGGCTGATGATCTTGTGTCACTATGGTTGCAAGATTCCTGGCCACTCAAGTTAAAGATAGCAGCTGTTTCACCACTCGGGCTGCTTAAAATGTCGTTCCTTAGTGTTGCATACAGTGCAAAGGCGAACAATGCAGAACAACAGAAATGCTGTTCCATTGCAGAGTAGCTACCACATAAAATATCTCTGCTAACATCGTATAAAGAATGCAAAGAATAAAGCAGCACTTATTAAAAAAAAAAAAGAAAAGGAAATTGTTTGTTCAGTTTCACCAACCATTTCCCCTCTTCATGATGCAGTGAACTTTTTTTGATGAAGCCTAGTGCACAAGAACAGAATGTCCATCTAAAATGGAGCTCTCCAACAGAGGGTTCTGTACATTGTAATACATGCAAAATTAATATATTCTCATTCTTATCAAACCTGAAGGCAACACTCAGCTTGGAAAAGGATGTGAAACAAGCAGCAAACAAATAAAACTCTGAAGCTAAAGAAGTTTGCATGGAATAAAAAAATAGTATTTGATTCTGTTAGACCTGTATATAGATGAACTGTTTTGTTAATAGAATATGTTTATTGTTTTACTCTATAATTTTTCCATTCTTTATTACTTGAAGGACTTGCTTCTCTTTACGGCAGCAAGACATCCAGTGTTGCTAACAGAGCCAACATAGCAGGTGCACAAAGTGGCATTTATTTGCAGGTCAGGGTAGTGATGTATCCTCTAGATGATGAAGCAGGACTGTGTTATGTTACCACACAATCTTAGTTGGACCTATTTGCTTTTCTTTCAAGTTTGAAGTGGACAGCTTCCTAATCACACATTGTAGAGGCACCCCAGCAGCTCTGCTGTCAAAAGGAGAGCAGTTATGCTCCCTACTCCAGAGATGTTTTTCTGTGACATTTTAGAAAAGCATAACAGAATAAGCAATGATGGACAAAAAAGAACACAGTGAGTTCTAGTCATGTTAAAAAAAAAAAAAAAAACACTGAAGAAAATGCTCAGTAGCTGATGCCATGCTACACAAAGAAAGTCTAATGACACAACATGTCAAAGTCATTGTCATGTCTTTTTCTGCTATTCACAAACTTTGTGCTCGGAAGTCTTAAATTCATTTGAGATCATTAAGTATAGCTGGTAAGCATACCTGGGTAACTTCTGCAGTACAGTCAGAATACTTTTTCTGTTTTTTGTCTTGTATTTTGCATAAATATCCTGATGTAGAACTGGATTTTCTTCACCTACAAATTGATGTTCACATCGCAGTTCTAAATTAGATTATTTAGTATGACAAAAGTATTATATAGACAGGTTTCCTTAAAG
>VZRU01004531.1:24662-72797 GCA_013398155.1 Pedionomus torquatus | reverse complement strand
AGACCTGAAAATGGGTTTCTTGGTTTGCATGACCACAAACTTGTCTGATTCTTTCCCTGACTCTGGATTAGACTAATAACAATAAACTTATGACCTCCTGCTTCTTCTAGATAAACTGCCGTTAATTCTAAGGGACAGAGCAAAATCCAGTGGGAATATGGTGCTCTTCAACTCTTTTTTTGGTTGTTGTTTTTTTGTTTGGTTGTTTGTTTTGTGGTGGTGGTGTTGTTGTTTTTTTTTTTTTTTTTTTTTTGAAGAAACCTAAATTTTTTAAAANNNACCTGAATTTTATAAAAACAAAAAATTGTAAAGTTAGAAAAATAACAAAGGAAGTTTTCTTTAGAAATGATATCTTATCATAGCATTCTAGTATGCTTCAATCTTACATTCGCCTACTCATTATTTCTTTGGTTTACTTAACTGGAGATTTATAGTGCTTCTCTGACACTTTATTATGCTAACTGCATTCCCTGTAGAACCAAAATATCTCTCTGCACTTCACTACAGTCTCATGAAAAAAATGAAATCTTTCAAACTGGTATTTCTTTGCTTATTGTCAGAAGATTTCAATAGTAATTTGGCAGAAAAATGTCTGATACTTGTATTTGGCTGCAACCCTTTCTTTCTCATTCTTTTTTAGCCTGTTCCTTCTTTAGAGTTGACTGGCTTGGACTGACTCATTTGTGAAATGCATGGTGCATATGCCAAAACTTATCATGTTGCTCACTGAGTTACCAGGTTCCCCATAGCATTGCAGCCTCAGTAAAATCAGTATTGTCTTTCTGGACTCCTGTTTCCAGTGGAATGTTGTTGGCAAAGATAGACAACACTATATTAATGCAAGCATTGCTATTTAATTTTCATGACTGTTGATAGAGACCTTAACACAAAGCCTAAATTCTTAGATTAAGCTATTTAGTAAAGGATATGCTTTCATGAGTCCCAGATATGTTTTTATGAGTTAAATAGGGGGGTTGGTTGGGGTTTTTTTGAGTTAGTATATTATGATGTCTACTGTTTACAAAAGCAGTTTAAGGATAGGTAAAATTTGATGCAGGCATGAAGAGAATGTAGTGAGTCAATATGAGAAGCGTACATGACTAGAATTAAAGAATTAGCTAAAGAGATCCTGTTTCCTTTTGCATTCTATTGTTGGCCTAAATACATGAGGTTTGGATCCATCTGTTTTAGGCTTTTAACATTCAGTTACACAACATGCAAGTTCTTAGAGACTAATAACAAGTAATTCTGTTAGATAAGAGGTCATCTGTTAGAAATGCTAGAATAAGAAAAATTCTGTCTGTTAACAGTCGATCAATGGATGATTGTGTTAGATAGTTGGAGAAAATCTAGTTCTTACTATGTGTAAGTCATTGGGTTTTGGTAGATAAAAATAAATTTAAGCTGTTGTATTAAATGCTAGTGAGGATTCTATTGGTATGATGTATAGTTCTGACAACCCATTTTTTAGAAAGGTTAAATCAAAGCAGGAGAAGGACAAGATAGGTAAGAAATATGGTGAATAATTAGTCTAGAAACTGGAAGACAATTTCAAGCTCTCTGAACCTGGGGAAGAGAGGAGCAGAAAGGAAAAAGGAAAGGGAAGGAGAATGGGAAGAGGAAGTAAAAGGGAAAGGGAAGAGGAAAAGAAAGGGGGAAAGGAAGGTGAAGGTGAAAGGAAACAACGAGTGCTAGGTGTTTATTTAAAGTAAAATGCTGACTTTGTTCTTCTAGACATAAATTGGGAAACTGGCAAATATTCCTGTTTTTTCTTCTCATGCTACTCTTTGCATTTAAATTCAAAGTGGTGAGAATGTACATAGGTACAATCTCATTAAGTGACATTTTGTTCTTCTTATATGGAGACCTAGATAAAACCTTCAAGCACCATTGCATTCATTAATAATAAATCAGTTAGACAAGGTAGAAATGGTCCAACAGATGCTGATGTGAGCAGGGATGTGAATAAAAAGACAGGTGCTCTTTGGAAACGAAGTTTTAAAATGTCAGAAGTAAGAACTGGTTACAACAGTGGCTAAGTTCTAGCCTAATAACAACATTGATTAGAATATACTACAAATTTATAAGTATCAGGTAGATGGAAGAACAACAGTCTTAAACTTGAAGCTATTGAGCAAGATATTTAAAGAATTTTCTAGCATTAGCAGACTTATTAAAAAGGAATTATTGGGTAAACTGAGGATATTTCTCAGAAATATATTTGGTCAGTTATTAAATAGCAGAATATTAACCTATCCATATTTTTTATGCTGGCTCTATGGCATTTTTGCATGCAAAGACTTGAAGCCATGGACCAAGCAGGCTGAAATCCCTGGAATTCTTTGAATGTCTGATTGTGCCTAGGAGCCAAAGATTGTAATGGGATTTCCCTGTCCTTCTCAAAGACAGCCTTTTCTCAAAGTCTTTTCTGGATTTTGGCTCCTGGGGCTACAGTGGGCTGCGTGGAAGTTATGAGTGACCTGGATCCTTCTTGCAGAACCAGAAGACTTGGGTTCTTCAGACAGAGCTTCCTTACTAGGTTATTTCCCTGGACTCCATAAAATACAAAAAATGGTAATTTTTTGCAAAAGTGGATCAAATTTTGCAATAAAATTACAGAACACTAAAATAAATCCCTGGTATACTAGAAATCTCACATTTTATCTAATTATGTCTCTAGGAAGACTATTTTAATGGATGACTTATCCCACTGCTAGATGAAATGAAATTCTGTTTTTCTACTAGGCTGTTACAGATTACAGATAGGGAGAGTAACGCTCTGTTTAACAATGACATCTAATACCCTTGTGAAACATTCTAACCCAATTATTCTAACAAAACGATAAATGTATATGCCAACAGCCAACAGCATCGCCTAATTGGGCAAAATCAACCCATTTCAACAATTTTGTAATTAAACTAAGGGCACTGATGGTCATTTGGTCAAGTTTTGATAGCATCAGCATTTCCCACTTTTCATTCACCATCTCAACTGCACTTAAGCACTGCAGCTGCAGCTAGCTGCTCCTACCATACAAGCTCTGGTTCCCACATACAGACAGGACCATAAATGATGTTACCTCATCCTTTGAGATGTTCCATATACAACTGAAGCCATCAGTTGCCGAGAGTACCATCCACTTAGTAGAGGATAGCCATTTCTGAGTAAACATTTGTATAACAACTATGTGAACTTCCAAGCTTAAAACAAAAAGCCCTGAAAATGTAAGTCTTCAGTTCAAGGTAAACTGTACCTTTCATTGCATCTGCAGTTTGCTTTCCATTTTTTCTTAGCTCTTATTACTTTTTCTAGCCTTCTCTCTTCCCTTAAGCATCAACAG
The DNA here is from genome assembly GCA_013398155.1 of Pedionomus torquatus. NCBI lineage: Eukaryota > Metazoa > Chordata > Aves > Charadriiformes > Pedionomidae > Pedionomus > Pedionomus torquatus. The sequence continues at coordinate 69,456 of VZRU01004531.1, read as the reverse complement.
ATACAGAAGGGAAAATTGTGCATGATCCAGGCAACTTGCGCTGAATTAGCATGCTCTAAGGGTGCTGGCTAGTTAAGTTTGTAGGTGCACCTCAGAAACAGCCCAAAACAATCTACCTTCAAGAATCATGTTTTTAGGCAGATAAAATTGTGGTACCATGCTCCACCCATAACTGGAACATGACTATAGTAAGTCTTCTATCATTTTCTATAGCCCCGTACAATCCAGTTCAGTGTTTAAAGTACTAGCACAGTAGCTACATTACATTGATAAAAGTACCTCCTCTGTTACAGATTTTCAGATTTTCTTTTACTTCATTCTCTGACCTTTATAACTCTTTGTGAGGAAAGGTAGTGTTTACATGCTGTTTAATTGCAATAAAAAAATGTGAAATATGAGACGGGTACTATAGTAACATGCAATGCCTTTGGTATATATGCATTTGCTTATTTGCTAATAAATGTTTACTAATTTTTTTTTTACAAGTATGCTGATTTTTATTTTAGAGTCTTTAATTTCTTCTCTCAAAATTGAACCAAAAGTCTGATTTTTTTTCACTACAGATTATTTTTTGATCTCTGTTCTAGACATTATACTGTACAAAAAAAAAAAAAAAAAAAACCCAAAACCAAAACAAACCCCAAACAAACAGAAATGTAGGAAAAAGATTTAATATCACACACACACAACATTCAGTTTTATCTGAAAAACTCTGTGTTTCTAAAGTGTTTCCTTATCTTGTTAGATTGCTAGGGTTTTTCTTCAGCTGATAACTCTAGCACAAAGCTTATCATCTTGTAATTCAACACTAGAAGTCTACTGGTAGTACTCATACACTTCCAAACTCTAGGTAAAAATCCTTATCTATATTACCGTGGTTTTAAAGATGTTCCTGGACAGTCAACAGTAGGAACATTGTGCTGTCACGTATGCTAACATATTTTAATCTCGAAGACCTTTAAGATGATAAAATTAACCTGAAATATGCAAAAATAAGTGATTTTTATTAAAGATGTAGCTGACATCTGATTTTTAAAATGGAACATTATTAAGTATTTAGTATTAAGTATGTATAAATATATTATTCTGAAATAAAGCAAAAGTGCAAACTAAGCTGATTATCATGCTATTTGTCACTGTGGATTTTACAGAACTTTTATAAAAGCAATTTGTGAAGTAAGGCAATAAATCCCCCATTTCAAGTGTAAAAGGAATTTATTAGACTGGCCTTGAAGCAGTGGTAAAGACAAAGATTGTAAAATTAAAATATTTTATATTTATCTGTCATTTAAACAACATTTAAACTTATTCTTTGCCACATAAAGAATAGTATTATTAATAATAAACTGTTCTCAGTTTTTTTCTTCATATTACATAAAAAATCTGTAGTATGCAATCATCAAAAATCAGGGATTATACCTATGCGGGATTATCCAACAGGCTAACTGGGTATGGAAATTAATTTTGCTCTTTGATACTTATGTCTGATTTGTAATAATGCTGCTAAGAAGAATGCATAAATTGTTTAGCATCATTGTGAAAATGGAAATTAAATTTTTTTTTTACTGAACAGTTTCTTCTGTTTAAGGATTGACTATTTCTTGTCTGATTGTTTAAACAAGGCAGGAACACTGTACATTTATGTGATTTTTTAATGAGTTGGCTTATTTTCAGAATTTTAAACACTAATACATCTGATTTTACTACAGCATTTAATCTCTAGGATATCCTTATTCAGTCTAATTATCTTGATTTTCTATAAATTTATTAATTGCAAAATGAACATTTTGTAATTACCGTCTAAAAGAAGTGTTCTCTTTGTATTTTTTCACATTGTGAATTTGCTTTTGATTTTAAAGTTTGCAGTTAGTGGAAAACTTCATTAAGATATTAGCAGAAAGGCAACAAACCAGTACAATACATCTTGAGAAAAAAAATCTAAACTTTTCCATGATACTTTGGAAGTGCTGCTCGCAGTTTTCTAACTGCTCAGATAAAGTGAAGAAATTCACAGTAAAAACTAAAGATACTAAGATTTTCACCACTTTCTTTGATGAAAAGATCTTACAGATACAGGTAACAAGTGATTTGAATATTTGTTTTCAACATGCTTTTTATGTTTGTGTGGAGAATTTTACATAGGATTTAATGTGTTAATTTGTTTCTGAAATTGATCACTTTATATTCTTGACAATCTGAGTGTGCAGGTCCCTTGACTGAGGAATAGGAATCACACCCTTAGTAATATAGTAAGGCAAAGCTGAAAGTTGCAGATTTTGCACTGTAAATCATCATGTTTTGTGTAATCTCCATCATCAGATTCAACTGTTTTTCTATTTTGTTTATGGCACAGAAAATATTTTAACTGACAGCCTACTCTGCCACACAGCAACGGTTGCATCTGCCTTTCAAAAACGGCTTTTGCCTCAGACACAGGAAATGTGGATGCAAATTAAATGGAAGGTATTAGTAATAATTGTACCACCTCAACTAGCCAAAAACAGTTGGGTAAAAATAAATCCATAAATCTATTAACTTAGGTGGGTGATAACAATAATGTTTACAGAGTATATTTCTCAAAGATTTTGGAATGGCTAACCGGATGACCTTGAGTGCTAATACTACCATTCTGTCTAGTACAACAGATTTCAGATTTATTGTATCTTTTTCCTGACATTTAGCATTATACTTCATTGGCCACTGTCTTCTGCATATGTCAGATGATGTCTACTCTCTACTTGATTTGATGACAGGTAATTCATGAATAGGTCGTGACTTGAAGTGGTAATATTTTTCAGCCACAGTTTTTATTAATGTATTTATTCATCTGTCAGTAAATGGACTCTCATAAAACAGCTAAAGTTTTCACATACCATGAATACTGAAGTCATATTTCTACATGCAGCTGCTCCTCTTTTCCCTTTCTTTACTTTACTTCTTTACTGAAGCCATTATCATGCACAACCCCCTAAACAATCAAAAAAAAACCAAAAAAAAGAGTTGTATCTGGATGTTATATTGTTTTGCATTCTGAATAATTGACCAGAAAGTCTGAGTCAAATGATAGGTTTGAATTATCATGTCAAGCAGGAGGTATTTCAGCAAAGTCAGGTATTACCAAACTTGGAAACAAACAATTTTATTTTTCTTAAACACTCAGGTAGCAGTGAATAAGAAAGCAAGAACCTTTGAACTCTCAGAGAAGGTTCTGTACATTCATTGTCCTGACTCTGATTTCTACAAATCTTCTGAGCTTTGTAGTTGTGTATGTATTTGGAACATGATGTGACCATCTGCCCTTTAGACAGGCAGAAAAACACAGTGGATGCTAGAAAACAAAAAGAAATCTTCCAAATAATTTCTTTTTCTTCCAAAGAGAAATCAGAAATGGAAAAATTAAAAAAATTACAGAAAAAATTAAAAAAAATTACAGAAATGGAAAAAAAAAAAAAAAAAGCTTTGACATAAATATTCTTTGCATCCTTAGATACCAATAGTACCCATGTAAAATACACAGTAGGTTGCTGGAGTTACATATATTTTGAGGAAATGATGGTACAGCTCTTCCTTTCTTCCACAGTCTTAGATGGTACATTTAAATCTGTAGATTAAAAAAAAAATCAAATAGAAATCTTACTTTTCATGGCAAACTGGCTTTCAAATATGTTAGCTAATTACACTTAAAAGCCTACTGTAATTACCTGTAGGCCAAAACTAATTTTAATAGGAATGAATAACATGCTCTAGCTCTTATCACTCTCTCTAAAGAAAAGAAAAGAAGACTGTTCACAAAATTGACAGCATCTAATCTGCAACATTATATGTTGCATTGTTTATTATAGTCTCCAACAGAGTGTAATACATCTGAAAGTATCACACTATGTATTTGAATGCACATATTAATTTAAAAATGGAAGACATGTATAGTGCTTAACAAACTGCATTGCATTTAAGATTTGCACTTTTCAAGTTCACCAAGATTTTTTTCTTTAAAGGAAAGAAAAAAGAACCAGAGCATAACAAACCACTTAAATAAAATCTTTATTTTCCAGTCAACAGAAGTAAAACAGAATTTAAAAGAAAAAAAAAAGATATTAATATTTTCAAATTCCCTCAGGATCTTCTCTGTAGGCATACTTGCCCTTCCCAGAATGTTTTAAAGATGGTAAGGAAAGAAATTATTAAATAAATTAACAAAAATCTAAGCCAACCGGTTATCAACCATCTTGACAGATGACTAACTCTCTAGAGAGGTTGTTTTATTGTTTTTTTCTGGGTTGGGTATTTTTTCAATAGATCTATCATGATTAATCTCTCTTTGAAAATGCTTGCTACAGTAATCTTACTGTCCCTATGACATTATAATACTTTATAGATTACTAATATTCTTATTTGGCTAAGCTTCATATGTCTCATAAAATAATTCTGCCATAATTTTTGTTGTCAAACACATGTGTTTCATAAAACAAATAATGTCAGCCTATCTTTCCTCATATCTGGAAATATAAAAGGTAACAAAAAAAGTCCTGGAAAGTAATCCGGTGCCAGATACATTTCTTCTCTGTGCAGATGATGCTCTGAAAGATAAAAAATGCAGTGAAACACAATTCTTCCAGCACCTACTGCTGTTAAGACAGTGGCCTCTGTTGCCACTGCTAGGTGGGGCTTTTTCTCTTACATCACAGTAACTACATCCAAATGACAGTAAATGTCTTTAATCATTCTCAACTGAAATTTCAAGCATATATCCTAGTATTCATGAGTGGCTTGTTTTGGGTTTTTTCAAAGTAGAGCTCACAGAAAAGAACAGACAAACCCGAATATATTAGTGGCCAAATTTTAACGCTTTGACTTTTTAGAATATATTTTTATGTCAACTTTCAGATAAAAAGTGCTAGGACAAGAGAAAATAGCTTATATGAATGATTATATAGTGGCTGTAGTTTTTCTTGTTGGATCATATATTTTTAGCAGGATATGTAAAAGGAATAATAATTAAAATGTTAACTTACTTCATAAAACAGAAGCACGCATGAGAAAATGGTACACAATGAGGTTTTTCTGCCACATGTAAAGAAACATATAATAACAGAGAAACTATAATGCCTGAAGAAAGCAGTCTTGTCCGTAATTTTTTTTTTCTTACTGTAGGAATGGGTGAAGAAAAAAGGAAAAAAAAAATTAAAAGCTGTAGCTGAGTAGAATACTAAGTGCAAAAACTAAACAAAATGCAACCTGTTTTAAAGAAAAAAGAGTGTGAAAAACAACAGTCCTAATGTTGCCATTCTGTCTTTCTATATTTTATGTTTATCAGTGTCTGAAGTCCACTGGGAGAAAATGTGCCTGGAAGATTAGGTGAGCATTTTTTGAAAGAAAAAAAGAAGCTGAAAAACACAAGTTCAAACTATCTCAAGCTCAGTTTATAATGGCCGTCCTCTTCACAATGGATCAAATTCAGCATGTGAAGGTAATACTCTTTAACTAATTATATATATATATATATATATATATACCCATACATTCTAAAACATAGCCACTGACAACAACATCTGGAGTGAATGTGGTCTCTGGTCACTACATAACATTGTCCACTAGTCCTCCTGAAAGTGTCTTCTGCTGCTTCATACACCATCTACTGTGTTGCATTGCAACTACTTTGTGTATCATGCATTACAGTACTGTAATTCAACTGCTGTGACATTTGCTGTAAAGACAACACACCCAAGGCATACACATGCAGGCATACACATGAAGATATATGCAGGGTATTGATTATAACTTCTTGATGCAGATGGTGGATGAATCAACAAGGAGCTCTGCTTAACCTTGTAGTAACAAATAAAGAAGGTCTGGTTGGGATGTGAAGGTTGTGGGTAGCCTTGGCTACCCACGTGAGATAGTGTAGTTCAGAATCCTTCATGGAAGAGGTAGGCCAAAAAGCAGAATTACAACCCTGAACTTCAGAAAAACTTTGAAGTTCAGCCTCTTCAAAGACCTGCTTCCAGTAGTTCCATGGGCTAAGGCTCTAGAAGGAAGCTGGGTGCAAGAGAGCTGGCAAATATTTAAGTGCCAGCTCCTCCAAACTCAAGATTGATGCATCCCTAGGAGCAAGAAGTTGGGCAAAGGAGGCAGGAAAACTGTGCAAGTGAGGATGGAGCTTCTGGAAAAACTCAAATGGAAGAAGGATGTTTGTACTAGGTTATCTCCAAAGGTCCCTTCCAATCCTTAAAATCCTTTGATTCTGTGATTCTGTATGCATTTCACAGCCATCTTTTTTTTTTTAACTACTAGAAGTAATAGTATAACTATGCTTGTTGTAAAGCAATGTATAAGAGGGACAATATTAGTTTCCTTTGATGCCAGGATGACTATGACTTATCCTCAGTGACTGTAATGAATCACAGAAGCAACAGCAACTCAGACTGGTGAAGGCTATTAGGATGTGTCTTAGAGCCATATCAGCAAAGTTACTACTATGCAGGTGTTTCCCGTCTGTCAGTGAGATCTCTCGGTGTCAGTACTCAGTCTCCTTTTGGGTGCTTCCCTACTCAGATTGCTGAAAAATCTGAATAAGTAGGTATGCAACCACGTTTATTCTCTTCACCTACTAGCATACTTAACAGTTATTAAGGCTCTTGACATAAATCTCTTCTGAACTAGCCCAAACCATTTTTCCATCTGTTCTGCATAGATCAGGCTAGATATCCTGCTACTCCCATTGTTCTTCTCTGGATCTCTTTGAATGGTCTGCACATTTCTTAATCTGGACTGGAAGCTGGAGGTTTCACTTGTTGCCCAAATTTTTTTTTTTCCTAGAATCTTCATTTTGCATATCTTCTTTAACAGTCACTTTCACCCATACCGTCTTCTGCTATTTAACTCTCCATCATTTCTTCCACGTTGATTGACAGTAATTAAGATTGTAATACTCCCCTTGCTGTAAATTTTTCTACTTTCTGTTTTATAAAAAGAGAGAAAATTTGACACCAATCCTTTCCAAGACTTGCAGGACTAAAGTATTTTGCTGTATTATTTTCTTAGTTAACCTTTAGATTGCTATGGTTTCTCACATTTGTTATAGATAATCCCATTATAATATTTTAAGTTTTAAAAACACCCGTGTCCTCCTTTCCACCTCATTTTCTAACTGAATAGGTCTAAAATCACTCAAAGTTGTTGAAGAGAAGTCTTATTTTAATGTAATAGCTGTTTAAAGACATTCTTGAATTCCTAAATTATTAGTACTCACAGGTAGATTAAAAACAAACCAAAAATGCTTGCATACCAATTACAAAATTCTAACACATGGAGAGAGTACCATTCGTCAACATATCTCAAAGTTTGTCTAATAAATGTTAGATGTAATGTTCAATTTTGAAATAAATTAATTACTTGCAAAGAGAGAAGATTTAACAAGCTATAAGCTCCAATTTTATTCTTTTTTTCCCCAGTAGTTTTGCATCCCATCTGCACAAACTTCACACAAGTCTCTGATTATAGGTTTGGGTTTTTTAAAAGATTATTGTTAAAGAGAGAATGTATTAACATGACTATTAGAGACAGAGAGTTTAGTACACATAAAATAACTACTCTTGTACAGGCAACATTTACTTTTAAGCAGAATATAATTTTCCAGGGTTTTCAAAACCTGAGATTATTGAGATGAAGTGAATTCATGCTAGTCACAAAGTAACTGAAAATAACAAGGGTCTTGAAATGTGGAAATCTCTTTGCTCTTTGTACTAGGCTGGGATCTTTGACTCAGTCCATATAAGCTGCTTGCTATTAAAAGACATCATGTACATCCAGCCGTCAAAATCAGATAATTTAAAGGCAAAGATCCCCATATTTCAAACTCAGTCCCCTCAGCCAGCATGCAGCTCCAGAAGGTTCATTTAAAAATATCGTATTCAGAAGACACTTCTCTGCTTTAATTCACATTCCACAAATTCACAAAACTTTTAAATATTTGCCCAGAAATTCCATCAAATATGAAAAAAATCACTTAATATTTGATACATTTTCACCAGTATTACTTCTTAGATCAGATTTTGTTGTAGTTTAACTTATGCAAAACCAGAGTAGTGTCACTGAAGCAAGCAAGAACAAATGCATCTCCTCTGCCTGTCTCTGATTCACTCACTTGTGAATTCCTGTGTTGTTAATCTCTGCATGTTTGTGGTTTTCCTGTCTGTGTAAAATCATTCATCACATAGTGCATTCTGCTTTTCTTTTGTTGGTGTTTCTTCAAGTAGTCAATATGTTCCCTAAGCAAAACTGTCTCGTGCTGGTATTCCATACATGTGCACTTAAGGCTTTTAACCTAAGGGAAATGAAAACAAATTTTTTTGAGCTTTGGTGCCTCAACCATGAATGGTACGTTCCTTCTGGCATTCATCTAATTTGAGCAGGCATCAATGGCTTCCAGAAAGTCTTTCTTTGGTCAGGCATTTTGGGAAGAAGGAATAGCAATATTTTCCTTTCACTCAGCTTGCCAACCTACTTTCTTGCTTTTACAAGTAAATGTTCTTTAAAACAAATACTTAAAAAGAATTTTATGAAAATCACTATCAAAAAAGGAATGTTCCTTAGAAATCTGGTAGTGTAGATAGGGAATAAATAATACTTATATGCAATCCCTCCAGATTTACAATATACCTTTGCATTTTTAGCAAGGAAATACTTACTGATGTGGTCTTCAAGCCATAGTGGACAGAAAGTATTAGACTGACACAAAAAAAATGGTTACATTTTATCATTCATGGTTCGTTATCCCTAACCAAGTCTTTGTGTAAGATTTTCTCTGTGAGCTAGTTTCTTGTTTGTTGATATAAAAAGTCATACAAAAGTATTATGCTGCACATATCTTGCTCCATTATATCAACTGAAATTACTTATACTTGATCCTTGTATTCTTCATAAAGAAGAAACAGAAGTTCAGAATATAATTTTCATTTAAGATCATTGAAGATTATTCTCAGAAAGATTACTCTTTTAAATTCCTCCATTGTTGCTCTTTGAAAGCTTTCTGGATGTGTCAAAATTACTGACTTTTCCAGTAGATCTCAGAAATTCTACTTTTGCAAGTTGGAAATAAGGCATTCCAAAAATCAGGCAAGCTGAGCTCTTTCCACTAACTTTTGAGATTTCTGTGTTTAATCCTGGGTAAATTCATAAGATAGGAGAAGTGGAGTGGTACCTATTTATTTATTTACTTATTTCAAAGCAGCCAGTCTTCAACAAAGACCTGGTTTTTGAGGGTCACCCAGTGCACTTGTCCAGTCAATGAACAAATCTAAGCCAAACCTTACTGAACTTTAACTGCTCTGTTTTAAACCTAAGGTCTCTCAAGGGCTGAAAACTATTATTTACATTTTAAAGATGCTAGAGTGTATGTTGTCTCTTTTCCCACAAGATAAGAGTGGGTTTCTCTGTGGTGATGTATTCAACACAGTGGAGCTGCAGTTGTCATAAGCAGCTGAGGGGCTTAGCAAATGAAGTTGGAGGGACAGAGTTATTTTATTTTGACACTAGAATATTTTGACATGAAAGAATGGGACCTAAGAGGGTAAATTCTGATGTGTCCAGAGGAAGCAGATTTTTACCCTGTGTTATAAATTTGGAAGAGGGATAGGTTTTGAAAAATTGGCAGCTATTTTATAAAACTGCATTGAAATATCACAGAGAAGTGAAATTTTTAGTTCATATGTTCCATACATTTCCTGCATCTTGGAGAAGAAAAAATCTGTTCGAGTTTTGTACATAAAGAATATGGACATATGAGTATTAGTCATTTTGCTAAAGATAAAAGTTTGAATTAGAGAAAGGAAAATACTTCCTAAAAGTCCCTTTTGTAACTTACAGATTTATCTTTCTCTTGGCTTGGTAGATCTTTATATTAAAGAAAAAAAAATCATCAATATAATACCATAGAATCCAAAAACCTCCTGTTTGCTACCACACCAAGTCCATTGTTACCACACCAAATACAGTGTTCTTGAAAATAAACTGGAAAATACAAAGGCAAATCTACTGTAAACAAAACAAAAAAAAAAGATTTCAATCTCTAACACTGAGAAAAAACTGAACTTGCACATGTATTTGAAAGTTTAAATAAAAGAAACTCAAGCTGTTACTTTTCAATCTTCTGCTTTGTGTTCTAAAATATCCATTTTAGTGTAATTTCAAAATATAAAACATATTTGTGTGGGAAAAGTATGATTAATCATGTCTTTACAAATGACTGGTAAATTTTTCTGTTCAATTTCAAATTCTAATTACCATTGAATGCACTTTCAAAATTTCCTGCTGAAAATAATCCTAATATTAACATTTCTTTTCCTAAACTAACTCAAACTAAAAGATCCAGTAGAAGAGCATTCAGTTAAAGTTTCTGAGGAAACAACTGACAGGTTAAAGAAGAAATCACAACAATAAACAGAATGCAACTAAACCACTAACTTGGTGGTTTACTTAAAAAGTATTATATCTTGTTGGTTTCTTGACTGCAATGCAACATTTATTTTTTTTTTTTAATTAGATAATCTAACTTCCATAAAAAGTGTAAATTGGTGCTATGTAACCTAAATGACCCAACAATGTGTTTAGACTACGGTAGCTTCTGCAGATGCAGAGCTGCAGAGCTGTAGCTGCAAACACAGCCATCTGAAGACATATGAAGCTAAAGTATATTACTTTCAAGTCACATCCTTTTTGAATCTCTTCATATCACCACACTAGCTCACAATATATGAATTTCACTTATTTATATCCCTGGACTAACATACCATATATACCTAACTCATGTCATCAGCTCTATAGATTTTGACCTGTTCTGGACTAGTAGGAGAAACAGCAGAGTTGTGGATTCACTAGTTTGATCAGTGGATACTAAAAGCACCATTTTTACTCAGGAAATATTTCGTTTAAGTTAACACATATTCTTTAGCTGTTAATTGTTCACCAGATGTGTTTACATAGCTGCTACATTACTTCTGTGTGAGGCATTTAGTATTCCCACAGATTTTTAAGTTTTAAACAGGAGCTTCCAGTGTTAAGCCTGCTGTCATGACGATTACAACCTGGGTATTGTCTGTCAGCACAGAAATGATTACCCTTGCTCTCTCTCCCCATTGCCATCTACTACATCTACCCCAAGTCCCACTACACATCTTGGGTCACTGGTGGCCCTGGGGCCTGCTCTTCCTCCCTTCTTCAGACAAGGCTGTCCATTTAGCAGTACCTACTAAGACATCAATGCCTCTGGCTAAGTGGTGCTCTTACTTTTTTTCTCTGATCTGTAAGCCTTTTCCAGCAGACAAGAGAGCACTTTGGCTGAAGTGAAGGCAGCCTGGCTGGCTGCTCTTCCTGGGGAGAAAAGAGGCAGGGAAACAGCAAACAGAGGCATTGCTGCTTCTTTCCTCCCCTCCCCTCTGTTCTCCCATCCCCCCATCCCAATAATAAAATGTTGTGTTTTCATCCATCTGGCTTTGATGGTGTTTTCCAGTTCTGCAATCTGGTCACCCTTTATGTGCTGTTACATAATGACAGGGGATTTTATTAAATTATTTTTGCATGGGAATGATTTAATAGAGTTATTGTATACCCATGATTACTGGACTTGTCAAATTATTTTGAGCCATTTGTTAGTAGGTAATTAATCAATTAAAATAGTCCTTTACCATAGTGGGATTACTTGGTAGCTTTTGTTAAATGGCATTCAGCTTTGGCCACTACATAAGGAAAAGACTGTGAAATGATTAGGTGTTGTTCAAACTTCTGTAATGAGGCTAACCTTAAATTCAGATTACAGTTTGAGAAAGAAACAAGAGAACAAGAAACCATGGACATTGCTTTTTTTTCTAGCAAAAAGGAGGGCAGAATTCAAGGTGGTTTCTTTTACCCCAACCTGATTTTTAATGTTCAAGTTGTCTGCTATTTGCTCTGAGACCTAATGGATTTTATTATTGGGATAAATCCAAGTATATGTAGTCAACATTTTTCCTTCTTTATTTCATCCCTCCTAAATATTACTACTGAAATTAGACAAATTCACCATCCTTACATATTCAGCAACACCAGACAAGCAACTGTTCATAACCCTCTCTCTTTCTTCCAGCACAGTCCTTCACCATTTCTTGGTATGCAAACAGGCTCTTCACAGATTCAAATAGATTATTATTTGGACACTGGTAGATGTGCTTCTTATACAACTACCTTGCTTTCTCTTGCTGCTATGTTAGATTCTGTTGTTCCAGTCAATTCTTAATTTCCTTGGAAAAGACAAGCCTTGATCAGTGTGAAGTTTGTGAAAGGAAAGGGTCTGGTGTTAGTTCTGCAGGATGATCACAGCTGTAGAGCTCATCTCTTCTCATTGCGGATAACATTTGCTTTTTCCCACATGGTGGGAAAGAGGGCTGCTTTTGCCCTTCTCCTCCCTGCTGCCCACTTCTCAGCTGATGCAACTGTTTAGTCACTTTTCTGCTTTTTGCATATGCTTTCCATAGGCACTTGTCTGCTTAAATTGGGAAAGGACTGGATGATCTTATGGAACATCTGTCAGAAGTTTCTGCTTTTGAAGAACTGAGACTCCCCTGCACTAAAGAGAAAAGACAAGAGACCTAAAATCCTGTGGCTAGAGAGGGTGTTCTCCCACACAGGCATATAAATTATCCATCTATTGTAGAGTTGTTTTTTATAAGGAGTTACAGGTTTGACTAGATCACTGAGTGAGTGCCAAATGCTCTTCTTGTGTATCCTTCTGTTCTGATGTTCATAGCAGCAGCAGTTGGTTAGTGTGGTTCAGTGTTAACACTAAACTTTGATTTTTCCTTTGAAAATACATGTAGGAATCCTCACTAACCACAGACCTTCCTGAGAAATAGCAAGTTATTGTAAAACCTTTTGAAATTCCCATTTCTGCCCCTTCCTCCCAAATTATATTCCTCCTACCTCCTTATTACAATGATCCAGCTGTGCAAACAGGACAGGTGGCCCACAGTTAAAATGGAATTGAATTCACATGCCTAAGCACACAGTAACATTTTATTGAGATTTTAAGAGTGCCTAACCTTGAATAAATTAGTAAATAGGCCAACAGTCTGTTTTTAAGGACCAAGCTGACCAGCAGGAGGAACTGAACAAAATAAGAAAGGGAAGTACCAATGCAAATGATGCAAAGGATCTTTACAACACCACTGAGCAAAAGTTGTTCTAAAGCATACATATGTTAGAGCAATTTGCACCTCAGTGCTTTCCCCATGTCTCTCTGAAAGCTAATGAAAAATGATCCTTATCTTCTTATATATGGAAAACAATACACATTGTTTTCAACATTCACTCCTATGGAAAAACAGCTCTATGACTTCCTTATTTCCTGCTTTTTCTGCTGAAATTAATGCAAACACAATTACAGCTTCCATGTGACAGTCATCCACAGCTTCCAGAGCATCAGGATAGGGGTGTACTTACTTGTAGGATCCATTGTAGGCCATTTCTTGGCATCTCTATGATGAATAAATACACCTAACTGAACAACAAATGTGCCTTTGCATTTCAGTTCCATCATGATTTTTAGTAATTCTGCTATAAAAATTAGTACTTTATCAAGGTAAACTGTATCAAAGTAAAAGGTAAACATTAGATATGATAATACTGCAACAGTTCTCTCATGACTTTTTAGGAGTCCAGTTTGTATAGCTAAAGACTTTAGGGCACTGCCTAACATCTAAGAATCTACACTGATTTGGAGAATTTCCTTTACAACCTCTACAAAACACATACTTTTGTGTAGTTATGAAAAAAGCGCAATCCAGGCACCAACAAAGCTTCCAAAGTTGTGTTTCCATTTAAAACTTTATTTCACATATTCAGAACATCACCAAAAACATAGAAACTTGCAGGCACAAATTACTTCATATCCAGAGCTTTTGAATAAAATACTTGCTAATGAAATCACAACAACACATTTCATGGCAACTATATATCTTAATATTTTATATGTACATATAAAAGTCATGCATTGTAAAGAGTCATTTGTCTAGATCATGTTTTCTGGGTGCTAAAATTCACTGTAGATCTTACAGGTTTAAATATATTGTATTTTTTCTCTACATTTGAAAGAGTTTGTTACACTGATAGCACATTCCCAAATGAAACACAAAATGTAACAAAGCTTTATGTATTTTTTATTTACCTCAGTTTCTTCCCTATATTAAGGTAATACCAAAACAATTGTTTTAAACTAGCTTACAGTTAGGTAAGTTATGTAAAATCTAGTAGTATAAACTGGAATGACAGTGCAAGGGTATATAAAGTGTTTTCTTTTGAGTCTGTGGTCCATGAGTAATATTGCTTCTATACTGGCCTTGCTTTGATACATATAAGTTCATTAAATAATCTGTGATTTAATACGTACCAGGTGAGGAAACACTGGGAAATTAAAAGAAATAGTCCTCAAGCCTAGCAACTGTCAGCTACTCGCTTTATTTCCACTTTTGCTATACAATTACTCTTTTCTTGCTGAGGCACAATCCAAAAAAGTCCTGGGCCAAATATACTTACAGTCATAACTTTTTCAATTGAATTCACTTCTGTTAGATTTCTTACTGAGTACTTACACCAGCAAGAATCATAGAATCGTAGAATGGTTAGGGTTGGAAGGGACCTCAGAGATCATTGATTTTTGGGACACCTCCTACTAGACCAGATTGCTCAAAGCCCCATCCAGCCTGGCCTTAAATACTTCCAGGGATGGGGCATCCTCAGCTTCTCTGGGCAACCTGTTCCAGTGCCTCACCACCTTCACAGGAAAGAACTTCTTCCTAATATCCAATCTAAATTTCCCCTCTTCCAGGTTAAAACCATTACCCCTTGTCTTATCACTCCACTTCCTGACAAAGAATTTCTCTCCTGCTCTCTGTAGGCTGCCTTCAGATACTGGAAGACTGCTATAAGGTCTCCCCGGAGCCTTATCTTTTCCAATCTGAACAGCCCCAGCACTCTCAGCCATAATGATGATAAAAGGATCTTTCTCTTTGTATGTTTTTTTTTTCTTTAAGTTTCCGTCATTATTCCCCGCTGGCTGCTTAGCTATGTGCCATGCATGATGACCTCTGGCATCAGCATACTAACATCAGCATGAGACCTCTATATTCTCTTCTCTCTATGTAACTCAATACACCTTAAGTGTGATCATTCCTCTGATTTTCCAGTTTTGTTAGCAGAATTTGATGCTGTGAACGTAAGTATTGTCAGCCATTTTCTTACAAACAAAGTAGATGTATAAAAATATATAAATGTCTTACTAAACATAGTGCTTTTAAATATTTTATGTCCCTGACTTGGAAATGCTGTTTGATTTATGGACAGACAGACCAGAAAAACATGGACTTTTCTTCTGCCATACTAGGCTTCTTATGTGTTTTAAAAACTAGTTAAGGATGTGAAGAGATAGTCTTACCACATGCAGAACTAGCACTGGATTGGAATGGAGGACACCTGCTTTTGTTCCTGGGTCTGACACTTGCCGGATGGGTAACCTATGTGTAGTTGCCTCCTCTCTTTGTATCTCGGTTTCACAACCTGGTGAGTTAAGATAATGATGCTGTCCTTCTTTTAAAGTGCATTGAGATTTATGGGGAAAAAGCATCATGTAATAACCAGGGATTTATTGCTAGGGAAGAGCCTTACCTTTTTTCCATGCTCTCTCTAGTTTTCTCTTCTAATGCCCTGAAGTAAACCCACAAAATTCTGCCTTCATTAAAATTGGTAGGAGATTTACACTTGGTTTTAATAGTGCCAGAATTTTTTTCTGAGTGAATGGCAAAAGTTGTGCTCCTTTGTAGACACTGCTAATGATTCCTGCTCAAAGAAATGTATACTATCACTCTGCCTGTGAAATGTCTGTGTCTTTTTTTTTTTGAAAGGTGGAAGGGAAGCAAGAAATTACTAGCAATTTTTAATGCAATACTGTTTTTTAGTTTTACAGCCCCTAGAAGATATTTATAATGCCACAGCATGCATACTAATAATACTAATACCTGACTGCATTTTCCCATAGTATGATTTTGACATAAACGTTTACCAAAAATATGGGGGGTTTTTTTGTTATTTCAAAGCAGTTCCTAAAGTGCAAAGTGTAGCTTATTTATTTTTATTATGTGTCTTTTAAAAAATGTATGTGCTTCTTTTATCTTAGATGGTCTTTGTTATCGATATGACATACAATTTACTCATTCATTCTCATTCTTTACTCAAAGCTTTTTAAAAAGCTGTGGAGAGATACAGAAAAGCTTACATTTTGTATACTTTTGTATACTTTTTCCCCTTCCAAAGGTTTTTGACAACAGCAGTTTCCCCTGACAGAGTGTTTTAAATTTTTTTCTTTCTATCCTGTAGTGCTAATCCCAGCGAGTCTTTTCTTAGAGACTCTTGTGTGCCTTAGAACCAGATATAGGATTTGGTTCTATAAATAGTCACAGCAGTTCAAATACAGAGTTTAAATCATAAATACAAAGCCCTTCACACAATATAAAGACGCTAAATCAAGTAGTGCATAAATGCATATTTGGAACATAGTAATGTAAAGAAGTTTCACTCAGCTAATCTGGTAATTTGAATAAAAGCTTTATGTACTACACCAACCCCTCTCCAGGTGACAACAGGCTTTCCACTCATTCACTAACGAATGGATCACACTGTGTTCATCTAACCATAAGCAGCATTTGAAATGAGCCTTTGCCATAGAGGCTTTTGTAGGGAACTCCCCAGCCAGTCCTCCTTAGCATAACTTTCTGTTTGTATACATACAACATTTTTATACATTCTGACACTCTCCTCAGGAAAAAAATCTGCTTTCCTAAAATACTTGGTGCCAGAAGTACAGGTCATTTTTGAAACAATGGGACCAGAAAAGGAGATAATTTCCATCCCTTCTGTTTTTTCCTCATCATTCAGTTCAAACACTGCATTATACTCAAAATAGAGTTTATGTTGGGAGTATAGAGAGATTACCTGTTCCTTTTAACTATGGTGTCCCCACACTACCTTTTAGTGTGAAGGAGTTTATTTGGTGGATCCGGTCTACCTTATGCCCCACCAGTCAATAACACAAATTGTGCAAAAATCATTCTTAAAAGGCGTGGTAACACCATCCACCATGCTTATATATATATAAGTTCTAGGTTCTTTCATGGCCACTTTGCTTTTCTGCTAACATTATGCATTTCCTTCTCTTGCAGTTATATGCAAATGTAAATTATATGACTTTGTCTTCCCAAATCTGCCACAATATGCTAAGGAGGAAATTTATTTTCTTCTATTTTAGATATTAGATTATCTACTATTTAGAATTAGATATACTGGCGCATCTTTCTTTTACTTTCTCTGTTTTTTTTCCCTGATAGCTGTAGCACATGAATTTTTAATTGTTGGCTTTTTCACAATAACCACAGTAACTCATTTTTTTTTCAAATTCCAGATATTCTTTTAAAACAGATACTAATAAATAGGTATGGTTGTTTGCTGTTTTTAGCTTTTACATGAATATTGTCAAATAGATGAGACTGCATGGCTGATTCCTGACAATGCAATTTCACATCACCACACATTTGCCTTTCAGCTTCTCTTTCCTTTTCTGCTGCTTGCTTTTTTTGCCATCAATTTGTAAACTCACAGTCCTGCGTTTCTCTAGGTTTAGCAGCTCTTGGAATAACTCCTTCACATTGTGGTTCAGCTTGGCAGAGGTCTCCATGAAAGCACATTTCCACTTCTTAGCCATGGCTTCTCCTTCACTGCTGTCCACCTCTCGACTTTGGTTCTCATCATTTTTGTTCCCCACCAGCATTATTGGAATGCTCTCTACATCTCCTTTAATCTGACATATCTGTTCATAGATTGGTTTGAGTTCCTCCAAGGACTGTCGGCTCGTGATAGAGTAAACCAAAATGAAAGCATGTCCTTTAGAAATAGAAAGACGTTGCATGGCTGGAAATTGATGGCTCCCTGTAGTGTCAGTTATCTGCAAAGTGCATATGCTCTTATCACAGCTGATCACCTGGCGATAGGTGTCTTCAATGGTAGGGATGTAGCTCTCTCTGAAAGTACCCTTCACAAATCTCAAGACCAAAGAACTTTTTCCCACTCCTCCAGCACCAAACACAACAACCCTGTAATCATTGCTTTGCTCTGGCATGTTTCCTGGTGTCAGTTGTTCAACTAGAGGGAACAATCTAGGAAAGAAAATGACAAAATCAACACGAGAGACATTAATACGGGTGCATGTGGAAAGTGCACTTTGCGACATCTTTCCCAATAAGAGAAATGATTGTGATGTGAGGGCATACTAATTGTTGTAATTTAAGAAGACTTGCAGTGGGTTACAGATTAAATTATTTCAGTAGTAAATTTAGGATTTGCAATCCAGCCTCAACGAGTAACAAAGCCCCATCATCTTTATCACTTCATGTTTTATTTTAAAATAACATTGTGAGTTTAAGTACTCTTCCTACTATAACCCCAGAAATAATTATCTGCTTCTGGAAAATGATATTTCAGAAGACCAAGGCCTAAATGAATTGTAAAAACTGCATTAGTCTTCTCTCTCTAAAACTAGTCTCCTTAAATCGTTGTTGACACACAACGGTATACACGTGTATAACAGTCAATTGCTCTAAACTTGCCATCTCTTAGGAATTTATCTCCACTGTAGCTGGATAACACTCAAGTGACATCTAAGATATATTTGTAGCTTATTCACCAATAACACCGAGTGTGCTTTGTTTCTAACAACGTGCATGGAGTACGTGACCCACTTAAATGTGTTTTTCCACTTGCATTTCAAGGCAAGGAATACATTTTGGTAAACTCAGATTGTTCATGTTCAGTCTGCTTTTTCATTCTACTTTTATTTCACAGCAGATGATATTTAACCAGAAACATACTACACTAATCAGAAAGGTTGTGTAGGCATCCACAATATTTTTAAGTAGGTTGTATTGTCAAGGTTGGCAAATGCATGTGTCAAAGGTCACAAAATTCCACGATCAGTGCCCCTTGGAAAAACCTGTCTATAAATGATAGGACCACAAATATTGCCAACATTATTAAATAATAGAAATGGTAAATCTTTCACAGGATTGCAAGCTGTAGTTGTTTTGGAATTTATTGAAATTAATGTGAAGATTAGTTTGTCCTAACATCAGTAGCAGTTTATTAGGTACGCAGCATGTACAAGTGTATTTTTATATTTAGTGGGATTGAAGCAAATAAGCACTAAAATAGTGAACCCTAAAAAGTGGAAGAAAGACTAGGAAATTGTTACTTTTCAGACCAAAGCTAGATATATAATAACTATGTGTGGAACAAACTGCAAAATTTGCTACATCTAGATTTGTTCTTATGAAAATAAGCTGATTTAATAAGAAACCCTGTCCAAGTGCCAGGTGATTGAATTTGTCTGTTGCAATGTTGCCTGGGTAGCAGCTAATCCAAAACAACCCAAAGGGATTTCTGTCTGAATAAAGTCTTCAAGCTACTTCTTCACCATAGCAGGAGGAGCGATTGCATTGCGGGGCAGAATTTTAAGTTACTATTTACCTGTCTAGGATGGGATGAATAGCAGTGATGTGGATATGATATATACGGATGTGAATGGAGGCCCTGTGTCCTTTTCCCAGTTGTCAGCCCACAATGAATTTTGTGGCTTATAATATGTATCTGAATGAATGTATCTCTGATGCTGTTGCTGCCTATGTCAGTTAGATTAAAGCTATGGCTACCCATGCTGCACTAATGTCTTCATTTTGCTGTTCAGGCATGCCCTGATTTTGCATCCATTTTGTCCTGGGCAATCTATTCTGTCCTAATTCTAATGTGTGAGCAAGCTGAAAACATCTGTCTTTAAATTACGTGTTGGATGAAGGAGTCATACATCCTCATCTGCCACACTATATGCAGAATGGCCAGTGCAACTGAGGATGCTGATCCTGAGGCAAAGTGGAGAGCTGGCACAGCTCTGCCTACCCAGCCTAGCTTCAGAGAGAAGACAGCTTCACCCTTTCCATCTCTCCTATGCTGCAGTCACTGTCATTCTCAGAGACCTGTTTAAATATATAATATAATAACAGTGTTCATCCTGAAGCACTGAAGCAAAATTATTTCTCTCTGACAGCAGAATTCAAGGAATGGAAAGAAGAGCCGTCTCAGAAAACACTGATTTATGTTCTTATATAAAAAAAAAACCCTCTGAGAAACAAGGAAAATAAGTGATCAGCTCAAGCTGTTGAGAAAACAAAAAAAAACTGAAGTAGCTAGCAAGAAATAAAAACAAAGGAAGCTAGGAGGATGCTGTTCCACTGAGAATGAACTTGTACCTAAAAGCTGCAAATGTGCAAATTCAGAATAGTCATAGAGCTTAGAGTCGTGGGTAACTGCAGAGAATGAGCTATTATAACAATTATAGTTTAATATTTTTTGCAAGCAGAAAAAGCAAGAGAGAAAAACATAAAAAGCAGCTTAAGTGTTGCACAATCAGATAATACATAGCCTTTGGATTATTATCCCATAGGAGCTGTGAGATAATGATAAAAAATGCACTATGATTTTTTTTACTGTGGAGATCAGTGATATTCAGAGTAGAGAAATCAAATTTTAAAAGCTGAGTGTATTCCTGTTATATTAAACCTTGTGATTTAAGCATACTCAGAAATTTCAAGGAAAACTGACACATATGGCTGCCCAAAATTTAGAACAAATTGAAAAGTGGTACTTAATTGCATGAAGTATTAAACATCTGAAAACCTTCAAAGGAAACCTGAAATGACATAATAACAGTCTTCAAATGCATTGGAAACTGTGGCAAAGAGGGCCAGTGTCTATCTGTAGTGAGAAAAAAAAAAATTGAATTAGTGGTCCTATATTGTAGAAGAGATGCACATTAGACAACAGAAAGCTCAACGGTAGTAAGAAAACTACACCGATTGCTTATGAAGATGTTGCAGTCTGTCTTCAGAAATGACCGTAGAACCACAGGATAATTCAGGCTGGAAGGGAGTCAAGAGACCAGATCAAGTTGTTCTGTTCTGTCAGGGTTTGAAAACCTCCAACATTTCACACAGCCTCTCTAACCAACCTGCTTCACTGCTAGATTACCCTCAATGGGATCTTTTCCTCCTTATATCTAACCTGAACTACTAGTGTTTCAACTCATACTTCTTGTTTCTCCTCCTACTAATGTCCATTGCTATGAAGAGGTTGACTCCAACCTCTTGGTGGCTTTTCTGTAGATTTTGGGGGCCTACTGTTTGTTAGCCCCTGAACTGTCCTTTTTCCAGGCTGAACTAGCCCTGGTCCCTCCTGCAAGACAGTGCTGCAACCCTGGACACCTTGGTGTTTTCAGTGATCTCATCTCAACTTGTTCCAGCTTGCTGATGTGTTTCCCCTACTGAGGGTGGCACAACTGGGGAAACGGCAGTTGCTGTCTCGTGAGTGCTGAGAGAGGGGAATTATCACCTCCATCGACTGTCTGGCCATGATTCTTTTCAGGCAGCCCAGAGCACTTTCATTGAAGCCAGGGCCACTGCTGGCTACACTCACCTTGGTGCACACCACAGCCCTAGGGCCTCCTCCACAAAGCTGCTCCCCAGCACAAGTTGCTGTAAAGGAGCAGCAACCTTAGTCACGGCTTAAGTCTCTCCCACATGCAGATCTGTTAGTCCTAAAGATCCTCAGTTTTACCAAGATTAACATTACAAATTATTTAATATTTTGTCCTGCTGACAAGCTAGGAGCAAAGAAAATAAGATCATACAGAGATTTTTAATCACACCAGAGAAAGCCTTCCCTAAATAATTTTCACCATGTGGCTGTATTCTCTGTATGGATCTGATCAGAGATTCTGCTGCAGTGAAAATTGTTCTGTGTGACTGTGGTCCACTTACCCCCAATCATGCATTTGTTAATGCTTTACCTACTCCCTTATTAGTGTATTGGTTTTTGCCTTCAAATATGTCAACTAAAACACACAACAGGACAAAGGTACTACACTGTTTCATTAGCTTTCAATATTCTGGCCAATGTGGGTATGGAAAAAATAACTTGAAAGAAGTTCAAGAATACTTTTCAGATGTAAAGTGTTCTCTGTTTCATAATTTGCACACAGAAAATAGCAACTGCTTTTTAAACTTTGGAACTCGCTTATTCTGGAATTTGTATGTAATAATGCCTCATTTGCTACTTTTGTTACTTCCGTATCAGTGAAAATTTACTGTCATTCTCTGAAGTGCCAGGTTTAACAAAACTACCCTGACTTAAAAAGTCAAAGCGCTTTTCATAAACTGCATCAATACCCTTCATTTTGTAATTGTTTGGCTGAAAGTTCAGCAAGGTAGTGAGTCTCCATTCACCCCTGCTGACTTAGCTCTGTTATCTGTAGATGTTATCTGCACTAGCACAAGGCTCAGCCTCTGTATGTGATCTCATTCACTGAGACAAAAGGCTACCTGCAGTTCAGACTCAGCTACAAACTTTTACATTGGTCTGCATTCTTTCCCAAGTTATTTATGACATGCCAAGTAAGAAAACTGAAGCTTTGCTCTGACAGGAGTATGAAGCTGAAGGATTCAGCTATGTTGATATAAAATCAGTTATTTTGTTACATAATGATAACCAAAGCATGCCTTTAAAAATGCTCCTTCCATTACGAATTATGACCTTCAAAGCCTGAATGTTCTTTGTGTTTCTAATTACACGTGGTTGTGTTAACATTTGCTAAATCTGTGTCACTGATGCTGGATTTAGCTACTGGACCGCCGTAGTTATCTCATAGTTATCTTTAATTGGTTTTTATGGTCTAATTTTTCTATCTATTGTATTTATGACTTGTAATCTTACATTTGTATTTAAGCCGTTAATAACATATGTAATAGTGGCCAAAAAGTATAGGGAGGCTGAAATATAACTTCTGAAAATGAATTTACTTGAATGCTTACCCTTAGAGAAACATGAGATTAGAATCTCTCAGCTGGTGAGCCATTCCAGTTTGTGCTTGAAAATAGGTATACAAAAAATTGTTCACTATGTAGTCTTTTCACAATTTTGGTTTTGTTGCAAAAGATTTTAATCATGTTTGTACTTTTAGACTTCCATGAAATGTCACAGATTGCAAATATCTTTGAATTGTAGATATTAGGGGTAGCATTCTTTTCATAAAACGACCTGATACTTTCTTTGTTGCCTGGAGTCAGAGGCTTTGATTACATCTTAACTGATCCACTTTCTAAGGTTTCATGATGTTCTACTGAGATGTCAGCTGATAGGCAATTCTGTAATTGTCAAATGTGCTGTGTATTAACTTCCTGAAAGCTCTTTCTCCTCAGGTAAAATAATATGTCAATCACTTTTTCTTTTTTTTTTTTTTTTTTAATTCTAAGAGCTGTCCCTTTTATATTGTTATTGTTATGATGAAAATCCAATAAAGTAAATAAAGTACAAGCAATGCATTTAGTTCAAAATCTTGCATCAATTAGCAGTCCATCAAGCTATTCAGCGATGACACTGGTATGCAAAGTAAAGAATAATATCAAATGTAGTTATAGATAAAATGGATTTCAACACAATTGTAAAGTTGATGGCCACTGTATCACAGATGAAAAAGGTATATATTGTTTACATACTAAAGTGAAAGAGAGGTCTGTATGGAGTTTTTATTTGTTACCCATTATGCATATAATTGGGCCTTTCTCAGAGAGTATTTTCACTATATATGCTAATGAATATGGACTTTAATGAATAGGGATTTTCCTGCTTCCAATGCCTTCATCTTTTACTATCAGACTTAATTTCTTTTATTTTTTTTCTTTCTTTCTTTTTCTCTGATCGCTTTGGTCTTTTAAAATCCGTGGAAATTTGGACATGTTTGAAGACGAAACGATAACAGTTAAAACAGCTTTGCTTTTGTTTTTGCAACACAAGGTTCTAGTCCATGTGGAATGCACTTCTCTTCATTCTCATGATGAACAAAATGTTTTATGAAAATTTGTTTCTTGATGATCAGATCTTCACTGCATGTATACTGTATCACCTTTGATTTCCATCATCTCTGGCTTTTATGCAGGTGTCCTTGCAGTCTTTGTTAACAGAGAAGAGTATTTCCATACTGTTAATGCCTGTGTCACTGATGTTTGGTCAAAGTGTTGGCCAGAGGTAAGTATCCATTCAAAATACCTCCTCATTTTGCTCTGCACATTTACATGGAATAGAAGGACAACTGACCAAGTCATATCAACATGAGTAGCTGTGCATGGGTTGACCTTACTAATGAGGGTAATTAAAATTATTTAGAATCATAGAATGGTTAGAGTTGGAAGGGACCTTGAAGATCACCGAGTTCCAACCCCCCCTGCCATGGGCAGGGACACCTCCCACTAGACCAGGTTGCTCAAAGCCCCATCCAGCTTGGCCTTGGACCCCTCCAGGGATGGGGCATCCACAACTTCTCTGAACAACTTGTTCCAGTGCCTCACCACCCTCACAGGAAAGAATTTTTTCCTAATATCCAATCTAAATCTCCCCTCTTCCAGTTTAAAACCATTACCCCTTGTCCTATCACTACACTTCCTGACAAAGAGTCCCTCTCCTGCTCTCCTGTAGGCTCCCTTCAGATACTGCTATAAGGTCCCCCCAGAGCCTTCTCTTTTCGAGACTGAACAGCCCCAGCACTCTCAGCCTGTCCTCTTAGGAGAGGTGCTCCAACCTTCTAATCATCTTCACGGCCCTCTGCTGGACTCAATCCAACAGTTCTATGTTCTTTTTCTGTTGAGGACTCCAGAGCTGGACACAGGACTCCAGGTGGGGTCTCACGAGCGCAGAGTAGAGGGGCAGAATCACCTCCCGCAACCTGATGGTCACGCTTCTTTTGATGCAGCCCAGGATATGGTTGGCTTTCTGGTCTGCCAGCACACACTGCCGGCTCATGTTGAGCTTCTCATCCATGAGCACTCCCAAGTCCTTCTCCTCAAGGCTGCTCACCAGGCATTCTCTGCCCAACCTGTATTTGACTACAACTACATGCTAAATGTGCTTTTCCATATCAAAATTTCAGTTTGATGAGTTATTGCAACATCATGCCTTGATTTCAAAATATTTATCTGTATATTGGTGACTTCCTTGCACTTCAGTTTAAGTCCTTGATACTGTTGTTAGCAGATACTATCTACTAAACATTAAGCTAAATATTATTCATTCGTAACTGTTGTAACTTTTCAGATTCCTTTACAAGACAAAAACAGAGGGAAGTGTGTCAGATATTTTTGATCATATCTTCTCCCTACATTCAAACCCAGGAAGTCTTGAAATGCAAAAAGATCTTTCATATAATAGTGTAAAGTTGGATTTGAAGACAGCAATTTACTATATTGTGCTCAAGGTATTTACATGGTGTCAAGTAACACTAAGCCTGATTTCTCTGGGGTTTTTCATTGTCTCCAGCACATTTTGAAAAAAATACCATTTTTATTCCTAAAAAAGAATATCTGCCTACAGCTGTTCCACCTAATGATAACTCTCCCAAAAGCACCTCATTGCTTTAGGAAAGGTGATTGTGCTGTCGCTGATTAAATGCTAATAACTAGTTAAATTTGTTGTTCCTAGAAACTTCTCAGACTCCAACACCAGTTTCCTTGTTTTTTCATAGTAATACCTTGGGTTTTGCATTTGCCTAAAAGGTTGTGACAGAAGTCCCTCCAAGACCAAAGTTTATGCAACTTCTCGTTGAATCTTGCCCAGTCTTAACATTAATTTCAATTAATGCTGGAGGATGGCAAAAATTGATATTTCAAAGTAATGGCAATACTGCATGATCAGTGAGTAATAAATCTACCTCAAGACTTCTAGCACTGAATGGCCAAGCCTTAATGTACTAGTTTACCGAAAGAAGGATGATTCAATGTCATGTGAAGTACTGTTATTGTGAAAAGGAAGACAGGCCTTGTTCATGTGACATATAGGTCCCAGTTCAGCAAAGTCCTTAATAAAGTGCTAAAATCGCATATATTTTTCTCATCTGTTTTTTGTTTCTTTGGTTTGATTTGGTTTATTTTTAATCTGGACTCAATTGTGGTTTAATTGAATATTGTTTCTAAAGTTTACAGGTATAGCACTCATAGTATAACAGCTGTTTTCAGGGTAGGAAAGATTAAGAAAACAATTGATTTTTGGCTGGTCAATGTAGATGAAGCTGTTAAAAATGACATGGGAATTTTTCAGTTATCACAAGTCATGTTGGCCAAACAGCATTCAACATTGTACACTGAAAGCCACTTAATAATTTAACTTTAAGATCTGTGTAAAAGTTACCAAGTGCAGCCAAAAAATATCTGAATGAAAAGAGGCTTTTGGAGTGCCAGATTTATTTTGTGAGTAGATACAAAACTGGTTGGAATAATAGGCCATGACAGAAAATGACAGAGAGTTGTTCTCAGCTATAGTTTGAGAGAAAAGCAATGCCGGCTTAATTTTTTTCTGTCATCAGCTATAAGGAAACAGACCACACTGAGCTACAGAGAAAATTACATCCTCTATGGAAACAAAAAATAAATAGTTGTATGTCACAAACCTTCTATTCCCTGTGACACACTGCACTTGTAATATTTACTTGATCTTCTGAAAGTAAGAGACAAAATCAGATGTTCTTCTTATTCAACATATTCACGGGAAGCCCAAATTCAGACTACAAATCCAACTTGTTTTGACTTAAACACTTTCTGTTTTAGGGTTAGACTCTACAATGTTTGAATTGTTTCAGTTTCCATGGGAAAATATTAATTTAGAGATTTCTAACTGAAATAAAAGTAGTGGCTCTGGCTGTACAAAACAGGATGGGACTTAGACAGAATAGAAAGCTAAAATTGCCCTGCATGACCAGAATGGCATCAAACAAAGTGTGTTTGGGGGAGTTAGGCCTTAGTAACAGTATTGTTCACTTTCAAATATCTAAAAAAAAAAAGGGAAGAAAAATAAAAATCGCTCCATTTTTTTAACAATGATTAAAATGTTCCTTGCATTTTGGGCCAATTTCTTCACTACGTTACAAATTCATATACTACACTACAGATACAGTCTAGTTATTAAACCAGAATATAAATTTTAGACATTTTTTTCTTAGCGGTTCTCTGAGACATTTTGCAGATTTCCTTCATAGCTGGCCCAACATAGAAGAGAAAGAGGAAGGACAAAAGTATTTCTAAATAATTTGTTGCAGTTTTATTCTGGATTTACAGAAATAGAATATTGTCCTTACAACATTGCTATGTAAAGGAGGTAGAATCCATCCCCTATACTGTTCTGTGGTCACAGATGCTGTGCTCTGCTTTAGCAAATTGTCATATTTTCATCACACCAATGCTGAAAAACTCATTACCAAAACAATGCCTTTTCAAAATTGTTGGGAGTGCTATAAGTGATTATGTCTAGCAGATCCTTTGATAAAACAAAAACCCAAACAGAGCATCGTCACAGTAAGAAAATCCTTACTAGCTCTTAGGCTAAGATACCACCAGCAGAGATTGCAGCAGAAAGTTTCCCTAGGCTGGAAGGTATTGGAAAAAGAAAGGGAGAGAATGACATGAGTTTTCTACAGGGCAATAGTATCATGGGTTACTGAAACTAAGTTAACCAAAGTGGCATCGCTTGGTGTTTATGGTGAAAACTCAGTGGGAAACAACACAGAAGACTTTGCATATGTGCAGTTAGTTATTCATAAATTCACACATAAGAATAAAAATTTTAAGATGACAACATTGTATCATTGGAGAATACTGTAGGAGATAATGTAGGAAATAACTCCCTGTGGGACTGATTTTCAGTGGATTTAATTTATCTGAATAGAGATGGAAAGATCAATTTATAGTGTTGTATGTTCACCTTTCAACATACAGGACATTATGACACTGAGTAGAGGAATAGGGTTATTAGTTGCAATTTGTCACCCATATAAGTGAAGAATCAGAGACTCAATCTGACCTTTCTCCCCCTCTGTTTTTTAGTAGCAGAATACTCTTTTTGGCAACTGGCTATGACTTTACATTTTGTAGTGAATTTCTGCTCCTCCAGAAGCCCACTTGCTGAATTAGGTGACTTTTTATTTTGTATCTCATGGAAAATGGTGTGGCTTTAAGTTTTCCTTAATGGAGAAAGTTAAAAACATATAAAACACTAAAAAACCCCCAAACCAAGATGGAAAATTACCCAAATAATAATTTAGATCTAGAGGCTTTGGATATTAAATTCCATATATTGTGAGATCCATGATAAAAATGCCAGCATAAGCAACAAGCTTGTTCCATATAAATGTGTGTATGTACACAGAAGAACTGTGTGTCTGTGGGAGACTGGCAGAGGAAATCATACAATAGCCAACGGTCTCTTTGCTGTTCCACAGTAGTTCTCAATTCTTTAATATTAATTTGAGATTAATTACAAGTCTTCTGTAGAAGCAGTTATTAAAGGTTAAGGACCTCTGATGAATATATTCTGACAACACAACTCCTATGATTACTTCTCATAGCTGGGCTGGAGAGGATAACTTGACTCCTGTCCTGATGACTGCAGCATTTATGGTACACTTCCACAGACACTCCATTCAAAACGGTGTGGTTTGAAGTGAAAATATCAGTAGCTGTCTTGCTGTCCTAGCTGTGTGTAGTAAATCCTCCAAAAACCTTAAACCACTATAATACGTTTTGTAACTGGTTTGTTGGGCAATAACTTCTGAAAGATAATGCAGCAGGCGTCAGGCCCAAGAAGGATCCCTGACAAGTACAGAAGTAAAGCAATCCCATTGTCTATATGGTTGCAGGCACTAGTAAGGAGCCTGAACTTCCACCAAAAATTTTCTGCGAATCTGAAAGGGTTGGAAACAAGCAATTAAAGTATAAATATATAGTATGGTATAAGGGTATAGTATCATTCCTAACAGCCTTCTGATAGGAGTTTCTGAATTGCAATTTATCTTAAGATGGGTAGGGGGGGAAATTTGATTTATATTTCTTTTTCCTCTAAAGTGTATTTTCTCTAAGAATTTTAGTTTGCAAATCTGCAACTCTGGACTTCCACAACACTGAAAATTTTTCCTACTGATTCTTTCTTTTTCTTTTTTTTTTTAAAATTTTTAAACAGAAATGCAATTTTGTACTAATATTCACTACTGTCTCAGCTTTCAGTACTTTCTGTTCCTAAGATAGGTAGAGTAGCCTTTAGAGTACTTTATTCTCAATTCAAATTTATTAAGTAACAAAATGATAAAAGCTTATTCTAGAGATTAAAAAATATTTTACATGTGGTAGTATTTTAATGTTTGAGTGAACAAATCGGGGGCTTGGGGAATTAAAATAAATAAAAAATTAAAAAGTGGATAAGTCTCCTTTTCTTAGCTTCATGTTAATTTTAAGTCAGAACTGCTGGACATTTTAGGAAGGAAACATCTGTAGTCCAGGAATTAATTTGCTCTTTTCATATGATTGCTTTACTACATACATACTTTAAATGAAGATGCTAAAAGGCTGTCATAACTTCATTGACACTTATTCAGATTCAACTAAAACCAATTCCATTACCTGCAGTCAGGGTAAAAGTGGTTGCATTTTGCTGCCATAGCACACTGCAGTCCTGCACAGTCAGAGAAACACAAGACTGATTTTCATCTCAGATACAGAAATCTAATCTTCAACTAAAATTTATTTGCTTGAGAGGAAGTATTCCTGATCTCAGTGTGAGTGGGAAAGTCTAGTTGTCACCTCTTGTCTCCTCTGATACTCGTTTCCAGAACTGTACAGTAATCAATATTTTGTGGTTGAAAATAATTTTTTTTTTTCTCAAAAAGGTAAAGTATGTTCTGCTTTAGTTCACACCTACAGTTATATCGTCAATCGGTGGGTCTTTTCCACTGCCTTTCTAGCAGTAAGATAAGATAGTTCAATGTACATTTTAATTTCAATGCAACAATAAGAATGTAGTGAAATTATCTACTTGTTGATACTTTAAAACCTTTGTTTGGGTGGAAAGTAAAAAAATAACAAACGGGGAAAAAATTGCCAGATTCTTTTTCCTGGTACGTTTAGGGAAATTTTTCATTTACAGAGGAAAGTAATATTGCTAATATTATGTTCTCATGTTTCACACAATTGTAATTTTTACTTGTATATCTAATACTGATAATTGCTTAATTGGGCCTAGTAATACAAATTATTAAGGGGAAAGTATGGAACATTTGGAATCAGCTCTACATACCAAAGAAAATCTGTTTCAATTTAAGTATATAAATGGTCTGATACTCATGTGCAATCTGGGAGCTAGAACATTCAAATGCAGTTTATTATGTAACAAAATAGTTACTGAGGTACATTGTGAACTAAGAGCTATCCAATGTAGTATGTAAATTCAAAACCATAGAAAAGAAAGAGGAGGATCAGTTTATAAAGTGAAAGCAGCAGAGGAAAAGGGAATGTGGAATTGAGTGGTGTCATTCAGTAGGAGCATCTCTGACCCAGAACACTGTTTATTGCAGGTTTATAAAATAAGCTAATTTTGAGGCAATAGTGCATACTGTCACAATGAAAATGTGAGTCTTTGCTTTTTCACACACAATGAGTGATCTCTACATTGGCAGGTATGTTGATTAGGACAAATTAAAGTTACCAGGTGATCTTCAGAGAAAACTAGAGCCAGTACTAGTAAGAACTTCAGTAACATCAGTATAATTTTATATATTATTCACAATTTTTGTTGGTACTGCAGAGATTGCAGTGCTGAAGTAATATAATCTTAAGCACTTGGCCAGAAGGCTCCATGCCTCTGAACTCCAATCTTCTTCCAAAGATCTCTACTTAGCACTGTGAGAAAGGGTTGGTCATTCAGCCAGATGACCACCAGGGTTTATGTGTTTGTTAATGTAAATCACAGTGCAGCACAATCTAGAAGAGAAATATGCTTTCATTTGGCTCTTATGTGAGATGTGGAAAACTGTGTTTCCAAAGACCTTGACCCATTTGCAAATAGACTTTTCAAAGCAGGCAACTTACAGTGAAAAGTACCAATTTTATTTAGACCTGCAAGAGACCTTCTGGATTATCAAACTGAATTCTTTCACATTGCAGACGACTGTTTCATATAATCCCTTCCATCAAGTTCCAGTTGAAAAGCATTTAGAGACTTTTCTCTTTTTTTTTGTTTCAACAAGAAGGTAATTTAAGAACTGTGCTGGTCCAATGGCTTGGAATTTTCCAACCTAAGTGTATTCCCATTTATACCTGCTCATTCTTCTTTCTTCCCAGGGATGAAAGTAAACGACTGCACATGGCAATCATTCTCTCAGTTCCATGGAGCCATTGATTTGCAGCTGGACATTTGGACAGTTGTTTCTGCAAAAGCCTCAAAAGCGTGGTGTGCAGTGTGAGAGAGAGCATGAAACCTGCAGGGATACCATATTTCATAGCCCAAGAATGACAGCACGGATGCCATTCAGAGAGGATTGGGCACCACNGGTGGGGGGGCAGCATCTGAATACAACTGAAGCGCATCAATCAGAAAAGTAAAAACAAAGAGGGTAGGGGAGGGCAGTGGGCAGAGGAAGACACAATAGCCCTCTAACCCTTAATTAAACATTGTGAGACCTGCAAACATTCTAACTACAGTAAACTGCAAACCTTGGCAAATCCGTAACAGCAATCAGTAGCAACAGCTTCATTTTCATGCAAATGTATGGGGATGCACATATTACATAGCTATACATGTGTGCATTGTACACAGGCATGTATGTATTCATGTATGACCAGGTGCTCATGAAAACAAGACATTCTGGAAATTCTTTTAAAATAAAAGACATCAAATCTTGTTGCTCTGTTTTGGACTTGCACAGCTGTGACCGAGTGCTGCAACATACAGAGAATCCCACATTGCACAGGGAAGATGGTTAGAGACGAAGTATTATCAAATGTAAATTCAGTCACTTGCAGACACTTAAAAATGGCCTTTCATTATTTATTTTCTTTCATTCAGTTGAGAGGGGCACAGTCTCCCAAACAAATAAACACATTGCCTGCCTGTCAATGGAATCGTGCAAAGTTGTATTTTTTTCAAAGAGAGCTGGTCTTATTTAATTCAGACTCAATATTTTTGTATTCTTCATCACGTAAGTTAAAATGTAGCTTTCATTTAAAAAAAAAAACTAAGCTCCTTAAGCCACCGCAGTGCCAGTGGTATAAACTAGGGCACTTCAGCACATCGAGTTTTAACAAATGACAGTTTTTAACAAAGGTTATAAAGCCATTATTAGCACCCCAGCACACAGAAAAATGATATTATTAAACTGGTCTCTGTGTACACGAGCTTTTTCTAGCTTCCTATTTAACTTAGTGTATAGCACGGCATGTTCTCTACATGCAATAGATACTTGGATCAAATCTTGAGGTTGTAACTCACACAAAACTCTATTGACTTTGGTGGAAATTTTGCCTCAAAGAGGACAGTGGATTTTGGCCAAAGGAAATAAAGACTTCTAATCTCAGTGCAAAGCTACTTTTATCATATGAGGTGATATATGGAAAAAATAAAAAAAAAAAAAAGGAAAACTATTTACCTGTTAGAACAGAAAGCTCCAAATGCTCTTCAAATTCTGCCTGTCATTGCACCAGCTATTCACCCTCTTTGCCCTGGGTTTCCTCCACCAGAAGGAGTCCCTGCCTTAATCAAGAGGGCTGCAGCTCCGTCGCCTGCTGCTTTCCCTGCGGTGGCTTCTGCCTGCC
Organism: Pedionomus torquatus; assembly: GCA_013398155.1. Classification (NCBI taxonomy): domain Eukaryota; kingdom Metazoa; phylum Chordata; class Aves; order Charadriiformes; family Pedionomidae; genus Pedionomus; species Pedionomus torquatus. The sequence continues at coordinate 36,661 of VZRU01004531.1, read as the reverse complement.
GTCCTCTCGCAGGCTTGCCGCTCCGACAGCTCTGCTCCTCTCCTGTTTCTCCCCAGTGCCTGGGCCGAGGCTAATGCTTTTGTTGGCTCAATCGCAGCCTTTTTCTTTCTGCTTTTACAGATGGACTGACTCCAGCACCTGCTGGTGCTACTGCCTAAATGGCGACTGCAAAGCTCATCTAAGCTTTTAACTGCCACCTACTGAGTAATTGTGGAATATATATATATATATATATAGGTACATAGGCTGTGGATTTCTGACTTTCTCAACAAATGTAGTAGATATTTACAATTATTCTTTAAGCTCTCCAAATAGTCTCTAGGTTACCATTTAAAGCTGTAGTTTGCATTAACTTTTCCTTATAATTCTTCCCATATTTCAGCACCTCAAAACAGAGCAAGCCTGTTCCCTTAACTTTAAAAAGCTTACAAAGCCTTTGATGACGATAATCCTCAGTGGGCATAAACTAGCCTAGTTTTACTCAAATCAATGGAGCTGTGCTGGTTTATACGAGCTGAGAAATTCATCGTTTGGGTCTAATATTTACTCACAAAAATACAGTAGATATCACAAGGCCAGGCTTGATGGGGCTTTGAGCAACCTGGTCTAGTGGGAGGTGTCCCTGCCCATGGCAGGGGGGTTGGAACTCGGTGATCTTCAAGGTCCCTTCCAACTCTAGCCATTCTATGATTCTATAAAATATTCCCTACCTATTTCACTCATCTCAAACAGATTTTTGAGTTTTATGGGCAAATGTAAATTAAGAAAGTACCTTATTTTTCCACCTTCAATGGTGATTATTTTTGGTGAAAAATCCAAAGGCAAGGTTTCCTTCAGTTGTTTATTTTTAAAGGAAATCCTATAAATTCTCAGGGATATTCATTCCAGACCAGAAGCGGGGTCCACTGGAGATGTTTGAACTCCCACTGCAGAAAAGAAGTCTAAGTACAGGGTCTCTCTGTGAATCCCCAGGGAAGGTGGGGGGAGACTCTGCCCTCATAACCCAGTAGCAGCACTTTGTAGCATCATAATTTCTCTAAGCTTGCAACTCATAGCTGAGTTAAGTCATGACATAAGAAGGCTCTGTGCTCATCTCTGCAGAGAGCAGGTGGCACCCAGCACCCTGCCATAGCAGCATATTAAGCGTTCAGTTTTCAGAGTCTGTTGACAGCCCCTCTTCCAACAGTACTAAAGACCTCAGCTGTGGAACTCCAAAATATGTACCAATATGAGTTATCGAGTGGAAGGTAAAGTGGACAGGGCAAGAGCACAAAGCTCTATGAGACTATTTCTATTACAAGATTCCCTCACAAAAAAAGTCTTAGGAAAGCTATCTGATTGCTATGTTTCTGCATTGCATCCTGGGCTAGACAGGGCATTTAAGAAACAAGAGACCTCCTTAGCAAAATATGAGCTACTAAAGCTTGAGTGCACATTTAGCACAAACTTGTGCACTGGAAGTACAGCTTCTGAATCAAAATCCAATCCACAACCCATATTCAGCATGGAAAAGTGAGTTTCCTTGTAAAAGTTGAAGATGTAAAACCATTACTGCACTTTTCTCTGCAATGTGGAACAGAGTCTTGACAAAGAGCAAATACCAGAGAGCAAGGACTAAAGTCAGTTTTGTCTTTTCTGGGATGGTTTTCCTCCTGTTAACCACTGTTTCTTGGGAATGCTTTTATTAAACCTCACCCTGGGTGAAATACATCCCTCTTCTCTTGAATACTTGCAAAGCTTTTGTCCTAGCTATCCAATGTCTTAAAGAAATAAACTTTTTCCATACACCTATCCTTAAAAGATGGCTAATAGTTAGCATAAATCTATAAAAATACCTTGCTATCTTCCCATACTGTATTTCTGATTTGTGCTCCAAGAATGAGCTACTGAATATTCTTTGTCAGCAGTAAGTAGAACATGACAAAATACATCGTGTACCATTCTTTTTCAGAAAAAATTTACTGTAGTTCTTATCCAATAGAAAGAGATTAGTCTTAAACAAAAAAATAATATTATTTAAAGTGTTTCACCAGGACAGCTGATGATCAGCAGTGCATCTGTTAAAGCCTTGTAGTTGGTGCAGTAATTAGATTCTTACTCTGTGTATATGATACGACTGTAACTAAAGGACAGATTATCACAAAGGCTGTATTTTGTATTCGTGCACCTCATTAGAATCTTAGGAAGTTTCCTTTGTAAATGAAAAATAAAATTTTAATGGTACTTTTACTTCCTACACACTGCTTTGAACCTGAAAAACACAAAAAAAAAATGAGATCGCTAGCAAGGCACTAGTGTATATAATTTTGAAAAAATAATAATCAAATTATTTACTGTACTTTTACAATTTGGCTAAGAGCATCCTAGACCATTTACAATACAATGGAGCATGTGACTATCTCTGGTAGAATTATATCTTCCATATAAAGCAAGTGTGATTAAAATTCATGTCATGTGTCAGGCATTAGTGGTCCACACCAATGCCAAGAGATGATGGAGCCAAATTCTTCCAGGGTGTAATTAAGGTTCTTACTTATGATTAAGTGACTACAGACTACCACTGGATTTGGTTTTGGTTAGAATATGTTTTTACAGTAAAGCCTCACATGAGAGCCAGTGTTGCTCTGGGAAATGTTGTGGGCGATTCTATGATTCTGTGAAAGCTAAAAATAAAATTCTGCTGGAGAGGGGCATCTTACACTGTAATATTTTCAGGCCCTGTGAGTAGATAGGTGAAATATTGGTATTGCCAGCTATGGGCTTTCAGTTCATCGCTTTGAGAGGTAACACTGTGTTGCACATAAAAGGTAAAAATAAATTTAAGAATTAAATTATCATTGTAATCAGACCGTGCCTAGATCTTAGTTTGCAGTAAAAGAAAGCAGATTGTCTATCTCAGTTGCAAGACATGTCACTACTATAGACTGTAGATGGAATTGGTACTTTGGAAAAAATACTGTCAGATACCAGAGAGTACAATTTTCTTCTCCTTTAGATTCCAGTGGATTTCCACACAGGCTTTCTCACTCAGATGTCCAACATGACAAATGTAGTTGCCTTTAGACACCCTCTTGACCTGAAGTTTCCATTATCGGTTGTATTGTCCTGAAGGAAAAGTTTCCAACTTTTTACCTGGTTCCTGGTTAAAGGAATGGGACAAGAAGACATTTTTGCCCTATTGCCTCTGTGAGAGACATTAAGTCCAGGGCTTGCTTCTGTACACTTAAGAGCAAGCAGGGGTTTGCTGTTGATTTACAGTGAAAGCAAGACAGGGCTTAACCCTCACTAGCTTCTGGGATGTCAGATACCATGAAGGTGGTTGAAGGATATAGGCTGTTGAATCCATTTTCTAGTATCTGTCCAGGTACACAGGGGAAAGTGTTATTGTCACTGAAATTTTGTAGATAACTGCATTTTCTGTGAAATGGGAATAGAGTGTAACACTGCTAGTATTTAACATGATCATTTTCCCCAAAATATACTGACAATATTTCTAAAAATCAAAGAAGAAGAGAAAAATAAAATTTCTTATTGTGGAGGTCAAAAAAGGGTCCCATTTAACCAGGCTTTTTCTTTTTTTTTTCCAGAGACAAACTCGTTAACACATGCACGCATAAAATAGTGATTTCACATCAATACATTGAACAGAACTGTAAATACAGAAAAAGTGACCATGCTGTGTTACAAATCAATAAACAATGCTTAAGATTATTAAGAAGACTTTATGAAATTTCTAAAATCTCTTCATTAATTTGTATAAACACCCATCATACAATATATTGGATATAAATTACTGTGTTAAGAGTAGTCTTTTCACTTGCTTATCAATATTCACACTAAACCCTGCATTGTGTTTGTCCCATAGTCATCCAGGCACACTGCAGGAAACCTCTGTGAAGGAAGAAGGTTAAGAAGCTAGTGACTTGATAAATGTAGATGAATGACATTAACCAGAAGAGCCATTGTTTGATCTTATCTCTGCTATTCATGTGTGCCATTATGTTACTGTGCATAAATTATTTTTATTCTAAGCATTTAGACATGAGTGAAAACAAAGAAGCAGAAAAATTTCAGAACTCGGATTTCTCTTCCTCAATATTTACATGGGACTAAGGATCGGCAAAGACAGCCTAGCTCTTGCAAAAGTAATTACAGTTCGCAGGAGGACATGATATTTTAAGTAGCCAAAGACCTAAATTCATATGAAGATAATGCCTTAAAAATTCAAACATGATGTGAGCTACTTGCATTGCACCTGGAAATAAAATTTTTAAAAAGGGGGAAAAAAAACCCTCAACATAATTGTGCAGCCCTTCATTTTTTAGTGCATTCATATATCTTGTACCCCTTAAAAAGAAGATAACCTTCTTCAGGTTTTACAGCACATTTACAGGGCTCACAAAGACTGAGCATCTGGTGAGTTACAACTGCTTTACTCAGTATCATCCAAAAAACAGCATTACCAGACAGAAACTGCCACACTGTATAAGAAAATACCATTATTTTCCATTGATATATTAACTTGATTAATTTTACAGTACTGTAAATGTTCATAACATATGCAAAAATATAAAAAAAATATAATCTGTTATTATTCTTATTATTCGTATCAATGGTATATGTACCAAAGATGTGGACAGGCTGGATTAATGAGCTAAGGCCAATTCTACGAGATGCAACAAGGCCAAATGCCAGGTCCTGCACTTGTGTCACAACAGCCTCATATAATGCTATAGGCTTGGCAAAGAGTGGCTGATAAGCTGCCTGGTGGAAAAGGACCTGGGCTTGTTGGTCGACAGTCAGGTGGATATGAGCCAGCACTGTGCCTAGGTGGTCAAGAAGGCAAAGAGCAGCCTGGGTTGTATCAGAAATAGTGTGGCCAGCAGGACTAGTGAAGAGATTGTATCTATGTACCCAGCACTAGTGAGACCACACTTTGAATACTGTGTTCACTTTTGGGCACCTCACTACAAGAAAGATATTGAAGCATTGGAGCATGTCTAAGGGCAACAGAGCCAGTGAGTGGTCTGTAGCACAAGTCTTATGAGGAGTGGCTGAGGGAACCAGGATTATTTAGCCTGGGAATAAAAGCAGGCTCACAGACCTTATCAATCTCTGCAACTACATGAAAGGAGGTTGTAGAGAGGTGGGGTCTGATCTCTTCTTCCAATTCACAAGCAAGAGGAAATGGCCTCAAGTTGCACCAGAGAAGGTTTAAGTTGCATGTTAGGAAAAGTTTTTTCACAGAAAGGTTTATCAAGCTTTGGAACAGGCTGCCTAGGAAAGTAGTTGAGTCACCATCCCTGGAGGTATGAAAAGACATGTAGATGTGCTGAGGGACATGGTTTGATAGTGAACTTGACAGTGTTAGGTTAATGGTTGGATGCAAAGATATTAAAGATCTTTTCCAGTGTAAATGATTCTGATTCCAAATAGGTACTATAATATTTCTGCACTTTTTATGCCACATAACATCCCCATTCATGAACTGCTGACATGCTGATAAAAAACAAAACCTGATACTTGCTATTACTTTCTATGTTTCTGTCTAGTTAGCTATCAGCATTCTGCATCAAATATTTGGATTGCATCAAATGTTTGGTTTACATCAAACATTTCAAGAAAGTTCTTGCCTTTTTAGTCATAGATGGTGTATATACTGGACCCTTTTGAAATTACATTAGTTTTATTTATGCAGTTGCAGTTCCTGATTTTCTTTTCAGACCTTATTATTGCATATTTGAAACAGAAACTTTCATCATAGGTTGTCTTGACATGGCAGATCTAATTGGTACTGTAATCCCTCAATTGCAACAATAATCAGATGTGAGTAGGGGGCAGAAAAGAGCCCTCTCTCATTTCCTAGGTTGCCACTCCCAATTGGGATTGAACTTTTTTCCATATAAAGAGTAGAATCAGGGTAACAATACAGGAAACAATAGGAAGTTCCTAATTAGAGAAGAATTCTGAGAATTTGAAATTCTTCCTAATATCGATGGTTTAATCTTGTGCCTTTGCAGAAATGTCCATGAACAATAATGGTGTTTGGCTTAGAAGCTCTATACTGTAGGTGCACTAAATTCTCACATTGCTAGCAATTCTCCAGATTCAGCAGTATACACAGAACATCAGCAGGACTTTTTCATGCTCTCCTCTTGCTGCTGGGTTAAGTCTATTACTACCTCTCACTTCTACCAAGCATGTTTGAAGAGAGTTTGAGTAGCAAGAATCTTTTCCACTACTGTCCATGTTGCTGCTGCATGCAGAGGTGTGCATTGTTGTTATTCACCTCTTTTCCTGAGGATGCTGAGTGAAAGTAGACCCATGTATCAGCCAATAGTAGCTGCTAAGTTGAATCCTATGTTCTTTAAGTGCCTGACCATAAACTGGTTTGCTCTCCTAACCCTGTCATGAAATGCTAAAAACTACAGCAATATTTGACACAGCGTACAAACATTTTGGTACCAATATCAACCAGAGCCTATTTCCTGGTATATCTGGCTTAAAGGAAGGTTAAGAATATGTCTATTTGTTTTTCATTGTCATGTAATACAATGATAAACAAATTTGTTTCACCTTCCCAGTCCTACTGTCAGCCCTTTACTTCTTACATTCAATTCTCTCATCAGCATTTCTGTAGTTACAGAGATCTTACGTGTCTCCAGCAATGTTTTAACAAGCAGTGTTCCACCACCTTGCCCAGAACAGCTGAGGATTTAACAGCTTTCTTCTACTCAGCTTGGAGAAATGTTGCCTTTTACCTGATTAACCCTGAAATTCATCTTTTCTTCTCAAGGTTAAGGTGGGGGAGCACTGAATGCCACAGCCATCTGCCTGTGTTCAGCAAGGCTGGCTGAGTCTGCTAAAGGGACCAGTAGGCTAGGATGGCAGCTAGGAAATCACCTTTTGTTCTCCTTTGCTTCTGTGCTTAGCTGACATAGCTTGTCAGAGTGAAAGCTGAGCAGACTAGCCTTTCCATATATCCTCTTCCTGGCACTGATCAGGGTTTGTCATTTTTTGCAATGACAGTAGTCTAGTGCCACCTTCTGTAACAGAGATCTGCCTCCTCTCCTCTAAAATACCCTATGTCAACCAAACAAAAACAGGCAAAAGGTTGTATTAATCTTCAGACGTGAAAAATGAGTGAATTATGGGAATCAGAAGGCCGGCTGATAATATTACTGTCAGATTCCTCTTTGTCACCAAATTTTCACTGGGGTTCCATCTAAATGCTGGGAATATGTTTATCTGCCTTTTACTTTTTAGTCACTTCTCAATTCTGTCTATGATTCTTGCTACATATTTCTCTATTAAATACCTTAACATTTTAAGGCCCTTGCTGTACATAAGATATGCTGGTATCTTATCTGCAGAACTATATCAATTATCATAGCATCTGTGACACCTAATCCTTCTCGCCAATTGTCCTTACTTCATGTTCATCCTGTCACTGTGGGCTTACTGCACAAGCCGGTAGTAAGAGATATTTATCCTCCTTACAAGGACAACCTCTCTTCCCAATGATCTTGACTGTCCTTAAAAATACACAATCTTAAATGAAACTTGTTAGCCACATTAAAATATGCCATTGCCACAGTGGAAAAAGCCCAGTGTAAAAGACCTGCTTTCATATGAATTATCATATTAAATAGCTTGTTCAGGCAAACAAATAAATAAACCTCTTAATTATTTCTCTTTATTAGTTAATGACTGCCTTAGAGAATGCAAAGTAAAGGTTGGTTCTAGAAAATTACAAAATTCAAAGTCACTTTGGTAACCCTATTAGCTGAGGTATTGGCAATAATCTTCCAAAGGACGGTTTTGGGTAAGCAAAATTTCTTGGCAGAAATTACATTCATTTGGAGGAAGACAGAAGTTATTTACCCCACTGAACATTATTCCATGTAACTGAACCTATTGACTTTCAGTATCTAGAATACAGATCAAGCTTGATGACACTATTGGCACAATTTCCATCTTCTTTTACCCTTAAACATGAATAATAAGAGTAGCATTAACCCTTTCCAAGATATGTCAGATCATATTCCAATGCCAAACAGTTATCACTGCACTTCAGTGAGTAAAGCTGAGATCTGGAGGGGTGAATTTGTGCATTCAAGGTCCAGTACAGGTACCAGTAACAAGCTAAGAATAGACTGCTGAGTCTTAGCAGAGTTTTCTGGTAACTAGACCCTCCTGCTAGTTCCTTATGTCCACTAAGAGAATATGGCTGTGGGCTCATGGATCAGGATTTTTAAAAATACTTGGATCATTCACTGTCATAAATTCCACTGATTTGTACTGGATTCTGATGATACATCTTTATTGTTGGTCAAGGGGGTAGAAGCAGTCTTTACAGCAGCTGCATGGGTAAGGGCAAATTTGCAAATTTACTTGCACAGAACTGTCAGTCACTTTAGCTAGATGGCTTCTAGAATTACAGTAGGTTATGGATAATACTCTTGGATGTCTCTTTGTTGCAAGTCAGTGGGCAATAAAGACACAACCCAAGTCACATGAGAAGATTAACAAAAATGTTTATGTTCCCATTTTAATATCTAGGCATCTACACCCCCTTCTGTTTAGTAGCATTAAAATATATGCATTTTTATGAAACCCCAGGTGTGTCCATTTCCCTTTTTTAAGAAATAGAGATCTTTCAAAAATGTCATTTGAACTCTGCTAAATTCAAAGTCTTTTAGCTCTATTTAGGTAGCAGTTCTTTGATGAAGAATTTCCATGGTTGGGAGAATACCACTAATGAAGCATTATAATGAACTACAGCTTCTGTAGCCTTGAAATTGAACAAGACAGTGAGGATGAGGAAGGAGGAATCTAATGAGGTGAGAAAACAAACATAGGTTAAAAATGTGGGCTAGGACTACTGTCGATTGGAGTCCTAGGATAGCTACAGGAAAAATGACCAGGCTTGTCCTAAAGCAAGAGGGAAGAAGTCAAGGTCCAGAATATGATAAAAAGTCAAATGTGAACAGAAAATACTGAATTGCCACCTTCCTTTGCTGCCTTAATACTTTTGGGAAGCCATGTTATTCACATCCCTGCTCACTGGGCTGGATAATGGCATTAGTGGCTGTCTGTTCTGAACACAACTGTGGATCGCTGACTATATATGATGAAGCTCCCCATGTGAAATTTATGCTGCACTTCCTAGGTACAAAATACATTTTTCCCTCAGTACAAATATTCCAGCATCAAAAAGCTGAGGTATCTGTATTCATAAAATGTTGGTGGGTATCTCAGAAATGCCCACTTACTCCAGGTGCTGCCTGTTGGTTTGAGATCCTGAAAGAAAAGTCTATGCATCCTGTAGGATGTCAGGAATGTGACTATAATAAAAATGTTTCCTGCTTGAAACATAACAGCCCTTTCAGTGTAATTTGAAGGCCTGCTGTTCATTTAAATTACCTACTGTGTGGTCTGTGTGTTAGTATACTGCACAACATAGAAGTGATATATAACATTTGCCTTCCCTAAAAGAAATAAAGAATGCTAATCTAGGACATTTTCAGAGTAGCATAATCAAATTTATTTAAGAAAATTAGTACTTAAAAATTGCAGAAAAGCTTAAAAAAATGATACTGTTTATGAAAGCTAATTCTACCTTTTTCTCTGCCACTGCTACTGTACCATGCATTATTAATATGCAATGACATGTTTTTGTTTGGAGCATTACAGGACTCAGAAGACCTGGGCTTTAACCATGATCATGTGATTCCTTGTGCAAACAACCAGCTAGGTACCTGCTAAATCAAAACTGAGTCCTCTGAATATCTTTCTTGAATAAAGGTAGTAGAATTGGATGCAAGAAGGTGCAAGACTTCTGTTAATAGGCTCTGGGTCACCTAGCCCATATCTAAGGAATACAATGTGGACTGTGCAGAGATCCTTGAGTCTGTGCCTGAGTCTGTGCCAAGTAAGCGAGCTCCAAAATCAAAACCAGCACAACCATCTTAGCTCAGCAGTTCTCTCAAAGTAATTGGTTCCATTGAAAAATGCAGTGTGTTGTCTTCAGTGACATGATGATAGTACATCTGGGTCCTCTGCTAGTACCTGTGTCATGCTGCAAAGATGTACACTACCTGTAGAATATCCAAAGAGCCCTGGATATATATGCCCAAATATCAGTCTATTGTGGCCTGAAGATTAAAGATTTGAGTTGGCAGAGTTAAGACTTTAAACAGCTTTTCTTACTGTGCAGCAATGCAATCACTAACAGTATCACATTCATGCTGAGGGAGTAGGTAAGGTATATAAATGGTGTATCTAAGAACATAATTTTCCCGAAAAGCCCACCTAACCATTAGACATTTATGACATGGCCATAATAATACATAATAATTTTGTGGGATCAGATTCTCATTGTTTTTACATTGAGACTTTGATGACTTCAGTTGAAGATAGAACTTGGCTAGTAGACTTACTTTTTTTTTTTTTTTCATTAATAGCATCTATTGAAAAATGAGATTTCTCAGAATAAATTGAAATTTTATATAAAATATTCTTACATAAGATAGCAAAACATATGTACCTTGTCTCTTGTCAGTTTATAAAATATCCCAGGGCTAGCTCAAAGAAGGTTGTTGCCCTTTCTAGGGGAGATTTTTTAATAAGAAGTAAGAGGCATTAAGCCAAACACTCAGTGGGTGAAAGTCTAGATACAAGATGTGCCAGAGCTGAGAACTGGGACATTTCTGTATAAGAGGGTTGTAAATAAATGAGCCCTTTCCATTCTGTAACACTGCTGCTGCTGCTCTTCTGGAATGAGGATGAATGCAGGTATATTCTACATTGTCCAAATCAATGGTGCTGCCAGGGACAAAGAGATGCACTTGCATTAACTTCCTTATTCTGTAAGTAACACAATCTCACTTGATCTAGCAAACGTTCTTTCTCTGCAAATTTGCTGACATTTCACTCATAAACTTGATAATTTATTTTATTGCTGTGGGGATGTTAAACAATTCATTTTATAAAATATTCTCAACATAATTTCAGGAAAAATTATGCTGTTGCATACAAACTGGAAATAAGCAAACATTTCATTGAATATAATTTTGGATGGAAACATAATTAATAGAAAATATTTGCTTTGAGATGGTTTCCTGCTCTGAAAAATATGCCCCTAATTTCAGTCAGTTAGAAGAGGCTTAACTGAAAAAATAAAATTGCTGAAAAGAAAATTGATTCTGTTCTACCTCAAATCAGAACATCCAGTTAGCCATGAAGGATTCTCCTCAGAGAAGACAGCTACCAGAGAGAGCAAGACAGAGAGAAATAGTTTGAAAGATTTCAGTAAATTCCTTTATTATCTCTAAGCAAGAATAAAGCTGTTTAATTTTTTTCCATAGCTTCCATTTCATTGCAAGAGGCTTTCATGTTGAGATCCATGTCGTTCTTTAAAAAGACTGTGAATTCAGTAAATTTCACAAATATTACCAATAAACATGGCATTTCCTCTGGTGAGGAGACAAATGCATCCCATTACCAGAAGGCCCCAGGTTGAGCTGCAAAATCCAGTTCAAAGCTGGACATTCATTTGTGTAGACCAGGTGGGCAATCTGTTACTTCCATTAACCCAAAATTTTACATCTACATGCCTGTTTCGTTTGGGGAATTTCACAAAATGCAGTATCCCACATTTTTTGTTTGTTTTTGGATATGCTATTATTAGTACATCCAACACATCAGCATGATCTTCTGATCTTCAAAATATTACAATATACATATTAATATGTAATATGTACATACTACGTATGTATAGTATATTACTACAAAATAACCCAAAGATCTGAGTACCTCACAGAATCTGAATGCCACAAAGTCTCACAAAATCTCAATGAGATTCACAACACCATTTTTTTGGATGCTGTCTTGGAGTCCATCTGGAAATTCAATTAAAAAAGCTGTACTGAGAGAGACTATACAGGCACCGTAATAGATTCCTCTCCTAGCAGACCTCCAAAAAATGCTGTGAAGCA
>VZRU01004531.1:3522-16600 GCA_013398155.1 Pedionomus torquatus | reverse complement strand
TTTTGTTCTAAGGAAAATACTAAAGAGTCATTAATATATGGTGGAACAAATCCATCCTTGGCTCACTTGTTTCTGAGTCAACACTAAAGAGGAAAGCCAGGCAAAGGAAAACAGCTGAAGTAACAGTTTCTTAACCCGCAAAGGGAAATGAGCCAACAATATTTATTTCCGTGTATCAGGAGTGTTTTGCTTGCTGTTGTGTTATTGTTTAATAATTCCATTACTGTCACGTCCAGTGACTCAAGNCTGCCTTTAACTTTAGGATGTTTCTGCCTTAAAACACTTAGGATGACAACACTATAGTCAGTGCCAAAATACTGAATATTAAGACAGGTTGGCATCAGCCACCATTGTATTCCTGATCATCAGGTGCAGAATATCCTGTTGCCAGAGATCAATGTTAACAAAGGAGACAGAGGAGTTCTGGAAAGACTTTCTTCGAATAAAGGGACAGTCCATCGGAGCATATCCCTGTGAGGTCTCTCAAATTGCTGGAGGATACAGCCTGCATTTGATCCTAATTCCCTAGTTGCATGTAACCCTCTTCATTTCCCCACTGGCTAATGCACTTGGAAGTTACAAACTTCCCAACCTACCAATTACGTAAATGTTTAACTTCTGTGATTTATTAACTGTTTAACTTAAGCAGGTTTAGTTAATTCCACTCTTTTTTCAGTTATCTCACTCTTGCAGCTTCAATAAACTCTCTTATTTTTCAGCTATCTCACTCCTGCCATTTCAGTTAACTTACCTGTTTGTGAAGACCTTCTTATCCCCATTTTATCACCTGTTCATGGAAACACTGTTATTGCTGTCTTGTCAATAACATGACTTAACCACAGCAAAGAGTGTCTCCATTAAATCCTGAAAGTATTGATAAGAGTCTTTTACCAGACACAGATTCTCAGAAGTCCTATTTCTGCCAACAAATCACTTGGACAAGATTGTGGTATAAATAATATGGAGCCCTCATTTCCCAAAACCCAAGGGTGTTTGCTGCTTCCCCTGTGACACTCTTCAGAAAATATCATTGCATTCTCAATATTCTCCACTCTCTATTTAAATACTGATGAATGTATTTGTGTCTTTGTTTCTGTGTACGTACATAAAATAATTTGGGTCCTATTTCTTTTTATACCTCACAGTGTTTTTGTAGGATCGAGGTTCTCTCTTGATGAAGATCATGAATTTCATTGAATTTGTCAGCATTTCCTCCATGAAAGTTAAAATGCATTAGAGGAAAAGGATGGTATTGGCCACAGGTTACTTTAGTCTACTCTTGATCACACAGATTTGTGGCAGAGCCTGGTGAGGATGGGGAAATTATTGTTATCTGACCCTATCACAGACAGCTGAAGAGTTTTACTCTTCTTTTTCCTCAGCTACAGTGCTTGCTTACATATAGATTTGTGATTGAGTTGCAGAATTACGAAGATGGCTTTGTTTCTTTAGAACTCATCTAATCATTCAGTTGTCACTGAAGTTTAGTGAATAGTATTCTCCATGGTGTTTAAACAAATAGTTATTCTTCAAGCCAGCCATTGGCATTCACTTTTTCTTTTCCCTTGAGACAACACATGAAGTAAAATCTTATTTTGGGGTCTGGCATCCTCCACCTTCAGCATTTGATTGTCATTCTTGTCAGCCCTTGGTATAGCAGTCTGGGCACTGATTCTTCACCAGCTGTCTTTTTTGCTTCACATTGGAGCAGCTGATCCCAACATGCTTTGGCAGGCTTTCATGGTCACTGAAGACTAAATACCTTAAGGATTTTTTCTCTCTCTTTTTCTCTTCCACATTTTCATGCCAGGGCAAGAAACTGTCCTGAGAAGAGTTCAAGGGATAGAGATAGAAGCAGAAAGGACCTTGATATGCATTCTATCATGACTCTTCTTGTAACACCATATCAACAAATCTTACTGGCTTTTACTATCAGCTACAGCAAGTCAATGATTCATGTCTCAATTTTTATCTTTCAAAAAAAGGTATCTGGCACTAGGTAAAAATCCAATATCTGAATAAAATAGAAAATACATAAAAATACAAAACTCTATTATTTTAAAATTCCATTCCTGTTTACATGACATGCATTGAGCAATAAAATGATTTTTTATTCCCAGTGCTACCAGTACTGAAGCTAAAGATCTAAATTCTAACAGATTCTTTTGTTTGCTTGAAATACCCATGGAAACCAATTCTGTCATACTTCTGATATGGTTTCTGCCATGTGTCTATACAAGATACGTCTACTTTCTGGAATTTCCACCAACTCATTATTGGTTTTTTAATTATTTATTTATTCCTTTCTCAACCGGAAGAAAAAATAAAATAGGTGCAATTCTAGAGGAAAGCAAAAATTATTTTCTGAATTCATAATGAAGTCACTGAAATACTCTGTTTATTGCAATGTGAACCATCTTTACCCCATTTTTGTTCAGGACATTTGCTATAACTAGAAGTGAAGAAAGATGGCATTAATGGATCTTCCGTTAATATTTTCTTTTTTATTGACAGCTTTTGGCAGCAGATCAAGGCTTTGACAAGGATACTTTTTCTGAGAGGTGATTGTATCCAGTAAGGTTTCAAATAACTCTATTAATAAAGTTCAAACTCCACATGCAGTATTTTGAACACACAACTCTCCTGAAAAATTAAGGCTGTAGCACCAGGGAGCAGCAAGGGACAGCTGCTCTGCACAGCTAGGGATGCCTCACAGCTGGAGTGATGTGGACAGGACAGGCAGCGTCCTCTCTGGCCACTGTGAGAGGAGGGCAGGACCAGTGACTACAATCAAAGTCAGCCAAAAGGACAGCAATGGCTGGCCAAGTCAGAGAGTCAAGGCAGATGCAAGTCTAAGCTGAGACATCAGGTCTGGTGGCCAGGACTAGGAGGGTGAATGGCCAGGTATGGTCAGGGTCATGTCTGTGGTGCAGTCCTGGCAAGGGCCTGAGCTCCACCAAGACTCCAAAACAAAGACAGGAAAGCTTTACTGAAACATCTCCCATCTCTTTCTCAAATGGCTCCTTCCCGGGAGCATGATGTAACAGCAGACAATATCAGGGGCGGTACTGGAGACAGGCAGCCAGAGGTCTGGTTCAGCAGTGGTGACAAAGGCTGTTACTGCACACAGGCTCTCCTTGCCACTTAGTGCCTCTTTTATCCAAAGGAAACTGAGAAATCTCCAATCTATAAAAGCTGTTTGCATCATTTCCCCACCCTGAGTCCTGATCAGAAGAAGAAATCCCACTGACAGGCAGACAGCTGTAATATGCAAATCATTATACAACTATAAAAGAATGCTCCAGCACAGGAATGCAGCATCAAGAATGATGTTATATCAGGACTTTACAGGATGACTTTGCTTCTTTACTTCTCCATCTAATTACAAAGGAGATCTTTGGGGCTGTGAGTGTCAGTGAGATACATGTGTCCAGTAGCCACCAGTTACTCCGTCATTCTGAAATTATCGTGCAGCTAAAAGACAGAGAGATTAATTTCCTCCACTGGGAAATTGTACAAGGCTTGGCCTTAATGTCTTGCTCATCCATTTAGATTGACATTGACAAGATAAGATTTGTATGCAGTAATTGTCTCAGGCTAGTGGTTTCATAAAGTCTCTAAATTGCTATCAATGATAACACACAGTTATAATTTCTCTATCGTTTCAAAGTGTAAAAGTTTGAAAGACATCCCTCATTCATAATTTTGAATAATCTTTGCTTCCTTAGTGCCCATGTTTTTTCCCACATCAGTAATAGTCAAAGCTCTGATAAATCATTTTCTCCACAGCTTCAA
The DNA here is from genome assembly GCA_013398155.1 of Pedionomus torquatus. Taxonomy (NCBI): domain Eukaryota; kingdom Metazoa; phylum Chordata; class Aves; order Charadriiformes; family Pedionomidae; genus Pedionomus; species Pedionomus torquatus. The sequence goes on along the minus strand of VZRU01004531.1, from coordinate 12,805 downwards.
CACAATTCTTCTGTCTTATTTGAGAAGCTAGATTTTGACATTGGTGTCAAATAGATTAAAAATTAACTTAATGTTGGTAAATAGGACAGTATCTCCTCAGCAGCACAGACAATAGTGTCTGGGCCTGTGTACAGTGAAAAGTAAAGGAAAATAGAAGATTCAAAAGAGCAGTACAATGCAGGTAAGAATCTAACATAAACTTTTACTTCTTTACCATGCATCATTTATAATCCAGATGAGCATTTCCTACTGTCTTGCTGATATTACATGAGACTTCGAGATTCAGGAAAATGAGATAATAAAAACATTGATATCAGCTGAAGACAGTAAACTGATGCACAAAAGGTCTCAGCTTACCCCTACAATGGCTACTTAAAGATACATATGACACCTCCCCAGTTCACAGTTTGAAATTCCTGAACTGAAAATCCACTGTGGTGAATTGTTAGAGATATGCAATGTGGGCAAAACTCACAAACTCACAAAAAATCAAATGCCAAAACTGAAAAAAAAAAAAAAAAAAGAGGGACATAGAGAATTTTGCTCAAGTCTTGTTCTTGGCTGACATGCTTTCTTCTTAAATTTTCCCACAGTTCCAATGTTCTCCTTGATGCATTCATTATTACTTAACTTTTGTTTACACTATTTCCTTTTCATGACAGTCTATGTGCAAGAAATATTGCAAAGGCAAGCTCAAGTCTCTTTCCTTCCTTTAAAATCCTTGTATAATGAGAGCGATATAAAACTGGCCTTCAGTAAAAAAATCCCAATGCCCAAAAAACTGAATTAAAACTATTGCCTCTATGTAACTTCCATGTATATTTTTCTGGGAGTGACATAGCAGATTTTTCTTACATTATTCTCCTCTCATACTTTGTCTGTATAGTCTTTGTACCCTTCTATTACATTATGCTACACTTTTTGTACAGTTTTTGCTATTAACTGTCATTTTGGAAAGTACCTAACAAATCCCAAGACACTAAAGGAAATTATGGTGATCAGCAGGAGGGTCAAAAGGCAAAAGCCTAAAACTAAACTTCTAACACTTGCAAGGCTTAAGAAGACATACAGTTTATGAAGGAAAGTTACTGGTGCAACTGGCAGGACTTTGATTTCTTTGATCATGGGCTGACCTACAGGACACGAGGCATCCTGGCAGGAGATGGGGAAAACCTAACTAGAAGGAGAAGAAGGATCCTGGGAAAAGAGTTAGCAGAGTTCATTGAAAGGACTTTAAACTAAGTTTGAAGGGGAATGGGAATGAAACTGGGATCACAAAAGTGGAGCTTAGGTGCAACATGCCAGTGCTTGTGGGTAAGAGTACCAGTAAGGTCTTGCAGCCTGTTGTCTCAGTGGAGGTGTGGGATGGTGATCCATGTGGTAGCAAAGACGTGAGGGGTATTACCCCATAGGTTGAAAACTACAGAAGGCTCTGAGCATGGTCAGGTGGGAATTAGGGCTTGTCCCCAGAAAACGTGGCAGAAAAGTTAGCTCAGCTGAAGGGCATCTACACAAATGCACAAAAACAGGAGGAGCTGGAGGCCATTATACAGCAGGAAAACTATGATACAGTTGCCATCACAGAAATGTGGTGGGAAGACTCACAAAACCAGAACATTGTGATTGATGGCTACTAACTTTTCAGAAGGGATAGGCAAGGAAGGAGAGGCGGTGGGTTGGCCCTCTATGTTAGGGGCAGATTTGAATGTGAGGAACTCAACAATGTGAATGACTGTGTTGAGTGTTTTTGGGTAAGAATCAAGGGGAGGGCCAATAAGGCAGACATCATGGTGGGAGTTTGTTACACAGACCCCAACCAGGATGAAGAGGTTGATTCTAAAGGCAGCTGGCAGAGATTTTGTGATCACTTGCCCTTGTTCTAAGGGAGGACTTCAACTTCCCAGATGTCTGTTAGAAATATAACACAGCAGAGAGAGAACAGTCCTGGAGGTTCCTGGAGTGTGTAGAAGACAACTTCCTAACACTCCAGAGAAAGCACCCTACTGGACTTGCTGCTTGTTAACAGAGAAGGTCTTGTAGGGGATGTAAAGGTTGGAGGTTGTCTTGAGCAGAGTGATCATGAAATCATAGAGTTTTCAGTTATTGGAGAAATAAGATGGAGAATCAGCAGAACTACCACCTTGGACTTTCAAAGGGCAGACTTTGGCCTTTTTAGGAGCATGGTTGACAGTGTCCCTTGGGAGACAGTTTTAAAGGGCATAGGTTCCCAGGAAGGCTGGTCATACTTCAAGGAGGGACTCTTAAATACACAGGATAAGGCCATCTCCAGGTCTTGAAAAATGGGCAGACAGGGGAGAAGACCAGCCTGACTAAACAGAGTTTTGGCTGGACCTCAGGAATAAAAGGAAAATTTACAGTCTTTGGAAAAGGGTGTTGGAAACTTATGAGGAATATCAAGATATAGTGAAGCTATGGAGGGGGCAAATTAGAAGAGTTTATGCAGAACTTAACTTGGTCACTATGGTTAAAGATAACAAGAAGAGGTTCTTTCAGTATATCAATAGAAAAAAGAAGACTAGGGAAAATATAGACTCACTGATGAATGAGGTAGGCACCTTAGTGGTGGAAGACACAGAGAAGGCATTGTTACTGAATGCCTTCTTTCCTTCAGTCTTCACTGCTAAAACTGTCCCTCATGAATTCCAGACCCTGGAGACAAAGGGGAAGGTCTGGAGAGAGGAACAGTTTCCCCCTCTAGAGGAGGACTGGGTTAGAGACGATGTGGCCAAACTAGACATCCATAAGCCCCTGGTCCCTGATGGGATGCACCTGCAAGTGCAGAGAGAACTGGCTGATGTTATTGTAGGGCCACTCTCCATCATCTTTGAGAGGTCATGGAGAATAAGAGAGGTGCTGAGGACTGAAATGATNAAGGGTAAGTTGAAGAAGGATGGGGCCAGTCCTTTTTCAGTGGTTCCCAGTGGCAGGACAAGGGGCAACAGGCACATGGTGGAACATAGAAAGTTTCATTCAAATATGAGGAAAACCTTCTTTACAGTGAGGATGACAGAGCACTGGAACAGGCTGCCGCAGGAGGCTGTGGAGACCCCTTCTCTGGAGATTTTCAAGACACACCTGGATGCAGTCCTGAGTAATGTGCTCTAGACAATTCTGCTTTAGCAGGGGAGTTGGACCAGATGAAGTCTAGAGGTCCCTTCCAACTCTGACAATTCTGTGATTCCATGAAAGTTGTGAATTATTACCTCACTTTCTGTCACAGCAAGCGTGTTGCATAGGCAATTCATTGACTGATAGATGGTTTATAAATGTGGGGGTTTTTTTTAAAAATAAATGCACTCTGTGTCTACTGTTGCAAATGAAGGCTTCTGAAAGGAAGATGCACAGAACCTTTAACCTAACTCAGCTTTTAAGAATGTCTTATATTTGTCTAAGGAAGAAAGATGACTCCTTAATATCAGTGGCAATGACCATCATTTATCCATTGTTTTCACCCTTGAAGAGGCCTTCTGAACTTTGTAGTTTTGTTTTTAATTAGGACACCAGCAATAGCATCTGCACATAAGGTTTCGTGCTCCTGTCTTACTCAAAGTAACACACTTCTGTAGCAGACCACCTTAACTGAGCTAGCCAGACGTGTCTGAAGTAGAATTGTCTACATCTAACCCTTTCTTTAAGAAAATCTTTTTTGTGTGTATAATAAAAGCAATATTTGTGTTCTGTTGTTCTGTTTTTCAAGAGTCTCAGGCTGTACATATTCACTTACAAGCTCTTTTATTCATTCCCAAATTCTTCTCCTAGCAGAAAATGAATCAGAGACTCTTATGCTTCATTCTGTTACTAAAATAAATATTTTACATGGCAGTTTATATATTAAAAAATATATATATATTCAAGACCACAAAGAAGGAAGCTCAAAATCCTGTTTCCAAAAGTGACCAAATGCAAATAACAAAGGAAGACTTTATGAAAATGGCAAACCTGCTGAATGTTTTCCTGGCTGTCAAGTACTTGAGTCTGAGGGACCTCCTGATTCATACATGATAAGTTTGAATAGAAAGATTTTTGTATTGAAAGCCCTTCAGATGATTTCTTTTCTACAAGCATGGTTATTTGCGTCTTGGTCTATCATGAACTCTGAAGTTTACAGCAATGGTGGCTTTTATAGGCCTCTCTGAAATCTTTCCTGCATGACTGTTTCCTAGGTTGAAGAGACTTAGTGTTTTCCTCTCTGTCTTCACTACTGCATTCAAAATAGAACCATTCACTGCAGCAGCTATCATAGTGTAAACAGCTGCATTTAAAGTACAAATTCAATGCAAAGGTAAGGACCCAGAATAAACCAGTGAAAAAGCAATATAGAAAGTTTTTCTACAACAATCATGTGACACAAGATTATTCTTAGCCAAAGCTGCTTTTCCCCTTAAGTGATACAGCAATGCATAAATAAACTCATAAGGTCTACCTTTGCCCCTCTACCTGACCTACCTAATCATGAGAGAGAAAATGTCATAATAGAATCCCTCAGAATCCACTTTTCATGCTTCTTTATACTTTACCTTGGGTTTTTTTAGCCTGAGATCCCCCTGCACTATAGCTATGGAACAAGCAGGATGTTTCTTCTATTTCTTACATGGTGTCCACCACCATTACACCAGAGTAACAGATTTAAGATACAATGCTGTCCCACACCCACACCCTCCTCCGCACACTTGCACTCAGCAAGCACTGATCAGTATTTTCCCTCCATTTATGGCAGGGGAAATGTGACTTAGAATTTTTCCTCCAAATACACGGAATTATGGTCCTTCTAGACTACACATTCACAACAAGGTCTTTTGTGACAGAGTCTCTGGTTGGTAGATGATTTTCTCTAAAAAAATCCCTCTTGACGTGGAATGTGAATTTTTTATCTGATGTGAGCAAAACAAAATCTCCAAAGACAGGTACCATCTGGCAAGTGAAAGTCAAGAAATGTAACTAAAATCAGATTGTGTGCTCATATATAAGCATCTACATGCAAGTAAGCCTTAAATAATTTTGATGAGTTCAATATAAACAGAGGCAAAATGAAAACTCTAAAGATACTACAGAAAAGCCTTGAAAAAGTGAGAATGAATCCAAAGTGCTCAAGGAAAAATATAAGGCATGGCTTTCTCCACAGGCCTTGCAAAAATTATATTATAGGCCAGATGTGGAATACAAGATTTACAATATAGTATAGAGAAAACATGAAATAAAAATCTCTATCTAGAATGTTTGAACAACTGTGCAAAAAAAATGCCCTTTATTTTTTAAGGGAAATAAACTGTCATTTTTTAAAACTGAAACAAAATGCTACCTTTTAGACTTATTAACATGAAATTATAGTTCTCTACAGCGGCACACTATTTATAGTCATCATTGTACCTGTTGTTGAAAAATCTCAATTTTTTTTCTACATGTTAGCACTCAGATCAGACTATATCTCGTATCATATATCTAAAAACATAGATGAGAAAGTCTTTGTGTTGTTGGACATACAGCTGCAGAAGAGAACCTGGAAAAGAAGCAGGAAGTGAATCCAAAATCATTGTGCTGATACATCAACTGCAGGATAGCGTAGGCAATTAAATTTTTATAAATTACTTGGCAGCCTGGTTTACCAAGCATGATTTTGGCTATTATGTATAGAAGAAGACAGTCTTATTAACAGAATGCTGGTGCACTGGGACATTTCACAGACCCAAGGTAATCTCGCTGCACAGTACACCAGGAAACAGGATTTTGGAAGGGTCAGAGAGACTGTCATCCACAAATCCTTGGATACACACTTAGTCAGATCAAGCACTCATGCTGAGTGCTGTCAGCAGCAGAGCCAAAAGCAAGAGGAGGAGAACCATATGCCAGGATTCTCATAACTGGGAAGATAAATAAAAAGGAATAGAAACTTAAAATATTGCTAGCACTAAAGCACCAGGAGCAATCTGGAGGCAGTGAGGTGGAGAGCCCTGCCAGTCTTCCCTGTTGAAAGTTGTTTGCAGCAAGATTGCAAACTATTCACATCTCCTTTAATACTGTATTAATTTAGCTCTAAGTGGGGGACTGATCTCTGACATCACTTAATGGCACTGATTGCAATACCTCTGTGAACCTGGCATGTGAGCTGTCTCCCAGTCCATGGACCTGCCCTGGCAGAATGGAGAAAGAGGACCAAATGATCTGGTAACTAACCACAGATTTATTCCACCTCAGATGTACGTGAACAGCACCATGCTGAGATCTCTGAAACATCACAGAAACTGCTTTACTTGCAAGACAGGATCATAAAATCACAAGTAGATGGAATCATAGAATCATTTTGGTTTGAAGAGGCCTTTAAGATCATCAAGTGCAATCATTAACCTAGCACCGCGAAGTCACCATGTTTGCAGATGTCAAAGGAGGTAATGAATTCTCTAATGATCCTGAAAATCAAAGTATTTGACATTAATTCAATGGCATCAAATGGATACACACAGGAAAAATCTGCCTCTGTGACACTGCTCAGAAAAGTGTAGACAGATGGAGAAGGAAAAGGAAAGGAGGGGTTTCAGTGGACTCCTATTTGTGTTCAGATGAGGGGGAACTTTCTTATTGATATTCAATATGACATCTTAAGCCTTAAAGCTTACTAAAGGCTTACTAAGTTTTGTTCAGTATTGAAATCTGACGTACTGTGTGTTTATTTTAAAAGGATTGTTTATAGTTTTCCAGAAACCATGAAGCTCTGAATTATGAAGCTCTGAATACAGCTTTTGATAGCAAATTAATTTACCTTTTGACCAGCTTAGACTGGTAAGACATAGATTAAGTGAATTAACTGTATTTGCAGTCATACTTTACAGTAATATTGAGAACAAGTTATTACAATAATGTATAACTGGCTAAAAACACAGCAGGTCCTATATGAAGTTTTTCCCCAGGAATCTCACTATGTCCCCTGTTTGATAGCAGCTTATGCTTGCTCCCAAAGGAATAAAACAAATTTACTTCAGGCAGGTGCTTTCCCACTGATAGGAAAGACTCCTTGAAGTCATTCTGTCCTGAAGTGGTACTTCAGTGACAATAGCATTGTAAAATGCTACGGTATATACGAAATTGTTACAGACATCTGATTGTGAAAGTACTTTTCAAGACACCTGAAAAAGATGATGATTTTTCAGTCTTTGCTTCAGATTTTTTTCAGAATAGTAGCCATCACCATCTCTCCTTGAAGGGACATTACATAAAAGGCTTTGTCCTAATGGTCACAGAATAGCATTCTTTATGCACACAGAGGATATAAGGAATTAACACAAGTTCTAAGAAACAGCAATTGTTCTGTATCCATAAACATTGCCTTATAGGTGCCAGTATGGATATTATATCAATTTCTAAAAAGTGAAAAATGCTAGCTGAAACATTGCATCAGAAGCAGTGATGCCCAAAATAAAAGTGATTACCTCAGTAGGAGCTGTAGAATGTAACAGTAGAGAGATGAACTGAGCCGAAATAAACAGAATTGAGAATCATAAAAGGAGTTGTAAATTGGGAGGTGAACCAAAAATGAGGTCACGTTTAGGAATTGAGAATCGAGGATATGTTGACTCTTTATCCAGTTCACCTTTATGCAATGCTTGCACTGTATATGCAAGTATTTCCTATGAACTCACCAAGATATTACAGGATCAATTTACATTGCTGTTTTAACCTTACCTCTTACCTGGCACTCTGCTAATTATTTTAAATTATTGATTAATGGCTATTATGCTGTGTATGACAGGAGTCTTCTCCTAAAATCTAGAAACAGTAATACTCAGTGTCATGGTTTAACCCCAGGCAGCAACTAAGCACCACACAGCTGCTTGCTCATACCCCCACAGCGGGAATGGAGGAAGAGAATCAGAAGGGTAAAAGGGAGAAAGCTCATGGATTGAGATAAAAACAGTGTAATAATTGAAATAATAATTAAAAAAAATAAAATAATGATAATGATGCTGATAATGTCAACTAATAATTTTTAAAACTGCAATTAAAGGGAAAGTAACAAAAAGCAAGGAAAAAAAAACAACAAACCAACCAAACAAACAAATAAACCTGCAAAAAAACAACCCAATAGAGACAAGTAATGTAAATGCAAAACAATTGTTCAACACCAACCAACCAATGCTCAGGCAGACCCCAAGAAGCACCCTGCCAACAACCTCCCACCTAGTTATAGTGCCGAACATGATGTTACATGGTACAGAATATCCCTTCAGTCAGCTGGGGTCAGCTGTCTCATCTGTGTCCCCTCACAACTTCTTGCCCATCCACAGCTTACTCACTGGAGGGATGGCTTGAGGACCTAAAAAAGTCCCTGACTCTGTGTAAGCAATACTAAGCAGTAACTGAAACATCCCTATATTATCAATGTTGTTTCCATCACGAATCCAAACCACAACCCAGTACTAGCTACGATGAAGAAAGTTAATCATGTCCCATCATAAAGCAGTACATTCAATTAAGGCTCCGCATGTTAGGCTTCAGTTAGGGTTTCATTAAGCCAGTTTCAATGAAGAAAGATTTGCAGCTTTCAGGTGGCCTACCCACCATATAACTTCAGCCATTCAGAAGTCAGACATCTTGCCTAAGCTGTCTCCGCAGTTTAAAGAAAGAGTGAGATACACAGAGGATGAGTTGCTCAGCTTAAATTAGACACTTACTTTGCCATATAATTAATCAGCTTTCAGCACTGCTTTTCTCCTTTGTTGAATTCTAGATGACTGACCTAGACTAAATATACATACCAACTAGATATGAAAGATACCTGAAATTAGACAAGATGACTCTCACCCTTCCCATGCGTTGTGGATAAACATAGAAACTTCATGAAGAGTATCAACTGTATAGTGTAAATTTACATCTTAACACATCACAAACTATCTTTCTCAAGTAGGCTACCTCTGAGCATGACACACTCACTGTCACATCACAGATCGATCTTTTCACTTGGGCATTTGACTTCAAAATGTTGAGACATGCTAGCATTGGATGTAGTTCATCTTTCTGAAAGCGGGAAGAGGGTCTTCAATCATGAGCTAGTGAGGGCCATTGATTGAGCTTTAAACTAGATTTGTTGGGGAAGGAAATATTATCTGGCTTCCCCATCATAAACCAAAGGATGATGCTCCAAGGTCTGAGGAATGTGTGGCTAGTGAAGGCCCTCAACCTGTTGCTCTGAGATATGCTTTTCAAAAACAGAGAGAACAAATTATTTCTTTCCTTTTTCCACAACCCTTTTGTTACATGAAGATTGCCATCA
>VZRU01004530.1:37875-79501 GCA_013398155.1 Pedionomus torquatus | reverse complement strand
GAGCATTTCAGGCACATAAAGAGGAAAACTGGTAAGTACATCATGGAGAGCTGTTAGAAATTACTCTCACCTTTCAATAGCATAATACCGTAGTAGTCAAACTAAAATTATGCCTATAGTTTTTATTTATGCCCAGGGATACTTAAATGCAGCCTAATTGGTTTTGTTGCCTGATTCAGCTTTTAGATCTGACAGTATAAAAACTAAACATCTAGGCTTAATTTTGTAGAATGTAAAGTAAATGCATGAAGAATTTGTTCAAGGTAAGATGGTCTTTTATTAAGGTTACCATGAAAAATACTTCTTTCTCCAGTGTAGGATTTTTTGAAATGCTAAAATCTTACAGATCTTTCCTTCTAAAGAGTACATCCTTGTTTATTTATAAATTAATGTACACTTTTCTAGTTTTATGACTAATTATTAAAAAAAAAAAAAAAGCTTGTTTATCATGTCTTGTTGCATGATTTACACATACTGATTTACTTTTCCAGGGCTTTACCTATTATGTACGCAGTAGCGCTTGATCTTCGGATTTTTGCTAATAATGTAAGTAGGTCTGATTAACGGCCTCATTACTGTTATCTATTAGGAATTTCCATTGTGGAAATGTTTTAGACTTTATTACATAGCCTAATTTTTCTCAGTACTGTTTAACTCATTGTTGATAAGCTAAATTCATCAATTCTTATTGAAAAACTAGGTTCCTCAATCTGCCCACCTTCCATTTGCAGCTAGAACTAGAGGTGTTCTGAGGACCTGCGTGCAACTCGCAGCAGTTGCTTAGAGCATATGAGGTGATTAAGTACTGTCTTTCTAGAGTGGCATGGTGGCGTAGCTCACTATGTTATCCTTGGGATTTGGTGGAATCTTTATAAGCCTGGAGACATCCCAGACAACTAGGCTAATCTAACCACTTAACCTCATCTGGAGAGAGAACTTTGTCTCCTTTTTTCCTTCTTCCAGCTGTGGATGCTGTTTTTGATGCTCATTGAAGCCCTTGCTGAGCCCATAAAATTGCTGACAGGCAAACCTCCCTCCCTCCCCCCCAACCCGCCTTTCCCAAATTTATGGTATTTTTCTCAGGCTAGTGAATTAATGTAGCTTGCCTAGGGCTCTAATGGGAACTGCTGGGCCAAGGTAAGTGGCAGGGTCGTGGTGTTCCTTCTAGTTGCTTTACCTGGTGAGGTGAAGCTAGAGTTCGGTTAAGTTAATTGAAAATACTGGATATTGTCAAGTCTTTGTCCCCTCAGCACTTTCTTGTGCCCACCTACCCACAAAACAACACACTTGACATGCTTGCACAGGGAATATTTTGTGTGTGTGAGCGTGCCTGTTCTGTAACAGGTCTCAATTCTCTGTCTGAATGAGGCAAATTTATATATATGAGATGCATGACAACAGGGAAAGTGGGATCAGTCATGCTGGAAGTGTTTGAACTCTGTCTTCTAACCTTAGTATATTCAAAGGATGTAGGTACAGAGACTTCTGTAGCAAAGGATGCACTTCATTTCACTTCCTTATTTTTCAGCTAGTGAGAATGAAAGTCTCATAGTAAAACTTTTTAGAAGGAACATAGTAAATATCCCACACACACATACTCTTTGTTGTTGTTTTAGCTGTATATTAGTCAGTCCACGGATCTTTCCCATATGTTGGCAACTTTTTTTTTTTTTCCTTTCTGCTTTTTGCTGCTGTAACATATGTTTTCTGTTTCTTCTGAAAATTCCAGGACCTAGCAGTGCGTGTTACTACTAGAAAATGTTGACTATGGTTTAGAAATAAAATCTAGCCCTCATGGCTGTGGATAGAAGCTTAATTATAAATTCTAAAACTCAAATTCTGTATTTTAGTTTTGCTTTTGTTCAAAAGACATTTTTTGCCAGCCTCTTGGTCTCTGAAAACTGGAGTTTGCTATCTTCTGGTTTTGGGGGATAGCAGATGTGGCAAATCTATTGCTATAAGACTTTTTAAAATGCAGTATTGAAGAACTGAACTGTTCACAAGCCAGGGAACCAGGATGTAGAATTACACGTTGTTTCTTGCTGTGTAATGATAGGCAGATCAACAGCTAGTGAAGAAAGGGAAAAGCAAAGTTGGCGACATGTTGGAAAAAGCAGCAGAACTGTTGATGAGCTGTTTTCGAGTCTGTGCCAGTGACACGTAAGTGAAAGATCTTCTATTAAACTCACACTATTAAATTGTTAAGAATTTTTCCATTTATTAAGACCATATCTGGGTAAGAACAAACACTTCTAAGGCTCATTTCCTCTCATTTATAGTTTGTTCTCTCTTGACTATTAACTACAGCTGGAGAGGCCTCCCTTCAAGTTTAATATTCCTAGCAGATGTTGTTGGGAGGGACTGACTATGTCCCTGTTTCTCAGGAAAGATTGTTAACGCTATTGTGCCCTGATATTACTACCACTTCTGTGCCCTGTTCAGCAGTGAAGTTTACTTCATTACAACTAGATGGAAAAGAGGTTTCCAGTCTTAAATTTTAACCCTTCTGAAGCAGGGAAAATGGAGTTTTTTTGTCTTTTACCTTGAATATCGTAAGCAACAGCTATGCTAGTGTATGTGTTACCTGTAGATCGGAGTAAGGACCCTGATGCAGATGAATAATATTTTGCATGACATCTTTTCATTATGTTGAGAAGAAATGTAGCAGAGCTGTTTAAAATTTAAGATGGGATCACATGTTCTGTTTTGACAGTGCTGATGTTGTTTAAGACAAGAAATTTGGCCTTGACTCTATTTTCAGACACCTATTTTTACCCTAAAGATCCATAAAATACCTGTGGAGGGAATTTACCACAAGGACAAAGTCATTATTTTCTTACAATGGTCAGTACTAATAGGTTTTTTACTTTGTTCTTTTCTTACGACAGTCGAGCAGGCATTGAAGATTCCAAAAAGTGGGGCATGTTATTTCTTGTGAATCAGCTGTTTAAGATTTATTTTAAGGTAGGGGTTCAAGGCTGATAAGCTGTGTTTTCTATTTCATAGTGTGAGTCAAACCCACCCCTTTTTTTATATGTTACTATGTATCTATAGTCTCTGAATAAAATGCAATTAATTTTTTTTTAACAGATCAACAAGCTGCATCTATGTAAGCCCTTAATTAGGGCAATTGACAGTTCAAATCTGAAGGATGAGTATAGTATGGCACAGCGAGTTACGTACAGATATTATGTTGGACGCAAAGCCATGTTTGACAGTGACTTTAAACAAGGTACTGTGTGCCACTAAGATTAAAAGTCTTGCTGCTTGGTGTGAAATCTGCTTGATATCACATGTGTGTCACTCAAAATGTGTGCTTGCATTGATCCACAGCCCACAGGCTGTCTCAGATCAGAGATGAGATTATATGATGCTTCTAACTGTAGCATACACCCAGTTTTAAAATATCTGTGTTGGTTGAAGTTCTTTCTCTGTAGTCTTATGCATTGTGTGCATATGATGAAATGTATGAGCATCCAAAAGGATAGGTTTGTGAAGGGTTTCACAAAGGAAGCTTTATGACTCTCTTGTCCTCTTCAGGTTGCTGTATGCCATGTAGGAAATCTTCAGCAAGCTGTACTGTAGAAATAGTTTCTCAGTGCATTGATATTGGAAGATGTATAAACTGCATTTCTAGGATTTCTCCTCCACTAATAGAAATGCTTGTGTGGCTAAAGTGTACAACTTTCATCACTAACCAAAGCCTCTGACCAAAATCTATTCTGGAGCCAGTTTTGTTACTCTAAGCAGTGTCTTATGCTTGTCAAGCTTATAATTTTTCTCTCTCGGTGAAAACTGATGAGAAAGTTTTGTGTTGTCATGCTGTATGATCTCACTGGCACGTTTCCACAGCTCAGCAGATATGTGCATCGCACACAACTTAACTTTACTGAAGAACCTAATCTGTGAATTTAGAACATAGAGTTTCACTTCACCAGCGCGCCTTGAGATTCTCCCCTCTTGTAGTAGTAATACAATAATGTTACTGAAATTAGCTGAAAATAACAATATTGCTTGCAACTTTTACCTGTGGCATATAGACCTTGCCAAGTTTTCTTTGACTTTCTGAAGGTGGACTTATTTTTCCGGTAATAATTTGTATTTTGTGTGATTCTCCAATAATCCATGCAGCATTTTTCTTAGTGGGTTTTGATTGGCGTGGTTCTTTTTTTATATTATTTCAAATACCACGTGTTCAAGCTAGAGATGGATGTTGAGCCCAGAATTTGGGTTAAAGTTGAAATCCATCTTTATTAGCATTTTTATTTGTCTGCAGCCGAAGAGTATCTGTCGTTTGCCTTTGAGCACTGTCACCGCTCAAGCCAGAAGAACAAAAGGATGATTTTGATCTACCTGCTGCCAGTAAAAATGTTGTTGGTGAGTTGATGTTTCTCCCGTAAATAACTCTCTAGGGGCAGATAACCAAAATGATGCTCAATCTGGTTCTTGTTTTTTCCCTTACTAGAATTCAGAGGCTATGTGTGCCTGACCACCATCAGACTCAGCATATGCACACGTTGTTGTATGAGGACAAAAAATGTTGAATTGTCATAGCAACACAGGAAAGGAGAAAGGGGGGGGAAAAACCAAACAGCAAGCAACATGCCCACTCTTCTTTCCCATTGCCTTCCTCGTGCCTTTCCTAGGGGTGCAACCTCACATTAGCTTTTAATAAAGATGACTTTGGGCTCTTTGGAGGAGCACTCAACAGCATAACTTCTGTTGTGTAGAGTGCCTGTCTGGTGATCAGCTACTCAGATGGGCCAGGGAATGTGTGGATTCACTAGCACAAATCTGTCTGCTTCCTTCACCTGGTGAAGGGAAGGAGGATGTACAAACAGGTAGCTGAAGATTCTTGGGGGATGGGGGGCGTTGCCGCAGGAGAGAAAGGATTCCTATTTTTGGGTTTCCTGTTTGCCCATTTGGAGCACATCAGAAGGGTCACGAAGCAGAGTGTTACGGATTTGAACAGGTCAATGAAGACTGGTTACTACTTGATCATTTCATCTTTCTGTTAAACAAATTAAGCACATCTCTGCTTCTTGTTCCTGTCCTTCCCTGTGTGCTATGCTGGCATTTGTGTATCCCTGAGTCAGTGGGATGATGCTCACAGCTAATTTGGTGTAATTGAGGGGACAAACCAGATGTTAGTTTCCTGTTCCTGGCCCCATTACCAAAGTTACCCGTGAAGGATGTTATAATCACCTGCTTCTCTGAGTTGCCATCTTCCACTTTTGCCCCAACCTGTTTATGACAATCCTCTCTTTTCCATTCAGTGCTCCCTTTCCAGCCCCTTGCAGTGTCATCTGGGTAAAGGGGAAGCATAATGGGTGTGATAATTGGCTTCTGGTTTTATTTGTTTGTTTATTGACTTCATTGCTGATTTGTTTTCAGATCAATTGAAGGTAGGGTTGATAAAGTAAAACTAACAGCCTTCCTAAAAGCTTTTGTCCCAGTCCTTACTGGTTGCCTTAAACTGGTGGGTCCATTAGTGCTGTTAGTGTGGCTTTTCTGGAGCAGTTCTAGTGTAAAAGAGGCACTAAAGAAACTAGGTAAAGGTCATTGTTTTTACAGTGTGTATATATAATCAGAGCCCAAACTTTAACACTAACCTTAAGCTGTACTAAAATAGCTTAGATGGTTTATTTTTTTTTATTCCAAGTAGCTCTCAGTAAACATGCAGCTGAGTTCTGCTCTCAGCTAGTCCTCCAACCAGGAAAGGAGTTGATGGTAACTAAATTTAAAGTCTGACACAAGTGGATGTGCAATCTGATCTCTACTGTGCAGAGGGGAAAAAAAGTTTCTTTTTCGATAGAGTAGGTGGTCCAGTCTTACCTGATCTAGCAATGAGAATTAATTTTGTTTCTTTAAATTTTAACTTTCTCTCTCTTTTTGTTGTTGTTTTGGTTTTTTGAGAGGACTTTTTTTTTATTTCCACACAGGGTCATAGTGAAGAAAAACTCTGGTACAAACAGAGGTAGCACTTGATAGTGCTGAAGTACTGCTTGTATTGTTAGCAATACTTGGGATTCCTGCAATTCTTCTGTTTGAAGATTAGATCATACAGTCATGACATAAAATTTGGATCTGCCTAGGCCTCATGTCACAGGATCTCGATTTTTAAAAGTTTGGTAGCTGTATCCGAACATTAAAAAAAGTTAAGACTCCCTAAACCGTGATAAATAGGTAGTTCTCGTGAATTGAACTACAAGGTGTTTGGCAGGGGCAAGAGGATTGTCTTACGAATACTTTTATTCACTTTGTGTTCTGTGGCAAGGAAAAAAAAAAGTGGCTACACAGTTGTCTTTATCTCTCACAAATGTTTTTATAGCTTATTACATTAAGTTTGAAACGCATATGATTTTATCCTGGAAAATGTGGAAACTGTTTATTTTTCAGGGCCATATGCCAACAGTTCAGCTCTTAAAAAAGTATGACCTTATGCAGTTTGCTGAAGTAACAAAGGCTGTGAGGTATGATGATTATTTTATTGCCTTGCATGTTCAAAAAGTATTAAGTAAAAAGGTATTTATTTGGGATGATTGAGGAACCCAGGGGAGGAATATTCCTGCCAAATCAAACAGTTTGTTTTCTTATTTGGATGAGACCTTCTCATGTTTTAATTTCTTCATTCTTATAGTGAAGGCAATCTTCTCCTACTGAATGACGCTCTGACAAAGCATGAGACCTTCTTTATTCGATGTGGAATCTTTCTTATCCTTGAGAAGCTGAAAATCATCACATACAGAAATCTCTTTAAGAAAGTGTAAGCATAACAGAACCTACGTTTTTGCAAAAATAGATTTAATACGACTTCATCTAAGACTGAGATAGAAACATATATGTTCCTTAAGACTTTCAGAGCGCTGAATTTGTATTAAAGTGAATTTACTGGAGGAAGGCCATTTATCTAAGAACCAGAATTTTTAAGTGGTTATTTCTCTGTTGTTTCTTTCAGATATTTACTACTCAAAACCCATCAGCTGTCTCTGGATGCTTTTCTGTTTGCCCTGAAATTCATGCAAGTAGATGATGTTGATATTGATGAAGTCCAGTGCATTTTAGCTAACCTTATATATATGGTACGTGCTGACCGCTTGTTTGGTCCTCCTAGACTTAAGACAGTAAGAAATACTAAGTACAGAATAAAAGTTTATTATAAAAAACATACCAGTAATCCCAGATGTTCTGGTGTAAAAAAAGTTGATTCACTTGTGCTGAAAGTGAAATATTTTAATTCGCCCTGAGGGCTTCCTCTAGTTCCCGCCTCTTTTGCAGGAATCGGTTAAAACTGAAGTTGAATTTTACATTACAAATCCAGCCCTGGCATTTCTATATATGCATAAGTACTGATTTAAAAATACAGAAGTTGTAACTGACACCAAAAGTCACTTGTTATTCTGCCTTTGAAATAAGAGACTTGCTGTTCTAACACTCAAAAAAATTAAAACCAGGTTTCTTTGGTTTTGTTTCACATTTTGTCTTTTACTCTAAATGGATCTCGAGTCCTTGTGAACAGATAAAGGCTTGAAATCAAGAGATTTCTAACAAATTGGAAGGTATGGAGCAGCATTGCTGTGTCAGCAAGAAAATGAACTGCTTCTCTGTTTCTGAAGCATTATTTGGTGTGCTCTTGGAGTAACAGAGGATAAGATTAGGTGACTGGAAGGATTCTTTCAGTGTTACAACACTACATGTCTGAAAAAGAAGTACTGTGTTGTTTAGTTTGTTAAGTTTGGAATGGTGATTAACTAAACTTATAATTTTAAAGAGTGAATTTAGAAACACTTCTGTGGAGCTCTCTCTCAAAGGAAATGTAAGGAGGCCAGTAGGGGGTGCCCTGGCAGCGGTCTCAGTCTGACAGCATCCAGTTGTATACAAACATGCTTATGGTTCTAGCTTTCTTACTTTGTGAGTTAACCCACTGACATAAATTAGATCCTTATAGATATGAAGTACCGTAGTGCGGTGGTGACTGAGTATGCATGTATAGCTTTGCTTGATGTAGTCTGAAGGCAGCTGAGGTTCATAGGCATTGTCTTACCAGCTTCCCGTCCTAACGCTGTCTTTTTCTCCTTCTGCCAGGGCCACATTAAAGGCTATATATCTCATCAGCATCAGAAGCTTGTGGTCAGTAAGCAGAACCCATTTCCTCCGCTGTCAACAGTGTGTTGAGCGTTGCGTCTTATCCCTATGAGTACTTTTCAGATACTCAGCTTGCCCAGTGGGGCTGCTCCTCATCACCCCGAGAACACTGTAAATGATGTGATTCCTGTCCAGGACTGGAATACCAGGAACTGTTTGTGTCTCCTTTCCCAGAATGACCAAGGCTGCCAGCGTTACAAAGTGCATTGGAATGAAATGCTAACTTTTCAAAGACAGTTTCCACAGACTTTTTAGATCATTCAAAGTATTTCATAAGGAAATAAGGCAAAGCATTCCAAACTCTTTCCAAAGTACTTTAAAGTTTTTATAAAGTACTCTGTGTTACTATTTCTGCATTTATCTTTCAGAGAGGAGAAGTATCATCCTTTGTTACTTGTGTTAATCCATTCTTCAGAGTGGAAGTGATGTTTTCTTTCATGGTTTCCATTTTTTTTTTGAGTCTCTTCAGTACTCTTGCAAGTATTAAATACTCTCTTCAAGCCTTCTCTAAAAACTGGAGAAGTGTTTGGCACCAAAAGCTTTACTGTGTCAGTGATACTTATGGGTTCAAGTAAATACGGGATTTTTGCCTGTAGGTGCCCACAGATGGGTTTGGTTTTTTTTTTACTATGGTAAAATTTTGTTTCATTGTTATGATGAACAAAAGCTTATCTAAGTAACTTCCCTATAGTGTGTTTTATTCTGCTTCTGGGGAAAATGTCACTGGATACGTTACTCCAAATGTTACTACCTTGGGGGTTTTGTTTGATTGTTTTTGAACTAGAACAACATGACTTTGTCCATAGCGATGCAAGGGTAGTTTGGAAGTTTTAAAATTCTTTTTAAACAAAAATAAACCTTCCCCCCACCTTTGAGAGGCGGGGTTTATTTTACCCACTAACTGATGTGAACATGATTCATAAGAGAAAGCACGGGTGCTGTGTACGAGGGGAAGCATTTTCAGTGATAAGAGTGTCAAGTCCTACATCAACATGTTAAAGGATGTTAAAGGATTGGAGTTCCTCTGGTCTTCATAACTTTTACTTGTATGGATGCTGAAATAAGAATATGGGTTTGCTGAGTCAAGCCTCAGGGTAACAAGAATTAAAAAGACTAATTTCCTTTTAGCAACACTTAAAATACCAGAAAAACATCAACCCTTTTTGAGTCTTAGGATGAACAGTTCTGGGAAACTTCAGTCAGTTATTTGTAAAATAACTAGGTTTGCGACATCTGGGCTTTCACAATACTGTGTGTCTGCAGAAGAAGAAAAGATAAAGAGGCTTTTCTGTATGAATTGGAGTTATATACATGTCATTGTTGCAACTTCCTCACTGCAAATGATGATAAGAGAGTCAAGTGGGTGTACTGGCTGCATCCAAATGTTTCCTTGCAGTGACTGGCAGGGGTTTGGTGCTGGAGGGTTGGTTGTGTTTGTCTTACTTCATTTTTTGTTTAAACCATATCATATACCTTGCGGTGTTAGTGAATAGAAATGTGTCCCAGTCAGCATCTTCTAGTGGCCAAGATCCCAGGATACCAGTCAGAAACCAAGTGCCCTTATACTCAGTAGCTAAGAAGCTTCCTCCAGCCAGTTGTTTGTCTACAGCCTCCTGGAGGTGTCCACAAAACTGCCTGTTAGTGAGGCTTACGTTGAGTATTTGTTTGCAGTCCTCAGCAGGAAGGTATGAAACCTGCAACTTATCCCCTTGAAGTTCATCACCTTCCATTCTCCAGCCACTGACTGTACCAGCCAGTTTTGGAATTAGAATGTGTTCTGCAAAGTCTCTTTCAGGGGTGCAGACTGGAAGCTGGTGGCTGTTGCACGTAACGTGCTCTTGGAGTTGTAGTAACGCAATGTTGTTCTCAGCAGTGTCTTCATCATACCGTATGTGTATGTGTTTCTCCTTAACTTGCAGCGTCTTCTCGGTTCCACTTGTTCCATTAGGCGCTGTGAAGCAATGACATTTCACTGCTCTTAGGAATGATTTCTCAGAGACCTGAAAGCTGCATGCAGACTGACAACAGCTGCCTGGTCATGTTGAAAAATACGTACAGTAAAGAAACTAAAGGCACTCTTTCTTGAAAACACAGCAATAAACTATATAAATAAAAATACATTGGCAGCTTTTTAATGCTGTGTTAGGAGTATACAGAATTTCAGAGGGAAGGACAAAATCCAATGAGAGAAATGAATTTTGGCATGAAACAAAAGCCATCTCTAACTCTACCTGGTTTATCTTATCCCTAGGTGTGCTGAGTTCTGAATTGCCTCTAAGAGGCAGTTTTCTCTTTGCTTGGCTTAGCGGGGGGGCCGGGGGGTTATGGGCCAGCTCTAGTTCTAGCTCAAGATATTTAGCTGAGATGCTTAAATGAGATGACAGCAGATTTGTTTCCTTTAACAATATTTTCACACAGAAAAATAAAGTAAGCTTTTTTTTTAAATGAAAATTTGAATTTATAATTTTTTTTTAAGACTAAAATGTGTTAGTGAAAAGAGCAAAGTGTGTGTTTGATCACCTACCAGTACCAACCCTGATTTCAAAATGGCTGTGCAGAAGGGCGCACTCTGCTGTGGTCAGTACAAAGTTACTTTTTAGCAGCACTCCTCCACAGAAGCCCTTCCCTTCTGAGTTCAGCAGCAGGACCTAAAAAAAAAATGCAAAGAGGCAATAGATAGCACTACCCGTGTGAGGCTGAGTGGTGGGTTTCATGAATTGCTAGAAATACCTGCCAAGGAAATTGCTCGTCAGGTTTCTTCCTGCTTTTGCTTATCAGATTATCACTGTCTTGAAGTCTGCCACATGCACATTGATCTAGCAGATGAATTAAAAAAAAAAAAGTCAAAACCTCTTGCTGTATCATTGCAAGACAACTACTATCTGCAAATATCTGACCACCTTGACTTTGGGGTTTTGTTTTTGCACCAAGGAATATGAGAGGGGCAATTTCTCAGCCATTAAAAAGTGGAATGTTTTGCTCAGCATTTGTATTCAAATAGTTTAGCGATGGCACTGAACATTTTTGGTCATTGCTTTAGGCTTGTTGTGACTGGATTTCACAGTGTCGCTAATGAAATGAGGCTTCCCCTCTAGGCAGCCATCAGCACAGCTTGCTTCCTCATCTTCGTATCACAGAATCACCTAGGTTGGAAGGGACCTCTTAAGATCATCTAGTCCAACCAATGGAGAAAAAAAACAAACCACAACACACCACACAACAACAACAAACACCAAAAACCTCTGTGGTTTTAGTAGACATAGTTTATAAGGGGATGAGATTGAAAGAGGTACCCAGTATGAGACTGAAAAAATGATGGGGCTACTGCTTCAAGCTAATTAATACAGCAGCAAGTGTTGCCCTTAATTTATCAGACCATCAGGTGCCTGATTGGAGTCTATTGAACCTTATTCCTAGACAGGTCTTCAGTGGAGTTGCTCTTTACCAAGCACAGGAGCAGAAAACCTGACCCAGTGAGTGAAACGTAGGATGATGCAAGTCCTCTGCAGTCCCATGTTTAAATGTTCAGGTCAAATATTGCTGCTTTTACCACTGCTCTGGCCTCTTGATTGGTGGTCCCTAGATTCCTCTTTTATCTGCCCAGTTTGGGACGATCAGTAATACCCTCATCATTCGCATCTCTAATGAAGCTGATGGCATTTGGATGTCAGATAGTGGCCTGCTCACCCCAGCACCGAGCATATGCCCCCTGTAATTCCATGCTCACACCTACCTAACGCAATGCACTGTTTGTTGTCCTTCCCGAGCTCATAGCCATCAGCACAGGAGCAACGGTAGGAATTACTTCCTGGGTAGCAGAAGTGGTGACACCCTTCCTTTGCTTGGTGGCGACATTCGTTTTTAGCTAAACAGGACAAGCAGACAAAAAGCATTGGGAACGGTTCAGCTGGAGTTTTCTTGTATAGCTTCAGTCCTCTTTACTAGGCGTTTTACTTTTTACTCGCTTTGTGTGGAAATGGCTAGGGACTCTGGCTTGGTAGTATTTCCCACATGTTCTTTTTCTCCTCGTTAAGCAGAAGTTGAAGGCAGCTGAATCTCTGGAGCATCCACAGACTCATNGTCCTGGATACGAATCTGAAACCCACCCCCCTTGCACCAGGCTGTCTGCACCTCTGAGTTTTGGGGAGTGTTGGCCAAGAACCAAAGTAGTGGGTTCACAGGGAAGGATGCCATGGGTTCTCTTTCTGCTCTCTTAAACAGAACACTTAGTTCCTCCTCACATGTTAAGAAGACCAAGGAAGAAAGCTAAAGCTTTCTGGTTCTAAGCAAAAGTTTCTCTTTCCTGTGCTAAGAAGCTTAAAATTATCAGCTTCCAAAGATTAAAAAGAAAAAACAAAAAAAAAAAAAAAAAAAAGGAAATATTAGTCATCTTTGAAACCTGCTCAGTCAACTTTCCATAGCTGAGCAAGCACTTAAGCTTCAGCGCAAAGCAGCAGGAGGAGCAGCCATTTGATGGTGGCTGTAGCTCACAGGTGGAGCAGTACCAAAAAATCTCACATAACATAGAATCATCCAGGCTGGAAGGGACCTCCAAAGGTCATCTAGTCCTACCTCCCCGCAGTCGCAGGGACACCCCAACTAGACCAGGTTGCCCAGGGCCTCGTTGAGCCTCACCTTGAATATCTCCAGGGAAGGGCCTCAACCAGCTCTCTGGGCAACCTGTTCTAGTGTTCCAACACCCTTAAAGAATTGTTTTCTAACATTCAACTTAAATCTCCCCTTCTGCAACTTAAGTCCATTGCCCCTCGTCCTATCGCAGCAGGCCTTTGTGAACAGACCCTCCCCAGCCTTCCTGTAGGCCCCCCTTAGGTACTGAAAGGCTGTGACTAGGTCTCCCCGGAGCCTCCTCTTCTCCAGGCTGAACAGCCCCAGTTCCCTCATGGGAACATGGTTCTCTAACGTTCATGCTGAGCAGATGCAGTTCCCAGCACTGGTCCAAGCTATGTCACCTTCTGTGCTCCCCTAAAAGCTGGTTGCAGTCACACCCCTTAAACAGAAAATGACTCTGCCTTGCAGCAGCCAGGGCGTTTCCTAGCCCAGGAGACCTCCAAGCCACCAGAAATACTGATGTAAGGGCTGGAAAGGAGAACCTGGCAGATGTAAAAATGTACTATCTGGCCCAGGGTGTTTTACATTCCAGAAAACATCCATTTTGCTTTCTGCCTTTTACACTTCCACTGAAAATGGTTTGTTTTCTGGAGTCCCTCTGTCCTGAGGGACTGTCTTGTGGGTGTGTGTGGCTTCAGAAGCACCGGGGTGGCTGGGAAGCCACCCCGGCACCACAGCCCTGGTTCTTCAGCCCACACGCTACCTGAGAATGTGACAGGACAAGCAGCCAGGGCAGGCATGCCTTTGGAGCCCACCCATGAGGAGAGCTTGCTTCAGCCTGTTTTCTGCATTCCTGGAGAAGGGAGGCTCAGGGAGAAGTGGCCTCAGCCTGTGTAACCTTAGGATGTCATAGTATTTTGGTAGACAGGCAGCCCACATCACTCCTGCTCTGTCAAAAACTGTGTTTTAACCTAAGCTGTGATAACTGACTGTAATGGGAGAGTTGCACATGGTTTCCTGGGGATCCCAGGAGGACGTAGGGCTTCTCTGAAGAGGGGGTGATGCCTTACCAAAAGCACAGTTCTCTCCCTCATAGCCCTCGGCACAGGTGCAGGTATAGCCACGGATACTGTCCTCGCATACACCGTTGTGCTGGCAGGGGCTTGACGAGCACCTCCTGCCACCTGGAGAAATGCCACAGGAGAGGGACGAGTCACCGCCACTGCTGATCCGAATTACACAGCCCCCTTCCCAGCACATAAGCAGCTCACAGAAGCATTGCAGAAAGGTTTGGGAAGAAATGGGATATGTCTCACCAAACTACTCCTGGGGAGTAATTAGCTCGAGCCTCTGCTTCCAGAGGTGCCCCCACAGCTGCTGGCAGGGATGCTGGGAGATGCCCAGGGGCAGAGCCTGCTTCTGGAGGACAGATGCTCTGCTTCAGGGGAAAATCCCTGACTTACAGTTCATGCACTCATTACAAGTGTAATATGAGATCTGCGTTTTAGGTCGCCCATGTTGGGTTGATATGCATACAGATAAAAAAACGGTTACATGCATATATGGATTAAAAAAAAACCTGGCATCAAAGTTACACAGCAAGCAACACCGGACTAGGAGGAAATCTGGCTTTCACACATTTGTAAAATTATTATACAGCAGCTCAGACACTACCAAGCTGTATTTCTGATGAACCAAACATTGAAACCAGCTGATACCTCACTACAGGTGGAGCACCAGGCAGAGCTCTCAATTTCTCTTTAAGTTGCCCGCTGGAAAGGCTCCAAAAGAGACATGCATGATCAGGGAGAAAGCCAGAAAAGCCTAATATGAGACATGCTCACCAACCTTTCTAAAATTTAAAACTTCATCAGAGAGGTCAACTTCAGTCAGTGGCCTGCTGTAATTAATATCGGGGACAGAAAGGTGAAAACTCTGCCTGATACTAGGACCAAACCACCAACGAGCATCTGCTCAAGCTATGGGCACATGTCTTTGAGTGTCAGCTTTACTAAAATACTGTCTTAAACCCAGTTAACCACCTTCAGCCCACCTGCAGTCCGATGCCACCAGCATACCACAGTACAATTTAGGTCTCCTGAGAGGGTGGGTGGGTTGTGGGGGCCTCATCGGCACAACTGAGAAGGAAGAGTTGAGGAGTGAGGGCCTCCAGCAACAGTGGTGGGTGTCTGGAACTAGGGAAGGGCGATACCTACAGCCTGAAACAATTTACGTGGTTTCAAGGCTCTGAAATATAGGGCCATATATAGGTAAGGAAGTCTCAAAAAATGTCTGGGGTCAGGTGAGGTTCTGTAAGACTGGGGAAAAAAATAAACCCAGCACTTAGTTTTATTAAAGGAGGAAAGAGAACACTCCAGGAATTATAGAGGAAACAGCATGATTTCTGTTACTGGAAAGGTAGTGGGATGACTAACCTGTATCTAAAAACTCAGCAAAATAAGAGGGTGGTAAGTAACAATAACATGGATTTTTCAAGGTCAAATAGTCCAAAATAAATAAATCTAATTGTATTATAGCATAAAGGCCCTACTGGGTAATCAGGGAACATCATAGAACAGAAATTTCTCACATGGCGCTGTTGTTAATTGAGCTAGGACAATCTTACACAAACTACTGTAAGACATGGACAAAACTATTTGGAAAAATTATCTATAAAAGGAAAATATCAATCGGTTTTAACACCTATTTATCTTGCTCAGGTTTAAGTGGTAGGTTTGTATTAGGGAGGTTCTGTTGGTAATGCTGTGCTGCTCTGTTGTACTGGCAAATACTACAAATCCCTGTTGTATTCAGAACAGCCTTAAGTTCAGGAAAAGAAATAGCATATTTACTATAATAACATCTACTAATTTTAACTTTTATTCACTTTGCAATCTTAAAATATTTTTTTCCTGTTTATCACTTTTTTAAACTTTTCACATTAACACTTTTCCTCCTGCTTTACTAGAGACATGCCAAATAGCAACTGTATGTTCCTTGTAGGATAAACTGCTGAAAACTCTCAGAAAACCAGCACTGAACTGAATCCTAAGGTTCACAGTGTGACAGCACTATGGAGGAGAAAAATCAAGAGGCCAGCTTACCATAGTAGGCATCCCAAAACATTTTCTGAAAAAAAGAAAAAAAAAGCGGGGGGGGGGGAATGAGATTTTAATTCTCAAGTAATATAATCCTCCGTAAACATTTTGCTAAAACAAAAACAAGGCATGAGAGAATATGTACAACGTTTTAATATTTACACAGTTGCATAACTACGAATTCTGCCCTGCCAGAAAAATTTGGATGAGATGGGACGGGGTTTGCATCCTGCTTTTTTTATTGTTTCTTAAGAAGACGTAAAGGAAAAGAAACATTTTACAGGCAAGAGAGGAACTGCTGAATCCTCTAGCCATACAGCTTCCTGGAAAAATTGGCTGGCCATTGTCTCTTTGGTGTGTCAGAGCTGACCTCTGAGTTTCTATGTTGACCACTGAAGACACCTGCCTTCCACCTGGTGAGGCAGAAGGATTTCACATGGAGAGAAACCCAAACAAAGGAAGCAGACTGCAGGGCTAAAGTTGATCATAAGAGACCAAGGCAGGAATTTTTGATATGCACACAAGAAAACAAAATACTTACAAGCATTTCATCGTTTTCAAATACTTCTCTTGCTTCTTCCTGTGTACATCTCTCTTCAAGACACTCCCTTTCCAAGCTGCCTTGGAGGACCTCCTCCAAAAGTAGGAAACTGGCACGTCTCTGTCTCTTGATAACCTTATTTGCATCATCAGCTGATATAAACACTGGAACATTGTATGACAAAAGGCTAACTTCAGTACTTAGATTAATTTCCTTATATATTTTCACCATTTCCCCCCCATTTTTAAAAAAGATATTATTAAGCAACCAGTTTTAATGATTAAAAGAAATCTTTTGGCTGATTCAGGGTTTCAGCCACATTAAACTTGCATACTGGAAGAGCTGTATTTTCTTAGCACAAACTCAGCTGAGGACTCATGACCTTTTTCTTTTGGGGAGAGCGTGACTTGCTCCCAAGCAGAGGGAATTTGAAGCTCTTCCTGACAAATATTTTTCCTGCACCAGGCACACAGAACAGTGGCACGGTCAAGGAAAGGGTAAACATATTATCATAAAGGCAGAGGCTATTTTGTAAGACTGAAACTGCATGGGGTTTTCAGACTCATCAGTGCAAGTGAAAAATATTAGTATTCAGTTATGATGATGGATCCAAGCTGATTCCCTTCTGTCTGACCTCACAGGGACTTTTTCCTGAGAAGCAAATCCATGACATGACCGAGCTCTCAATCAAATCTCTCTTATGGAGAATAAATAAAAACTACCCTTAACAATGCTCAAAAAAGTTACAAGGGCTGGATCATACAACATCCTTTATGTGAAAGACACCATAATCTTTTTGACTTGAGTAAAGAGGAGGAGAGATCAAAGACACGAGGGTTATTAGATCTTAAAACTCCTCATTCTGATCATGCCCATGCCCATAACAAAAACTGCCTGCCAGTGGGATGGCCGGAGCCTGTTGCCTTTGACATCAAGCAATAGGTGCTTGTGTGTGCCAGCACGTGTTTGTCAGTTCTCCTGTGCTTAGAAAGTAAACCCATTGGGACAGGGACTGGGTTGGGGTTTGGGGTGGGTTTTTTTTTTGGTATTTTATGCAGTGTTTGAAGGCCCAGCACTGTTAAGCACAAAGGTTGAGCTCATCAATAATATTGAAGTGGAAAAAGTGGCAGCTTTTAGTCTGAAACTACATACAAATGCTTAGTTATGCTTTTGAAGGATACGTAATAAGCAATAGGTTTCCAAGAGATAGTCAAAAAGAAAAAAAAAAAAGAAAAAAGCAGCTTCATATTTGTGTTTTGCAGTTCAAAAAGTTATCTGACACCCCAGTGCACATCTCTGCTGTGCAGCATTTCCAATGCATCCAGGATAACTGGCACTGCACTTCTGCTGCTGCCAGGGGTGTTTTGATCTTCTTAAGCAGTCACCATCTTTTTCTTCTTTGCCCAGCTCCCCCTTAATATTAACAAATCATGGAGGATTAATACAGAAACATAAATTTCTTCAAGCTATAACAAGCACATGTCAGCCTCTTTCACAAGGCTTATTTTTATTTCAGCAGCAACAAGAAATATAGAACAAAAATTCGGGTTAATATCTGAGGCACTCTTTAGGAATGATAAGAAAAGACAAAATTCCACCCTGGCGTAAATGATGGTAATTCAAAATTACATTGCCTTAGTAATCTACTGCAGTTTTTACTTAGCTATATGAAAACAAAAAGAAAAAAACAAACCGAAAACAAACTACCACGGGAGAAATGGAAGAAAAACAAGTAACAGACAGTTTTCACATGGTAGAAATGGAAGAAAAACAAGTAACAGACAGTTTTCAGTTGTGTACCTTGTGCTACAGAGTAAACATGACACCTGGTACAAAAGTACTGGTGTGTTTAGAAGAGCAGCAACGCAGATCAGTATTAAAGCCACAAAAAAAAAGCAAAGGCCATACCTGTCTGCTCTGTCTGAAGGAAAAGGGCAGAGAGAAGAAACAATATTGTCCAAGAGCACCTTGCCATTGTCAGTCTCAGAGCCTAGTGGCCGCCTGCCTGCATTCCTGCCACTCTTGAGTGAAATGGCCACATGAGAGATGTTGAAGTTTAAAGTCCATCTGCTAATGAGAAAACAAAACCTCCAAGGGCAAAGCCTGGCCTCAATGTAAACACACAGGCAAAAAAAAAAAAAAAACCAAACAAAAAAACCCAACCTCAAAAAAACCTGCTTAGTGGTGCAGCAGCTTCTTGTAGTGCTCTGGCTCAAGGTGGAACAGGTTTGCGAGCTTTGCTCTAAAATTTGGGTATTCTTCCCACCCTGCCAGCCTTCAGTTACTGTAACACGAAACAGGGAGAGAGGAACAGTATGAGCATTTATTCATACCATATCAAATCACAAGCTGGACGATGACTACAGGGATCAAGGGATCAATTTTAGGGGAAGTGGTTGAGTCACCATCCCTGGCAGTATTTAAAAGATGGGTAGGCATAGGGTTTAGCAACATGGCTTAGTGATGTTTTTGTCAGTGTTAGGTTGATGGTTGGACCAGATGATCTGAGAGGTACCTTCCAACTTAGGCAATTCTGTGATTCTATGATTTGCCAAGGCTTAGCTGCGCTGGTCACATCCCATTGGCTTTTGGAGCAACCAAGCCTGGGATTTCCCCATATAGGGGTATGTCCAAATGGATACAGCTTTTTTTCTTTTTGACTGTTAGGTTTGCACTGCCCAGCCAAGATGGAGAGCATGGGAAACTCTTCATGGCTTCAGGATCCCAGTCACAAAGGAGGTGATAGGAGGTGTAAGTGCGAAGTGGACAGGAGCACCTCCCTGGGCTGCTCTGCCACGTACCCTGGAACTGGGACCGTCCTCCTGCCTGGTCCAAGATGAGGAAGAAACCAAGTATTGATGTGCACAGGCTGGGCTCTGCCATGGCAATGGTGTCCTGGGGAATTTTGGCTGCCAGCACAGGCAGGCTCCTGGAAAGAGCAGGAAACCATTTCTTTAGTCAGAGCAACAAAGGATGAGAGGAAAAATGGGGGGGTTTAGCCGAATTAGAAAAGTGGAAACTGTTCTGTGTTTTCATGGCATAAAATCCCAGATATTGAGTATGCAGTTCTTGTAACAAAGAATAAATGATCTAAGCATTCATGGGTAAATACCTAAATGAAACTTCACTTTACATCAACTGCAGTTTTTAAAACCAGTTCAGTGAGCAGTGAGGCAGACAGAACCATAGAATCATAGAACTGTCTACATTGGAAGGGACCTTTAAGATCATGTAGTTCAATCAACTTATTCTGGAAAAAAAAACAAACCAAACCAAACCAAACCAAAACCATCACTAAGCACCGCGTCAACTTGTCTTTTGAATACCTCCAGGGATGGTGCCTCAGCCACCCCAACCAGAGGAGCAGGGCTGAAGCAGACCACATGCCTCACCAAGGCCAGTCCCTGCCAACCCAGAGCTGATGGTGCATCCCGCATCGCAGACCCTGGTTCCTTCAGCAAATAAGTAACCTCTGCATAAAAACAGCATTGTGGAAGGTTTTCCCCAAACAATCTCTGCCAGGACGCTGTTCCAGAAATTCACTCAGAGTTAAAAGTCTTCTAATATCAAACTTGATTTCATTCACAGGCAGTTCATAACCTTACATATGTATTCTTCCTTGGTGTTTCTGCAGAACT
This sequence comes from Pedionomus torquatus, assembly GCA_013398155.1. Taxonomy (NCBI): domain Eukaryota; kingdom Metazoa; phylum Chordata; class Aves; order Charadriiformes; family Pedionomidae; genus Pedionomus; species Pedionomus torquatus. The sequence continues at coordinate 59,510 of VZRU01004530.1, read as the reverse complement.
ACTTAATATAATCTCCCATCCTCTTCGTTTAATGCTGTATTGAATTTTCATAAATAAATTAGTTCTCCATGCTCTCCTCAGTCCACTGAGGCCACCAGACCCCAGTGTATTTGTTCCAGCCAGGGGTTTCTTGACAGGGGAGAGGGGGAGGGAGGGGGCTGCTGCCAGTGGTCACATCTGGTGGGTGCTGGGGAGCTCAGACTGCACCTCGTGTACCCAAGAGTCTTTGGGGGGGGGTGTGCTCACCTCCCCCTCCTCACCTTTCACAGCTTCAGCTGCATTGCTTTTCTGTAATTCTCTGTCCAGCCATTCTTACGAGAGACCCTGGCAGTAGGGCTGCCACTGTGGCACCCCCTGCTCAGCCCCCCACCTCCCATCTGCTTGCCTTTTCCTTCTTGTGACAACAAATATCTCTCCATGCATATGCAGTTCAGCAAATCTGGCTCCCTTTGGCACAAAAAGTATGTCACCACTTGATGTCAGCACAGGACTTTGCAGAACCCAGCACAAAAATGCAGATCTGCAGATTTTATTTTATTTTTTTTTTTAAAAGCTGTTTACATATCACAGACCTATGTCAATTAAGGACCTCCAGTAGGTATTAAGTAATTATTCAAATTAGGTTAATAATAACAACACAGGGCTTCAGCAGCTGTATTCTCACCAGACCTCAGTTTACATGGTCATTTTTTTCTTACTGTGTTTGTCTTAAATGAAGTGTTCTTTCACTGAGCAGCTGTGTCCTTGGGGATGAGTAGAGTGCACTCAGTATGTTGTGGCACTGACTTAGTATTTTCTGCATCAATATTATTGCAACAGGCTTTACATATTAATTTTCATATTACTGTGGAAAATTGCTTCAGGAGAGGGTTTTCAAAGGGCAGTCCTTTCCTCACATCTTTCTTCATGAAGAGTCACTGGGATTTCTTTTTTCCACGTCTTTAGTTATCGCAGTGAGCACATGGAGACGTGTTTCATTAAGGCGTCCCACACCCCATTTCCTGCAGCCCTGGTTAAGCACTGCCTCCTACTTGAAGGGTCACTCTTTTCCAGCGTGAAACCTGTGGGCGGTGTCAGATAGGAAATCTTCAGTTCCTCAGGATGGAGTAGCTGAATTAGGTCCTGCCTTAGCAGCAGCTTCCCATGGAAATGCCCCACCACCACCACCCCCAGACAGCAGTGAAGCAAGCCAGGGGAAGCTGGTTTGCAGACGCGGTGCCCAGGCAGTGATGAAGCACTGATGGGGATATGCCAATGCCACCCCCCCGTCTCACTGCAGCCCCTGACTGGCCACCAGCCTTGCTGCAATAAGGGCAGCCAGGGGCAGCTGTCCTGACTATCTCTGTCACCGTCACAGGCTTTTGGGAAACACACACCACAGCTACAGAAAGGGGACAGCAATTCTTTTCCAGGAAACGTTGCTCCCGCACTAAGCAAATAACAAAAGCCGATGGTTGGGCTTGTAGCCACGGTCCTCCTCCATGCGCAGTGGGTGTGTGGGCACCGTGGTTAGTTGTGTATCGTGGACACTGAAGATGGTTCAAGGTGAAGGGGACTGTAGTGTGCCTGCCCTGTAAATAGGACATGCAGGTTCACAGGAGAAGCTCCAGCCTCCTCTCTCCTCTACAGCCTCTTGTCTCTGTGTCAGCTCTCAACAGGGATTTGGGGGCACTGGGATGAGGGATTGCCCACAGCTGCTTGTTGCAAGGCAAGGAGGAGGGATGGGGACTGGGCCCAGGAGGACCAGACCCCCGTAGTGTCATCTTGTGCTGTGCACCCCAGCCCAGTCTTGTGCGCCTGTTGCCAGACCTCAGCTCTGGGGGCACAGGGGCAGAAGAAAATGGGAGGATGTGTTTTCTCTGATGTGCCTAGAGATGCGTAAATTAATGGTTAGTGAACCAGCAATAAAAAGGGCCCCTCCATCTCTGCTCTGAGCCATCTGTGCTACAGGTGGGCCTGGCAACTTTCTCACTTCTGCCTTCTCTACTGCCCCATTTTGCACCTGGAACTGTCCTCAAAACCCTGCTGGCTTCCTCTGTGCTCTACCCTTGTTCCAGGTTACCGTCATGGTTTAGCCCCAGCTGGCAATTAGGATCATACAGCCCTTGACTCACTCCATCCTCACATTAGGCTAGGGAGCAAAAGGACAAAAAAGCCACTCGTGTGCTGATATAAACACAGTTCAATAGAACAGTAATGAAAGAGAAAAAAATGGTAAATGAATATACAAAATAAAGTAATACAATACAAATTGTTTTCACCACCTGATGATTGATTGCCCATCCCATCCCAAGCACAGATCGTGGATCCCTGTCCCCCAGCCAACCCCCATTTATACACCGAGCATGATGTCCATGGTATGGAATATTCCTTTGGCCAGCTTGTCCTGTCTGTGCTCCCTCTCAGCTTCTGTAGGAAGCTTATTGTGACTTGACTTAGTGTGAATATTACTTAGCAACAACTAAAATAATATGTGTTATCAGCATTACTCTCATAATAAATCCAAAACAGAGCAGCTAGTAGGAATCGTAGAATCATAGAATGGTTAGAGTTGGCAGGGGCCTCAAAGATCATTGAGTTCCAACCCCCCTGCCATGGGCAGGGACACCTCCCACTAGTGCAGGTTGCTCAAAGACCCATCCAGCCTGGTCTTAAACGCTTCCAGGCATGGGACATCCACAACTTCCCTGGGCAACCTGTTCCAGTGCCTCATCACCCTCACAGGAAAGAATTTCGTCCTGGTATCTAATCTAAATCTCCTCTCTTCCAATTTAAAACCATTAGCCCTTGCCTTATCACTACACTTCCTGACAAAGTGTCCTTCTCTGGCTCTCCTGTAGGTTCCCTTCAGATACTGGAATTAAGTCTGTCCCAGCTGAAACCAGGACAGTTACTCAGAGCACCAGGTGGCAGGGCAAGGAAGTAGATGTGGATGACTGATGTGCTTGCAGCTTCACTGCAGCCCACTGTGGACAATACCTACCCACTCCCAAGTGGCACAGGGCAGCAAACAGAGATGCTGAATCCTATGGCCCTGTCACTGCCCATGGCTACAGCAAGCCACCTCCTTGTCTCCCATGTCATCTTTTTCCATGCAGGTCACCGATCTCCCACCTCCTGCCCAACAAACAGTAGACAAAAACTCCCCCTGAGTTTCAGTGGCTCCCCAAATTACCACCCCTTTGCCTGAGGCAGAGGAAAGGACCGTGACTGCCTGGTCTCTGCCCAGCTGGTCTCACCCTCCCCACAGGGAAGAGCTCTGGAGAAGCTGGAGAAGCTGCAAGTGAATCACAGCAACCACTGGCAGCTCCAAAGAGATGGACAGGGCAGAAGTCAGGTTTTACTGTGGCTTAATTTAGCAATTCTGTCAGAGGGATGATGTGGCTTTTTAGGTTATTCTTTGCTTAGAGAATATGGAAGCAGCAGATTCAGGAACAAGGGAGAGCTTTTTCAAATTAACAAAGAAACACTCCCTTGCAGACAACTGTTTAGGAACAACAAAATGGGAGTGCATTCCTCAGCCCTGACTACACACCAGCTGGTCCAAAACAGGAGACTGTGGTCATGTGTAGTCTTGGTGAAGAGCTGGCAATGAGTGATGTAAACTAATCCCATTTACATGCCAGTGTACGCTCTGCTCATACGAAGCTACATTATCAGCATCCATGCACAGGTCTTTGCATGTACAGAAACTGATCAGAGGGCTGGGGCACCTCTCTTATGAAGACAGACTGAGAAAGTGGGGGTTGTTCAGTCTGGAGAAGCGAAGGCAGTGGGGACGCCTTATAGCAGCCTTTCAGTACCTAAAGGGGCCTACAGGAAAGAAGGTGAGGGTCTGTTTCTCAGGGAGTGTAGCAGTAGGATAAGGGGTAACGGTTTTAAAATGGAAGAGGGGAGATATAGATTAGATCTTAGGAAGAAATTCTTTCCTGTGAGGGTGGTGAGGCACTGGTTGCCCAGAGAAGTTGTGGATGCCCCTTCCCTGGAAGGGTTGAAGGCCAGGCTGGATGGGGCTTTGGGCAACATAGAATCACAGAATCATAGAAAGGTTAGAGTTGGAAGGGCTCACAGAGTTTCAACCCCACTGCCATGGGCAGGGACACCTCCCACTAGATGAGGTTGAACACTCGGACTGCTGTCAGCCAGTTCTGTTCACCACCCGCAGAAAAAAAACTGCTTTTCTTGCCAAATCCAAAGTGCATCGACATCTCTAAAAGCTGAAGAAACTTGCAGCCATTTCAGAGTGTCAGAACTGCCTTCTGGTGTGGTTACAGATTGCAGGAAATCCTGGGGAAGTGGGCAGGGGGGAGGAATGTAACCCCAGGGAGCGCTGATTCTCTCATGTGGATGCTGCACCCTCAGCAAGGACTTGAGCCTTGCCACAAGGTTGTGCAAGTCTCCTGACAGCCTGGTAGCAAAAATCAACGCCACCTTAGAATTACCTGACATCTGCCACATCCCTGGAAGTCTTCCAGGCCAAGCTGGATGGGGCTGATCTAGTGGAGGATGTCCCTGCCCATGGCAGGGGGGTTGGAACTAGGCAATCGCAGAATTGTAGAATGGTTTGGGTTGGAAGCAACTTTTAAGATCATTGAGTTCCAACCCCCCTGCCATAGGCAGAGATAACTCCCACTAGACCATGTTGCTCAAAGCCCCATCCAACGTGGCCTTTGATATCTGATGGTCCCTTCCAACCCAAACTCTTTAGGGGTTCTGTTATCTCCGTAGATATAAGCACTGATTCTCCATTTCTGTGCATACACTGCTAAAAATAGCAATTGTTGTCAATAGTTCATTCATTAAAATGCATTATTTGTTTACTTCACCTTCATGTCACTTTACCTTTTTGCCCCACTTTCATTTTAATATCCTTATCCCAACCAAAATTACGACCACTAAAAGTGGATATGGAACAGTCAGAGGATGGCGGAACACATGCACAGACAATGCCGTATCACTTAAGCTCCAAGATGCAGCTTCTGTGGTGGATGGGGGACCGTAGTCAGGTGGTTACTCTGCCCTGAGATGGGCAGTACCCTGATCCCCTGTGAAAAATGCAGAAAAAACACTTTGGATTCTGTGCCATTTGGATGAGGATTTCATGATGTTTCCTCTCATTTTCTCTGATTACATCTTCCCATTGTTCTGACCTGGACTTCAGGATAAAAATGGTTAAGGAGGGCTCACAGAGAAACCTAAACAGAGTAGGTTGATGATGGTGTTTCATGCCTGGGAATGCAAACAGGGAGGTGAGAAAGGAGAAGCTCAGATGACTGATTCCTCTGAATCCACCTTGAGCTAAAGGCAGTGATCAAAGGCCGCTAAAGGTTTCTTTTGTAATCTGTTATGAATAAACTAGGAGTGCTGCAGAGCCAGGGCAAGCAGTAATGCAGGGCTGGGTAGGAGGAGAGGTGGATGGCAATGAGGGGATACGTCAGCAAGTGCAAGCCATGTGCAATGGCCTCCTCATAGTCCCTGGGACACATATGCACATGGCCCACGGTTCCATATATCAGGTTTGGCTCTCTCAGGGCTGACCTATAATTGGAGGATTCAGTGGAGGTTCTTCTATGGGAAGCCAAGCAGGGGTAAATCCTTTGGATGATGTGATGTCAGGGGGGTTGCATATGCAGCCATCAGGGGCTCAACTGCTTTCTGTGGCTCGAATGCCATGACCTGCGATGTGATGTCACTCCAGCACTGAATTTATTTGGCAGTCCTGAAGTTCAGGAAATGTGTCAGAGAAAAACAGGGGAAAACAATACAAACAGAACAGACTCTAGCGTGATTTCTTTGAGTTTTTTTTGTAGGGGAACAGGACAGCGGTCATTGCAGGACAAATTTAACCACTCTATTCCTTTCAAGCTGATCAACACAATCCAAATTAAAAATTACCCCAAAATGGTGACTTTAACACTTACAGACTGTATATTGTGTAGCCAGGGAATGAGAAAAATATTTCACGTTTTATACTACAATATCATTTGTAACATCCATCTTTTCCCTCTCCTCCAAAATATATACCGACACACTTTTTAAAATACATCACAGAGTATTTAATTTTTCTGTAGGCTCTCAAGGATCTCAATATTGAGTTCACCATTTTTATGTAAAGCTGAGCTGACTGAAAAGCAAATATTTTTTTTCCTTCTGGATTGGAATAAGGCAGACAGAGGATGTCAGGTTCAGCTGATTAGAGTCAGGTTTTTCTTAGTCTTGAGAGATCATTTAATCTTGCAGATTTAAAAACTCTTCAGTTGTGAATAATCTAAAAAATTCTTTATATAAATGTTGACATACAACAATATTGTACTTTGTAAGGTATGCACTAATTCACTTTATTATAGCCAAAGTCAGAACATCAAAAATACCGGTGAAGAAAGTATCTCAGAAAGCAAGCAAGAAAGTATCAGTATACCAGTGATTTTGGTGATGGTAAGAAAGCCTTTGCTTTGAACTTAATGAACTTAATCTAACAACTCATTTGATTCAGTGACATGCTCAGTTAATTAGACTCCTGTGGATACATGGGTGGTTTTTGCAGTTTCTAGCTTTTTTTTTTACGTACCTGTATATAAATCTAGAAAACTAGGTAGCTTTGCCAGAGGCTTTTAAAATGCTGTCCTACTCTGATACTGTCTGACTTTGATATTATCCTAGTCTGGTTTGTTTCTACAAAACAGGTACCACCACAGAAATATTGAGTTAGTTCCAACTTTCCTTGCAATGGGAGGGGTCTTACCAACACAGGTAAAGCCTCCGATAGATAAATTTAGGTTATCACAGAAAGAACAGAAGGAGTTCCTAAACCATTTGAAGAAATTTCAATGTTGTCCAAAACCAGTAAGCTCTGCCCAAAGCCCAACCCCACCTTCTGAAAACCAGGAATTAGCTCATGAGGAAGGAGATGGTGTCTCCAACGGGAAGCACAAACTATCAGAATTTTAGCAAGCATGTTGAAAAGAGAAAAATATTACTTAGGGATCAGGGCTAAGACAATTAGGTTTATTAAATGTCAAACCACTAAGACCTTTCTATCAAAACACTTCTTACCCAGGGCAGGAACTTTGACAAGTTGGTGTAAACTCCATATTTGCCTTTCTTGCCACACCCTTCTCCCCAGCTGATGATACCAGTAACAAAGTAAGTGCCACTGTATTGGGTTACATGGGGGCCTCCTCCGTCTCCCACGCAGACATCGTCTCCATTTTTATCGGTACCGGCACAGAACATGTTTTCTGTGACTGAGTTATGAAGAGTGAGGTTGCAGGTGTCCCTGTCTACATAAGGGATCTGAAGCACTTTCATTCTTTTGGCCATCCGCCCAAGTTCAAACCTCTTCCCAAAGCCACTGACAATTCCAAACGTTTGGTTCATCAGAACGTCCTTAGCAAAGTCTTCTTCTGGAAGGCATGCTGGAACAACATCTTCAGAAAATGTGATAGGTTCTTCTAATTTGAGAAGGGCTATATCATTGTCGAAAATTTTTGTATCATATTCAGCATGTGCAATAATTTTTTCCACTCTGTGGATTGATCTGCTGGGCTCTTCCTCGTCTTTGTCCACCATCCCTGTGCCAGATTATTAAAGTGGTTGTTAATAAGACAATACCAACAAGTCAGCTATGGAACAGTCTCAGACTAGTATCTATGTGCTGTCAAGTTATGGCTAACATCTGAATGAGGCATCTGGAATTCTTCAAGGTTTGGCCAACACAGGAAATTGCATAAAGGTGTAATGTTAGATCAGATTAATTATATCAGCTCAACCTTACTTGCTTGTATGCCTTCTTGGTTTATACTTGGCTTCTAGCATATACAAGCTATGCTAAATGAGAAGCACTTACCAACAAGAACCCATAAATCTTTACGACGATTAACACAATGAGCTGCAGTCAGTATAAAATACTCATTCAGAATTGTCCCCCCACAAAACCAGCGACTGTACTTATCTAATAGAACTGCCTGAAAAGAGAGAGAAGAAAGATAAAGCATAAAAACATATGTACAGAGAAATCCTGAGCAGCTAGCAGTTTCAAGCAGTTTTTCTTAAAGCAGGCATTTTCACGCCTATTTTCTGTCATAGGTATCCTTTATTCAGAGGTCTTGAGAGTCACTCTGATGTGTAGCCACCACAGCGGGAAATTTGTCAAGACGGGCCTTTTCCCAGCTCAAAGCAGAGTTTGCGTGTTCAGGTTTCTTACCAGCAGGTTTTGGCTTCTATTTTTTAAACAACGTTTAGATGATACTGTAATAGCACTATTCCTGTTGGCGTTTGGTTTGTTTCATGTTAGTCATGGCCACAACAGGAACTCAGGCTATTCTTCTGATGCCACAACTTGACTAATGGGGTGGCTGGCAGGGAAGGGGCTTGATGGCTCACCCAGCTCTACATCCTGTATGTGCAAACCTAATCTTTCCCAGCCTCCTCCTCTCAGCATAGGACACCTGTGCAGAATTGCAGTACTCCAGAGTGAAACAACCACCCCAAATGTTGACACCAGGGAATTCTGTCTCAAATCAAGTTAGGGCTCTTTAGCAAGTGGGGATAAATATGATGAAAAGTGAATGGCTGCTGGTCCTGGTGAGCTGGGTCAGGTAGGTGTTAAATATCTCAAGATAAGAGTGTCTTACATGCCATGGACACACACTGGGTAAACTATCAGCCTCCCCAGTGACCTCTGGATGGCTGCCTGGGGCCTCGGTGGTTTCCTCATTTTCAGGATGAACATCTGGACTTGCTGTGGTTCCTGCGGCTTTCTCTCGATGGGCTTTATGCTTTCTCTGAAGTTTGCCACACGGGAACTGGGCTGCAAAGGCAAAATCAGAATGCTAATACCCAATGTCTAGATGGTGCTAGGACTTCGAGGCGTGTGTCACATGCTGAGAGGAAGACATTCCTGTCCTTAACACTGAGCCAACAGCTGTGAAGGCTCAGTTGCTGTTACCAGCCTTCACTTTAGCTCAGAACTACCTTTCTTGCTGATTTAAGCCAATATATAGGATGTGGAGGACCACAGCCTTCCATCTCTGGGGTGGGTGGTGCCTGTGCTGTCCCTGAGGCACTGAGCCAAGTCACATGCAAAGGACAGTAAACTCCAGCAGAACAGAAGGACAAACAGTTGCTGTTGAAAACAATTTCTGTCACCGAAGTGCCATTCAACAGAGCTTGTCTGACAGAGCCCTTGGCATAAGGGACAGTTTCATGGCCAGAAAAATAAATCTGGTTCCCAGTGTACCTTGTGCTGTTCAACATCACAAGAAATTGTTCAAGCCTACTGGAACATGGGGTTTGCAGTTGAAAGCAGCCTTTAGAGTTACAGATAGGTATCTAAGAGCTTGCAGGGAAACAGGTCGATTTAAGGGAGTCAACTCTTTATGAAAATGAGAGAAAACTCACTTAACAGTTCAAGAAAAACTCCTTGACAGTAGCGTTTTGCAATGGAATTAGATATGCAGATATCTCTGCTATCAGGGGTGGCTCTGATAGATTTTTAAAGACATTAAGAAAAACTTAATGCAAAAGTATCAGAATGGTGGAAAAATGAAAATAACTTTCCACTTCTAAAACATGCCCATTTTGAACAAGTAAGCAAAATGGTTTAGCATTTTTCAAAGTCTTGAAAAGTTAAATATCTTCCACTATTGGCACCATTATTTTCACATTCCTGCTGTTATTAAATCTCTTGTAATTGGGAAATTGAGCAAAGCATTCTATGTTAGGAATTATACACTCATGACAACAATTTAGGATTAAATTAAAAAGCACATTATAAAAAATACCATCAGACGGAAGAATAAACTAGTAAGTAATGTTCACTTTGAATGGAGACAAAACTGATGATTTAAATTCAATGTCAGTAGTTGTTCATGTATTTAGTTTTCTACAGAAAAAAAAAAGATTACAGAAAACATGCTTTTAGAAGGAAATAGAAAAGCAGGTTGTATTCCTTTTAAATGGAATGGATGATATTGAAGGGGAAACAAGTGAAGTGTAACTGTGATCATATTATATCATTACCTCTGAAATTATAATGAGACCTTGTGAACTCTACATTGTAAAGGGAGAAGTTTCATGGGTTCCTACTCATTTGGATCTGTAGATCTCCAGCACAAACTGGAGGCCTTGCACCAACTCTCACTAATGAGAAATCTAACGCATTCCTTTCTAACAAAATCTTCTGAAGCGTCAGAGGCCTGTTTCAGAGTGAGAGAAGAGAAATCAGAGCCCAGTTGTAACCACCAGCTTCTCATATGGCTTTATACCTGCTGGGACGTAGGTTTTGCAGTCTGCTCTGAGAACACACCCACTTACACAGGATATGTCATTTTTGCCGCTGCTCATTGCTCACAGTTGCATAATTTGATGTTACTTAAATTATGACCTTTGGCTAAGTTCTTACTAGCTTTGTTGGCAACACCTCAAGCAAGCAATGTGGAAAATGGGAACAGTTAACATGATTCCTAATGCTACACTGCCACTCTAAAACCCCAGCAGTTCCGAAACAGGGTGAAGATGGGATGTGTGTCCCATAAAAGGAACTTGACATGAGGGTCCATACCCGCAGGAAGGCAGTTTTTGTTGTCATTGCTCAGGGCATAGCCAGCAGCACAGGAACACACGACCCCGTCATCTTCAGCTTTGCAGAAGTGCTCACAGTTCCCGTTGTTGACTTTGCACGCATTTGGCGTGACTGCAAAGGAGATAAATTTATAGGCAGGTTACAAATTCGTGTTCGTTTAATAAAAGCACAAGCAGCTCACAAAACCTTGCTTGCAAGCATTAGCCAACCCCCACCCCCAACATTTGGGGAAATTCTGTGCAACTCCTGCCTTAGTAACAACAGCAACTATCATTATTTTTAAAATGGCAAGTTGCCAACATTAGGTAGACCACGATTGTTTTACATCCTATTCTGTGTTTCCCAGCTAGAACTGACAACTCCTTGAGGTCAAAGGAAGGGATAATCTGTACTCACCAGTACAGCCATGGTGCTAAGGCAAAGATGAATATGGATGTGGGTGAGAGGCTAAAACTGGTTACAGCTAAAGTATCAGTAATAATTGAAGTACCAAACTTTTGGTGGACCCTTGCATCATTCCTTTTCCATCTATATATGGCTCATACCACTCACCTTAGCTCAGACCCTGGCACCGCAAGATCACAGGCAGAATGGGAGAGCTCTTCCTGGCACTAAGAGTGTGAGAGCAAGAAGTAAACCCGTCCTAACAGATGCTGTTTAACCTGTTTCCATAGATTCACAATGAGATTCCACAGCTCGCCCACACAGCCTAAGCTGCTCCTTAACTAGTCTTATAATGTCTAAAAAGTGTTTCCTAATATCTAAACTGAGTGTTCCTCAATGTGGTGTGATCCCATTACTTCTTGACCTAGCTGTCCATCCTCATGAAAAAGGAGATTTCCTGGGTTTATTACATTTTCCAAATTTCCTTGGTTGTGTATTGCAGGACCGAGGGTGAAATTTTGTTTATGTTTTTACTGAATTGCCTTCTATTTATGTTAGACCACTGTTCCAGTTTCACAACATTGTCTTGAACTCTCATCCCAACTTATGCTAGCCCTTCCAGTGTAGAATGAACTATAAATTCAGTGTAAACATTCCCTTCCATCTTGCACGTCCCTGTGGAAAATACCAAGTATCTGAGGTGCTGTGTGGAGCATCGCACATATAATCTTTCAGCCAATTAGCACAGTTTCTCAATCAGATCTGCACCAGACTTAAGAGCAGTTTCATCCAGGCCATGTTTCTTTTTCTGTTACAACAGAAGCATTCTATAATATGATGTTAGAAGCCTCCCTTAGTGGAGACATCTGACAATGTACGGCATCTTTTGCAGGCACCCAGCTTGTATTCCTGTCCTTGGAGCAGGTTGATGTGCTTTGTTCTTAACTAGTGCATCTCAGCAGTTTCTTTTTTTCCTTACTGGACACAATCTGTTGCCTGAAGGAATGAAAATGTTCTTCTCCACTGGGAACAGACTAACATTCTTCTTTATCTCCCTTCCGATATCCATATACTTTGATCAGCTCTTGATTTTCACATCATGTGTATCTTACCATATTTACTCTTTAGCTTTTCTAGGTTTATGTCAGGATGTTTGCAATTCTTTTATACAGGTCTAGATTTTTCTATACCTCCTTCTGAATGTCAGGTCATGATGAGCTCATGATTTTACCTAATGCTCCTGTCTTTTCTTGATCTTGGAATACTTTAGACTTGTGCCTTAAACACTTAATGATTTTGTGGGTTTTGTTTTAGAAGTAGCCAGATCTTACTCTCTTTTAAAAGACACACTAATTTTATTTTCTTGTTTTTCTTTACTACCTTCATGAGCTCTGACATTTTACAGCTACTTTTGTTAAAATAATCTTCTGTCATTTTATTGTCAGCCACTTCTAATCCACTTATTAAAATCAAACATAGATAAGTGCACTCAAAATTGCTTTCTACATGCTTATATAAGAAAGTTTTCCTTGAAAGATCCTGAAGGCTCTTGGGGCACCATATGTCCCACTAAGCACCTCTTCTCTGGTATGTCAAAATCTCCCTCTTACTCCCAGTTCTTGTAATGTTGGTGACTCAGGTGTTTGTTCAGTTGCATCTGACCAGTCCGCTGTAATCACCAAATGATTTTTACAGCAAAAGTAAACAACAAAGCATGCACCATGTCTGCTGTGTGATTCACACACTTTAGTCTGTAGAGAAGCAACTCAGGCTCCGACCTCAAAGACAGGTGGGACACTTCCTCAAATAGAGATATGATGTTTGTGTTGGGACTTAAACAAGCACAGGGGGTGACAGTGTGGGGTTCTCGTTCCCCTCTGCACTGTTAAACCTTGTGGGGTTCATTTTATCACCCACTATCTTAGGAATGGATAGTAAGGATTAATTAATTATCACATCTCTTGAGGATGAAGAATAGCCCATGGTTTGTGCCCATGGTTTGTCTGAAAGCCCTGCATACTGACTTATTAACTGTATTTTACACTGACACAATTATTTCAGACCAGAATGTTATTCCTCTAATGACTCAGGCACTGCAGCAGGCAAATTGGAGCAAGGCGAGTGAGAAAGCAAAGCTACCAGGTTTTCGCTCATGTCACTCTGGTCCACAAAGCACAAATAATAGCATAGAATTACCTGCATGCTTTAGGCAAAGCAGCACAAAGCCAAGTTAAAGCAATGGCTGTACCTGTCTGCACCATCTGGAGGAAAAGGAGGACAACGGGAAAAAGCCACATTGTCCTATGAAGACCTGCTGTTGCCATCTTCTGAGCTCAGTGTGCCTCTCGCACTGGTTTCTCTGCAGAGCTCTGGGGCAGCTGCTAAATGAGCAACACTACAGTACAAAGGTCATTAGTACATGAGAAAACAAAATCTCTAAGAGCAAAGCCTGGTCTCAACGTCAGTATGGGACAACACTGAAACAGAAAAAAGCCACCATGCTGTAGCAGTGCCAACCTGATAGCTTGTGAGTGCCTCATGTCAGCAAAATCCCTCTTGCCTGCATGGAGCTGGGTTCACCACCAAGGCTGTGAAACCCATGTATTTCAGACTCCTCAGGAAGAGGGGAGTCCATAAACCAGGGCAGGTTCTGCCTCAGCTGCATAACGTGGTCACATAGTTGAACTTGAATACGCGTTCTTCCCTGGAACAGGTTGCCCAGGGAAGTAGTTGAGTCACCACACCATGATATACCATCAGGTATTTCAAAGATGTGCAGATCTGAGATGTGAGAGACATGGTTTAGGGGTGGACTTAGCAGTGCTAGGTTTACAGTTGAACTTAATAATCTTAAGTCTTTTCCAACTTAAATGATTCTATGACTCTATACTACCAAAACTCATGCACAGAGCCTCTTGCCCAGGTACATCATCTTGGACTGGGACCAAGCAATATCCTACTTCTATTCTTCATATTAGTCCTTTGTAAAGCCTCAAAGTGATTGCAGTCTCTACTTACCATCCTTCTTTTCTTCTCAGGACTGGCTTTTCCTTGAAGGCAGAGGAAGCTCGAGCACTAGGGGGTAGGTTAGACTTTGCCCTTCCACCATCCTTGGTGAATGTCAGCTCTTAACTAAACCAGCAGTGCTTGCTTACCAAAAGTAGTTCTGGTGTTTTAAAACCCACCAGGTTATACCATCAGCTGTGTGCTGTACCTCTTGCTTGGATTTTACAATCTGGTCAGATTTTGCTGTATGAAATTACACCCAAATGATTAGTCTACATTAAAAAAAAGTGTGCTCTAATTCTTTCTTTTCTTGCAGGCCCTAGACTTGTTTATGGGCTTTAGTAGGAGGCCAAGATCCAACAGATGTTTCACTCACGTCTTCTCAGCATGACAGGGACACTTATGGAAGGAACAATGAATATAAAGCCCTTGAGCCTCAAGCACTGTGGGTGCCATGGCACAGGATGAAAGGCTTTCTAGGGACAAGCTTCATTTGTAAAGGACATACTACAATTGCAAAGCCCAAGGACAAAAACTTTTATATTCTGCAGAATAATAACACGTCTTTTCTAAACACAGTCGTGTTGCACACAAACATCGGCTCTTATCACACACTCTTGCATGCTTATCTGTTAAACCAGCTCTATGCCTGCTCTCAGGGTCCTTGGCTTGACAAAGACCTATGTACACAACAGTTAGTAAAACCCAGCTATTGCCACCATTGCCAGAAGGAGGGCCTCCCCTCAACCACCTCAACACCTGACAAAGTACAGTCTGAGTTTCATTTCAGTCCTCAGGCTTCACTGAAGGAGAAGAACGCCTTTTGCACAAGTACATAAGTAGGACGTAGGTAGCATCTGTGCCTGAGGAAGTCTCTTTGAAGAGGGATGTTTCACCCTGATGGAGCACAGGGCAGGACAAGGGATTAGAACAGGAATCCAGTGAACAGAAGAAGTCAGGGAACAAACATTGCTGAGCAAACATGGAACTTAGACAACCTAGGGTTTATACAGGTGGAGACCATCAAGCTGAGGTAACTGACCTGCAGTCCTTCCTGCCCGCATCTCCTGCTGACGGCAGCAATACCTTGCTGCTCTGCAGAGCTGTATTTCTAGTTTTTCAACCTGGTTTTCTCACAGCACTTGCTACGCAAAACTAGCCAGTACCAGCCCAAACCCTAAGAGATAATTAGCAGGTGCCTGGTGAAGTTGAGCGTACCTCAGAAAACAGGGGAGGGAGCATAACAGATTGAAGGAGCCTTAGAAAGGCCATCAGGATGGTTAAGGCCATAGAGCACATGATGTACGATACAAGGCTGAGCGGTTGGGGTTTGGTCAGCTAGGGAGAGCTGCAGGATCTAACTGCAGTCTTCTACCGCCTCAATGGAGATTACAGTGAAGACAGGGCCAAACAGTTCCCAGAGGTACCCATAAAAAAGACATGAGGCAGCAGTCAGAGGTTGCAACAAGGAAAATTCCAATTTGACATGAGAACTTTTATCCACAAGAGTGCTAAAGCACAGGAAGAGGTTCCCAGAGGGTAGTAAAAAGCTGCCTCTGAAGTTTTTCAAACAACATGCTTTAACTTTCATGGTAGACATGCTTTGAGCAGGGGGTTGGGCCAGATCCCATTTGTTTGTCCCCTCCATTGTAAATTGTGCCATGATTTCTGTAGCTATGACTTAAGGTTTAAAGAATAATGTATGGAGGAACTCTACTCTGCATGCAAAAAACCATCTGAATGCAGAGTTTCTGCCTGGAAACCTTACAGCACAGTCCAGATCATAGTACCTGAACAGAGTGTGTGTGGGAAATAATTGATTTGGTTTGTCTCTTTCCATGACAATTAGTGTATTGGCATCTAACTCACCATTTATGAACATCTAGGCCAGTGAAAGTCAATTATAGTTACCCTCCTCCATTCTCTACCTTCTCATCAGCCTTGACATAAGCTGGGTGAAATTCGTCACATGTATTTGTTTAGTGACATTCACTCTTTTTTTCACTCACAAATGAGATTTTGTCTTCACACATTTGTAAACTGACAAGAAGGAATAGATAAATAAAAAATAAAGAACAAAAAAGAAAGACTCTTTTATTTCAAATGCTGGTGTACATCAATATTGCACCTTACAGAAGAAATATCTGGAACAAGTACACATACAAAGATCTTTCCGACCCTCAGCCATATACAATCCAGAACTTGATACAGAATACAGTGAATATATACTTTTTTTTTTTTTTTCCTGACAAGCAGAGGTGTTCAAATTAAACTAAAGTGAAATACAACCCATACCAAGAAAAAACCCATTTCAATTAGCTGCTGTGACCTAAGCAGGCAATTTTGTGGAACGTGTGGTTATTTAACATCACATGTTGAATGCTTACTTGTGTCCCAGCTTTTACCAAGCAAGCTTCCCGGCTCCCTTAATCTTCTAAATACACCTGCAGGTAGAAGCTGAACAGCTCTGGTAATAACAAACTCCCTACTGAGCCAGCTGGCTGCAATAGGAGGATTAACTGAAGTTCTGCCCTTTCCCCCTTCATCATGATTAGTACAGACTCCTATTATCTCCAGGAGCCTCTGGCCGAAGCACTTGGGCAAACAGACAGGGACCAAAATGGCAATAAAATAAGAACCAAACAAGCAAACAAAAGACTCCACTGAGCAGCCATTTTGTTTGCTCTGTGCAAATTCAAAACACCATCAGCAGCCCGCATATACTTGGTTAAAACCAGGAATCAAACAAAAAGAAGCAGTACCATAGCATTAAGGAAGCAGCTCTCAAAACAAGTTAGGCAGATGTGGCTAAAAAAAAAAAAAGAAGAAAATTTCCATTAGAGAAACTGCACCTTGTTAGCTAACAGAAGGATCAAGGGCCATACCACTAAAACTTTTGCCTCATGGCTGCTTTTACCCAGCGTAAGAACCTGGACAGTTTGGTATAGACACCGTATTTCCCTTTCCTTGCGCACCCTTCTCCCCAGCTAACAATTCCAGTAACAAAATAAGTATCCTTATATCTGGTTACATGGGGACCTCCACTGTCTCCTTGGCAAGCATCTTTTTGCTCAGTTTCGTAGCCAGCACAGAACATGTTTTCCGTTATTGCAAAGTTAGTGGATTGCTTGCAAGTGTTCCTATCAACATAGGGGACTTCAAGCACTTTCAGTTTTTTGGATAGTCGTCCACCTTCAAATTCACGCCCAAAGCCACTAACCATCCCAGATCTTTGGTTCATCAGAACTTCATTAGCAAAGTCTGCTTCAGGGAGGCATGCTGCGATAACGTACTCAGAAAATGTTATAGGTTCCTTCAGCTTTATTAAGGCTATGTCATTATCGTAGGTCTCAGCAATGTATTTAGAGTGAACAAGTATTTTGTCCACGGTATGCATTGCTTCAGAATGTTCTTTCTTTTCTCTGTCCACTTCACCTGTACAAGATTGTTAAAAGGGTTGTTAATATGACATAGTATAGGAAATTAAGAACAACCTTGATACAGAAGGAGAGTAGTACACCCATTCCTGACACTTTGCCTAAGCCTTTATACTATACAGGTAAACTGTAAAAGTATATTGCAACACTTATTAGCAGCACCTGGATCAGTTTCAGTTCCGAGCTTTTGTTTATGGAGATTTTTGTACCAGTTTACAGAAAGGCATAAACTGATACAGCTAAACTGATGCAACTTTGGGTGGAAGCTCTTACAATGTCTTGAGCCTGGCTTGTATCAGGGAAGAGAAACAGGTCTGTATCAAGACAAAACCAGTGCAAATGTGAAGTTACAGTGATCTAGTATAATGCCTGAGTAGTGAACCAGCCGTAATTTGAGTTCGTTTCTTCTTCCTCTAGTCCACGTGTCATAACTTTGCTGAGTGTTCCTGCAGTAACACATCTGTATGCTTCAGATGTGCCAGGAATGACAAGCTCTCAGAAGAAGCACTACTCTGATGAACACAGTTTGAGCCAATGCTTTAGAACATTTCTCTTAATCACTCCCAACTATCTGGCAAAGAAGAAAGGGATGCACCATTATCACCTCCCACATCAGCCGTCCCTGTTATTACAAAGCAGGATTCCCACAATAGCAATAAATTACGACAAGGAAAACAAAACCAAAAAAGTAACAAACCATAACAAATAAAGTATTACGAGTACATCTCACATGAGATTTAAAGCACAGAGGATTAGTCTGCAAAACATGTTCAAACACCACATGAGTAAAATAAAGAACCACTTACCTACAACAACTTTGATTTCTTTAGATTGGTTCATGCAATGAGCTGCAGTAAGTACAAAATAATCACTCACAATAGTTGCACCGCAAAACTCTTCCCCCTCCTCGTTTAACAGAACAGCCTGCAAAAGAAAAAAAAAATGCAGAATCAAGAAAAGCAGTTTAATTTCAATGAGCTATGAATAGGTATTTGATTTCTCAACACTCTATATATGTGCTTATTACTACCACATATACTACTCTGTGGGTGTCTCCTAATATTGCGTACACACGTGTGTATGCTATAGATTGGCATGTACTGCCACAGAGTCTCAATCGCCTCTACATGATGAACACGTTTGGCTTCCCCATCACTTCACTCACAGGGCTTAGTAATGTCTTGTAGGAGCAAGATGCTGACTGGATGAGCAAGGAGACTGCAGCCCCCAAACCACCTCATTCCTTGGACGTACCAACCCCAAAGACTCCTGTTCAAGTTGTGTTCCCATTTG
Organism: Pedionomus torquatus; assembly: GCA_013398155.1. Classification (NCBI taxonomy): domain Eukaryota; kingdom Metazoa; phylum Chordata; class Aves; order Charadriiformes; family Pedionomidae; genus Pedionomus; species Pedionomus torquatus. The sequence goes on along the minus strand of VZRU01004530.1, from coordinate 40,808 downwards.
ACCTCCTCTCTCTTCATGTCCTTGAATACAGAAACTCATTTTGGCTAGTCCAAAATCGAAACAAAAACTTAGATATGAAATCATATTTGTGAATCAAACGCACACTTTATCTGATGTGCTTTCTGGTGTACTACCTAAACCAACAGACAACTATAACCTGCAAAGACAACACTGGTAGACCACCATGAGCCAAAAGCCCTCTCCTGTGGCAACGCCACCTAAAGTTGCACAAAGCTTTTCATTTTGACATTTTAAAGGCTGCGGTTTGCAGAATAGCACAACTAAGTGCCTGTGTTCACACAATTCAGCTACTTCCAGAATACTACATGGGTAGCATTCAGGAGGCAACCAGATTAAATGGAAAATTGCACACTTTCCCTCAGGAACACCTTCTGCTTACATACATTTCTGCACAAGCATCAGATTTACCTGCCACGGACATTCTCCAAGACGACACTCATCACCACCTACTATCCTGGTATCGACATAGGGAGTCTTGCTACTTGTTTCATCGCCAGGAAGGATTATTGGGCTTTCTGTGGTGGTAACAATGTCCTCCTCCAAACTTGTTTCATTTGTGGGAGGGCCATCTTGATCACTAGTGACATTGCCATTGTCAACAGGTAAAATTGCCGACCTTTTTTTTCTTTTCACAAAAACTTTTCCACAAGGATACTTTACTGTAAAAACAAGGATGTTAAAATTAGAGATGGACACAAACAAGGATACTCGGTGATGACACCATCTTACAATAAATCTGTTAATGCAGCTGGCCTGTTTTCAAAACACTAGCAAAACCTTGTCAGATGCAGCAAAGGAAGAAGATGAGAGAGTCCTAAAGCTTGTCCATAGGTTAGTCTCTGAACAGTGTTTTCAAGGTATTTAAAATTTAAAACATCATCTTTAATTGTTTACATTCCTGTATTCATGTACTTGGTCTTACTGAAAGCATCTTAATTAGGAAAGTGACTGAAGTGTTTTATTTTAGGAATAACATGACCCATGTCAGCAATGTATTATGAGTTTAAAAGGATATAAAAACTGATATCATGAGTATATGGTTGATTTCTTATTCCTCCCCCCAGGTTAACAGAAATCTAAAGGAGAAAAGTTTTGGGGAGCTGCTATTTTAGATGGAGTGGAGGTTTAAGCAAATAAGATACAGCAATCACTTTTCTTCTGTCAACAGCAGAGTTGACAGAACTCTGCTGCTACCGAGGTTGTTCTGTGAGAGGCACCTTGCAAAGTGTTCCAAATCAGCTAGTTTTTGGTAGGTCCATCATATCATCTCACACATGGAATGCTTTGGAAATATAAATTGGGTGGCCTCAGTGTTTAATCTATGTCATGTAGAACACTGATGGTTCAAAAGACATTCTTTAAGTGTGAAGCAGCTTTCACCACCATTGCTATTACTTTACTACATGACTTCCTACCTGTTGAAACACAACGTTTGCCATCTTCTGCTAGAACATATCCTTTTGCACAGGAACACAAAACATCCTTCTGTGCACCTTTTTTGATGCTGCAGAACTGCTCGCAGTCACCATTGTTTATTTTGCAGTATTTCGGTATGACTACAAAAGAGATGAGTTTGGAGAAAAGCTGTAAATAAACACTGACTTCACAGAAGATCTCAAAGTTCACAAGATTAAACTGCACTCTTTAAACAGGATGTGTATCTCCACCTGTAAAACACCTGAGGCACATCTTAGTAACAACATGAGTGATTAACAGCTTATGCCTTACAATGCAGTCACATCCACTGCACAGAACACACTTGCCAAGCCCAAGTGGGCCCATTGGCCACGTCATGGTGACCTTGAAAAAAGAGACAAAATGACTGCGGAATAATGGATAAAACACTGAGAGGTCCAAATAATGGTAAATCCTTGCACAATTCCTCTCTACTGCCTTAAAAAAAACCTCTACTCCTCATCACTCCCCTCAGTCCCATGTTTAAACTTCAGTCTCACGTTTGAGCTTCAGTCACACAGCCTCTTACTCTGGGTTCACCCCTTTTACATCTGGGCTACTGGTACACACTTGAATCATAGAATGGTTAGACCCTAAAGATTATCTAGTTCCAAGATCCTTGTCATGGATAGGAATACCTTGCATTAGACTGGGTTGCTCAAAGCCCCATCCAGCCTGGTCTTGAAAACTTCTAGGGATAGGGCATTCACACCTTCTCTGGGCAACCCATTCCAGTGCCTCACCACCCTCATAGTAAATGACATCATTAGGATAGTAGCTGTATGTCACAGAGACGAGATTCAGGAAGGATTAACACTGGTTAGTGTTCAAGGATCACCTCCTTCAGGCTCAGGAGAGGTGTAACACAAAAAAGAAGTCAGGCAAAATAGCCAGTAGGACTGCGTGGATGAACAAGGAACTGCTGGACAAACTCAAAACCAAAAAAGAGGCGTCTACAAAGAGTGGAAGTAAGGACAGGTAGACCGGGCAGAATATAGAGAAATTGTCTGAGTGGCCAGGAACCAGATCAGGGAAGCGAAAGCCCAGACAGAGCTAAATCTAGACATGGACATCAAAGTAAGAAAAACTTCTACAGGTATGTTAGGAACAAAGGCAAGACTAAGGAAGTTGTGGCCCCTCTCCAGAAGGAAAAGGGAGACCTGGCCACCCAGGATATGGTTAAGGCTGAGGTACTAAATGACTTTTTTGCCTCAGTCTTCACTGGCAAGGGCTCTAACTGCACTGCCCAAGTCACAGAAGGCAAAAAGAGGGGCTCTGAGAATGAAGAACTGCCCACAGTAGGAAAAGGTCAGGTTTGAGAGGTGTGAGAACACCTGAGGAACATGAAGGTGTGTAAGTCTATGAGACCTGATGAAATCCATCCACGGGTCCTGAGGGAGCTGGCAGACAAAGTTGCTAAGCTGCTTTCCATCATATTGGAGAAATCGTGGCAATCT
>VZRU01004530.1:0-28532 GCA_013398155.1 Pedionomus torquatus | reverse complement strand
TTTTATGTGCAGGTGTGGAGCCGAGCAAGGGCAAAGCCGGGCTGCCATCCCAAAAACCCATGCAGCCCTCGGCAGCTCCTACCCGTCTCTCCCACATCCCAACGCTGTCACCTGCTGGCTCCCCACTTTCCGCACCAGCAGCCCTGGCCTGCCAGGAGCTGGCTGCCATCTCCCCCTTTTTGGCTCTTGTTTTCCTCAGTTGTGCTTGCTGATGTCTTGTGGAAGCTTTGCCCTCAGTGCTTCCAGAGCCTGCCGTTGGGTTGCCTTCATCTTCTTAGCTTGTTTAAGGCAGTTATATTGAAAATATACTTAAAAGCCAGCTTTGTTTTGAAAAACCCACTCCATGAAGTCACTAGTACTGGGTGGGTTTTTTTAGCATTTTACCCTATTTCTGCAAAATGATGACTTGTTCATGAATGTTATTATTTACATTGGTATCTTACAGGGAAGAATTCATCCTATGGAGTGTGGAAAATCATAGAATCACAGAACAGTTACAGTTGGAAGGGACCTTAAAGATCATGTAGTTCTAACCCCCTTGCCATGGGCAAGGACACCTCCCACTAGACCAAAGACCCATCCAACCTGGCCTTCAGCACTTCCAGGGGTGGTTGCCCCCATCACTTCTCTGGGCAACCTGCTTCAGTGTCTCACCATCCTCACAGTAAATGATTTCTTCCTAGTATCTAACCTAAGAAACTATTTAAATTTAAAACCATTACCCCTTGTCCTGTCATTACACTCCCTGATAAAGAGTCCCCCCGTATCTCTCCTGTAGGTCCCCTTCAAGTACTGCGCCGCTATAAGGTGTCCCAGGAGTCTTCTCTTCTCTTCTCTTCTCTTCTCTTCTCTTCTCTTCTCTTCTCTTCTCTTCTCAAGCTGAACAAGCCCAACTCTATCAGTCTGTCTCCACAGGAGAGGTGCTCCAGCCCTCTGATCACCTCTGTGGTCCTCCTCTGGACTTGCTCCAACAGGTCCATGTCCTTCTTATGTTGGAGGACCCAGAGCTGGACACAGTACTCCAAGTGGGATCTCCCTAGAGTGAAGTAGAATCACCTCCCTTGATCTGCTTGTCATGCTTCTTCTGATGCAGCCCAGAACGCAAACCCCAAAACTATTCTATCTTGAGGGTTCTGGTGGATGGTTTTGCAATGATGAGCACCTTGTCTCAGTGAAAATGAGGTTTTAAATGAGGTTTTTAATTTTTGAAAATGAGGTGACTAGGAACAGCTGGTTGCTGCTCCTAGTCACCTTCTTCCCTGGGAATGTATTCTGCTGGCATATATGCTTTCCTTCAAGGACTAAGAAGAACCTCTGGGGTATATTTTCATGCTGTAAGACCTCTTCTTTCTCAGGTTTCTGGGATTTGCTGCTTTCCCCAATTCACCTCTTAAATGAGGAGCATACCATTTTTCTGTGTCAGCAAAGCAGGTTATAGGATGTATTTCATGGTGTACATACCATACAATGTCAACGTGTCCTCCTAATAAAAAAGCATACTCAGTTGTAAACATCCTACTTGCTGATAAGCTTTTATGATTGAGCTGATATTCAGCATGATTGGAATGAACCCAAAGTGTAAGTTTTACATAAGATACTTACACTGTTTTCTAATCTCCTGGTCAGTTTTATCTATGATCTCCCTCATTTTTTCACCATTTTCATTCTTAGATTAGAAGGTACATTTTTCAGTGGTGTAGTTGATGGTGTTTTCAGAGCTCTTCAGGCCCTACTCTTTATGCATTAACACTTTAGAGAGATCTTTGGCCAATGTTTTGCAGATGGTCAGACAATTATCTTATTCTGCTTTTAGATCTCAGGACAGAGTACAATTTAGATTACACTGGACAGCAAATTACACATTCCCTTTCATTTGTCCTCTTCTGTATTGACAGGCATAGCACCAAGACAAAGATTAGATTAAATCAGTGGCGTTCTTCTCCACTTATAAATATAGAGTTAAATATTACACTCAATAGCCTTACTGCGATAATGCTTGGTGCAAGAAGACTGAAATCAAGTTTTCATAACAGATCTGCAATTGTGGAATTAACTTTTTCTCAGCTTTCTTGTCCTGGATACTCTTAACTGTTCCTCTCCCTCAAATCTATTTATTGCCACTGCCAACTGTTGGAGAAAGCTACTTTAACATAATCAAAAAGAAGCACTTTTTCTGCTACTGTTGCATCATTACATTAGAGGACCCATCAGCATGGGAAGTTGCAAAAGCCAGAAGCATAAATGTGTTCAAAAGAGATTACACATATTTTTGGACAACAGGTTTATTCTTGACCATTCAGCCTAATGCAACTTCTGGCTCAGGAAGTCTGCACATCACTGATTACCAGAAATTGAAAGGGTAGCTGGAGGAAGGAGTTTGAAGTGTTGCTGACAGTCTTGCTCTCAGCATCTAGCTCTGTCACTCAGCAGAAAATGGATGCAGAACAAGAGGGACTCTGAGCCCAGTTTGTTGTGGCCATTCTGTGCCCGCTAGACAATTAATGCAAATTTACAAACAATGTTGATAGGGAAGTTATTTTATATATTCAAGTAGGCATTAGTTCCATTTCAAATCATTAATAGGGGTGTGGGTATCACATGTATCACATATCTAAGATAATGAAGGAATGCTTCAATAGGACAATGGCATGGAGGGATTGAGGGACAACAACATGGTCTGGAAACTCTCTGGTTCACCATCATTAATCCATGTTCTTCTTCAACCAGTTGATGTATTTGGAAACCCTTGTGTAAACCCCATAGCTGCCTTTAACAGCACAACCCTTTCCCCAGCTGACAATCCCAGTTAGAAACCAAGTGTTCTTGTACTTTGTAGCATGGGGTCCACCACTGTCTCCCTTACAGGAGTCTTTAACGCCAGTCAGGTCTCCTGCACAGAACATGTTCTCTGTAATATTTAAATCGGTCTCCTTTTCACATTCTTGTGTCTTTACACGTGGCAAATCAATTTTCATCAGAATAGAAGAGGTGGCACCACCATCTAGTAAGCGTCCCCATCCGCTCACTGTGGAGAACTTGATGGAGGACAGTTCATGCACTGCAAACCGTTTTTCAGGCAAACATATCGGCACCACGTAATCGGTGAGATTCACAGGTGTCTCCAGCCTCAGGAGGGCAATATCATTATTGACTTGTCCATTTGTGTATCCTTCATGAATGATTATCCTGGCAACTCCACTTTCTTGCTCGGTTCTCTCATCGAAATTTATTGCGTGTTCACCTGGAAAAGTTATTAATCGCAGGTCATGTCAGGCAGCTCCTTGATTTCTCAGAAGTTCATGGAGAAAGGGGGTTTCTAGTCTGACACTTCTTAAGAAAAGTTCCCTTATTCTACCAAAGCCTGAGCTTTTTTTTGTTTACTCTGGTTTGTCAGGATGAGAAGTTGCCACCACAGCCCCGGCTCAATAACATGAGGAAGGGAAGATACATACCCAGTCTCACTCGAAGATCTTGAGCATGAGTATACTCCAAACAGTGAGCTGCAGTGACCACCCACTCTGGGGAAAGCAGAGTACCACCACATTTTTCTTTCTGATTCTGTATTATAAGGGCCTGGCAATATAAAACAAATTTGTGTCTTACATCAAAGGTGCACTTGCCCTGAGTCTCAGCAATCAGGTTTTATATTGCTTCAACAGCTCACTTTATGCAACTGTATTTGAGGATATGGTGCTGACAGTCTGGAGAATTTAGGGAGGGGGGAGTCTTTCCACTGACATTTTCTCCATCTTGGGGTATGGGCCCTGCCCATTATGACCAAGAGCATATGCCTCCAAACTGCAGCTAAAGTTCTTGGTGGCAGTAAGGTTAAAGACTAAGGGGTCAGGAGACAGAGGAGGTTGTGTTACCACTCCACTCCTATGAAAGGAGATGCTCCAGAACAAGGCTAAGATGCACGACTGAAAAAGGTGGATCTGCTGGCTACGGACAAATGTGGAGTGCAGTTATCCAGACCTGCCACTTTTTATGGATTTTTAACATATTAAATTCAAAACTATGAATTTAAGATAGCAGTTTCATAAGGCAAAGAAAGATCTCTTTGAAGACTCACTTGCCATGGGCATTCACCAGGAGGACAGATTAAACCACCTACTATTCTCCCCCGTGTGGTTGCATTTTTTTTTGCCAGCACCGGTATTCTTCCACATGGGTATTTCACTGGAAAAATAAAAAAAAAAAAAAGGAAAAAAAGGGAGGGAAGAAGAAATCCATAGGGCAGCAAACATGATTTTATTGCACTGAATTCACAGCAAAATGTCAAAACGTACACAGTATTTGGTAAAGGTACGTTAGCGGAAAAACTGGCTTCTAATAGGGGAACATGGTATCTCAAAAGTCCTTGGAGGCAGCTCAACAGGCAGGTAGTCTTTTTGTTTGGAAACAGCCAGACATGCTTTTACAAATGGGGTGCAGGCCTACACAGTACACACAGCATCATTGGCACGGACTGACCTTCCACAGGAGTTTATAACCGATATACCTGCTTAAGTTATATGTCAACGCAATGAGGCAGGAGTGACTCTGACAAGTTTTGCAGTCCACGTGTTTTCAGCAACCTGCTGAATTTAATTCAGTTGTACTAAATGTGCAGTACCCATAGCATGGTGATACACAGGCATGAGTGATAGGACAAGGGGTAATGGTTTTAAATTGGAAGAAGGGAGATTTAGATTGGATATTAGGAAGAAATTCTTTCCTGTGAGGGTGGTGAGGCACTGGAACAGGTTGCCCAGAGAAGTTGGGGATACCCCATCCCTGGAGGTGCTCAAGGCCAGGCTGGATGGGGCTTTGAGCAACCTGGTCTAGTGGGAGGTGTCCCTGCCCATGGCAGGGGGGTTGGAACTCGATGATCTTTGAGGTCCCTTCCAACTCTAACAATTCTATGACTCTATGTGCAGCTTGCCATCCCCTTGTTTGGGTAGACTGAAGATCTAAGAGCAGACACTATGTCTTTTGGTATACCACTCAGCAGAGTGTGCCTAGTTCACTTGGATCCAGAGCATCCTTGATTCTTCCAGACTGTGCATCTCAGTCTAAGGTCTGTTTTTAGCCTGAGCAAGCACGTGAAGGTTGGCAAGAAGGGAATCAAATCTTGAGGGCTGAACCTGAGACTGAGCTGCAATGCAGAGGAAACCTTGGTGTTTTCAGTACATCCTGCACCCAACGGTTTTCCTTTCAAGAAGAAGGGCTACCTTTGGGGGGTTTTGTGTGCCATATGGCTGTGCGGTACACTGAACACACCCTTACATCCAGCTGTCACTCTGCCTTAACATTGCGAGGACAAGGGCTTGCCCTCTATCACTTTTGGGAGCCAGGGCCCTACAATCTATGCTGAGCTGAATCTGACATCCCCATGGACCCATAACAGCCTGCATGTGCCGATAACTTCACCTGAAGCAAGGACAGCATAGAGCTTAGAGCTTTTACAGGCACAGGCAAGGTATGGAGAAGCAGGACTGGCTCTTTGGTGGCAGCTGGCATAGACCTAACACAAACCCATACCCTCTAACACAATAAAAGTTTGGGCATTTGAAAGGGACATTGTGAGAGATGACAGAAGGATGGTGAAGGGACTGGCAGTCTGGCAGTTACACAGTTTTTGGTTTGTTTTTTTTTTGCAACACATGGTCAGTGCTGCAGCTATTTTGGTCCCTAAGAAGCAGGCAACGACACATACATCTTTCTCAGAGGGGAAGACACGCCGAAAAGCCTGTGGGGAATATTGAATCCACTGTTGTTGGCTTTTAAGAAAAGCAGCTTCCCCATCATGTGATGTCGCAGAATCTGCTAATAAGGGATAAGCGCATTACTAGACATTGTTTTCTAATGAAATTGCGGCCGTTGCGAGCGTGGTTGTCATTATCAGTTCTTTGCATGAGTGCTCCACTGAGGTGTGCGTAGGGCGGCATTGCCCTCAGAGTTACTTTGCACACTCCCTGCAGCTCTGTCTGTTATTTTCACATCCCCAGGGGTCTCTTTTTCCCCTTCTAGTAAAGTAATTGAAGTAGGCATCTGCAATAGAGTCAGGTGCCAGCTTATGCATTGGAAAAAAAATTAACTTGTGCTATCCTAGTCCCAGTTGAAATTTGCCATGTTAGATGAGTAAGAGAAAAATCAAGCTGTAGTGTCTAGAGAACTACCAAAAGTGTACCGGTTCTGCTAAATAGGGGGAAAAGAAAAAAGGTGGTGGGGGGGAGGGAAGAATAACTGGTTCTCTCTTTTTTAAATAGGCCTCTTTCTCTCTTGACTCCTGTGCTGAAATAAATATGGTAATAAACCCCATTCTCACAAATTCAGATTGTAGATCCAGCTGTAAAAAAATGCTGCTCCAAAAATATTTTCCCAAAATATTTTACTTCTGGGACCAGGAAGGAGGGGGTCCGAAAAGCTCCCTGCTTGCTGGGCACACTTCCCCAACTGCTTTTCTGGGGTGTCTCATTTCCACCAGCAACCCAAACCTACTGCTCTGGAGTCTGCCCCGATGAAGATGCGGGGAGCTGGTGGCTCAGGGTTATACCTCGTGCCTCCTGATGTGAAGATGTTGAAAACTTCTCTTCCAGAGCTGGATTAGACTTAGCATTAGGCTACAAGTGTCTTACCTTGGGGAATGCAGGACACGCCATCACTCGCTAAAGCGTAATCGTCCGCGCAGAAGCACACTCGTTTTTCAGACTGCTCGTCGGTACAGTACTGGTCACAGCCACCATTGTCATAGATGCACTTCAGTTTGCTGGCTATCGCTAAAGTCAGAGAAAGAGTATTTAGGTTTCCAGATATGAATGTTGGTGCTTAATGTGAGTCAACTGCGACTAGAAATGTTGTCGGGGCAGCAAGGCAGAGAAGTAGATTTCCGTGATTTATGCATAGCAGCTGCATGAAAAACACCTTCCATTTGGCAAAAACGAAGTAGACCCGGATCTCTAGGGATCAGGGAGGGATGTCCATGCCTAAGAAGCATACACCTAAAATTAAATTGGTCTGCATTTATACAGTATTTGGGCTGTCTGGAGGTGTTGTAGTTGTGTGGTAGCTGTTGTGATAAATGTCTGAAAAATTATCACTGTTTTGCATTTTGCCATTAGGCAGAAGGCTGCTCTGGGATGACCATTCAGACTACCTTATTAATCAGTGCATAGTCGTCGTTTGGGTTCAGCGTGTTCTGAGGGTGTGAGTGTAACCCTCAGTACTCAGAGCCCACCGAAATCGATGTAAAGACTTCATTAACCACTGAATCCGTCCCCTTGGGCTTTGTACAATATATATGCAGTGGAAATCTTATACGCTTCTAAGGCAAAGTGACTTCAGCACTTGGGTAGGGAAAAAAATTCCTCCTTTTCTCTCAGACAGTGCACAAAAGGCAGTTGTTTTGGTTTTTTTACAAAGTCATCATAGGGGAATAATGATCTTGCTGCCTTGCAGTGCCTGCCTGTCAGCTGGTTGGATCCATCACGCGACACCACAGGCAGTGTGAACAGTAGCTGTCACGGCTAGAACGATGCAGGATGATAATGATTGCTACTGTTTATCTCAATGCCTTGCGTTTGAATGAATAGTGGCATTTTCAGATTGTTAAGCTATGCCAGGGCTGACCTTTTTCACAGCTTTTGCCCTCATATTCAGCAGGACAGCGACAAACGTAATCCTGAAACTGGTCGTCACAACTCCCGCCGTTCTGACAGGGGTTGGAGTCACACTGGTTAGGGTCTGTAAAAACATGCAGCGTCAGTCTGGCTCACGTTGAGAGCTGCAGCAGCGGGAGCATGTTCACGGCTGCTAGAACATCCCAAATTATCATACCAGAATAGATGTGCCAGAACTCTCTCTGGAAGAAAAAGATGCGAGATTTAATTAAAGAAAAATTAACTCAGGTTAAGTCCTAGAGCCCTTGTAGCACTGGGTGGGTGACAGCCAGCCACAGTGATGCCTTTTTTACTGTTACAATTTGTGACTATCGATATCCATAAAACATTCTACATATTTTTCTACCTTCTACATTATTTTCACATACCAACAGAGAAGGGCACTGCGTAACACACACAAATAGGTTATCCATCAATAACCTCTGCATAGCTGAGGTGGGATTGACTGAAATAGATGTTGCACAATACAATAATTTAAGTTATTGTCAGGCCAGGAAGGACTGGGGGAGCTGAGAAGAAAATTTAGAGAGCATCCACTTTCCCATCATCCCCCAAGTAGGTGTTGCCTGGGGTGGCCCACGCAGAATGCCCTCCTGCAACTCACTGCTGCTGCTGGTCCCTCCTAGAGATGTAAGAGAAAGATGCAAACAGCAGGATGCAAAGTGTGTTGGTTTTTTTTCCTCTGGTGGTTTAAAGTGTCAAAGCACACCCTTGAGTAGGGAAAGTCCATCTGACAGAAGCGCTCACCCAGCCCCACATTACTTACTGTCCTTTCATCATCACGGTAAATCTCTCTTGCTTCCTCAAAGGAGCACTTTTCCTCCATGCATTCTCGCTCTAGTGACCCCAGCTTTATCTCTTCGAAGAAGCTGTTGGCTCGTCTTTTCCTTTGCAAAACGCTGCTTGCCTCCTCCTGCCTTAGAAAGACTGAAAAAGAGTGCACGTTCTGTTTGTTGTACAGCTGCGCTCTCCAGCCAGAGAGGATGAGGGGGGGATTATTTCCCCCAAAAGCTTTTCTGCTTCCCAGGCTTTTTCCGAGATGCTGTAGAAAAGAACTCTGGAAAGCTTCCTTTCTCTGGCCTGCCTCCCAGGTAAACTGGCAGCACGGGATTACAGAGCCCAGAGGTGAGGAGAAGATGGTGTGTTACACCAGTGGTGTATCAGCAACTTCTAAGGTACTATTGGATATCATAGAGTAGGTCTCACCATACACAGCACCGTTTCTCTCCATTCTAGCCACTGAAAAGCACGTGTTGCTTTATCTAGCACTGATGTACATGGTGACACCAGATTTTCCTCTACTGGGGGGATGAAATCACTTGGTGACAGGTGGACCACAGTCACCCCTTTACCTACAGTCACATGTTATCTCACACCCCTTCACTCTTTGGACCTGCAGAAGGGACTTATCCCACACAATTTTAAAACCACTGCTTTAATATATTTATCTTGAGTTTTCTTCTGTAAAAAAGGCTACTGTAAGGTACACAGGAAGGCTGGACAATGCTGTTTGCGTTTCCTAGTGTAGCCTGTGGATGGCTCCTAGCTGCTGCTGGAACCACAGACTATGGCCTGTGGGTCTTCCAAGCCTACAGGATCTTCTCCCTGTGCGTCTCTGTCATGTTTTGGAAGGACACTGGGTAGGCAGGTTCAATAGCAGATGAAAGCAGTGCTCACATCGTAGAGCTACATCAGCTTCCATCTGACAGAGGGGTGCACTGGAAGAGCTGACGGCATTGTCACCACGCCAACCTCCTCCTCAGCTTCAGGACACACGCACATCACACAGCTATGCCCTGCTGGTATAGTTCAGGGTAATGAACAAGAGGTCCCAGCGCTGCACTGTGCTTTTGCTTCATGTACTACACAGAAGTCTTGAAATAATGAATTTTGCAATTTTTTTTTCTTCCCCGTGGCGGTAGGAGATTCTGGAGCTTCATGACAACAACTGACAATTCAGTTCCTGGGATTGTGGGTTGATTTGGGAATTAAGGCTCGTGTATATCTCCTGCCTTTCCCCTAGGAAGTTCTTGACTATGTGACCCCTGAGAAACCAGTTGTTACCTCCCATCTGCTGGAATGGCCCTGAGGTTGTCACTGAAGGATGACACTCGTGTGTGTCCTCACCGACACTCCACAAACATAAATCCTGAGAGGGTTTATTCCAGTCTGGTGAGGCGTCTCTCAACTTTTGCGTCTAATCGGAACATTTGCTGAATTGCATGCAAAAAAAATGGTAATTTTCCCTATATTTCAAAGTTACTAGCAGGAATAAAATATTGTGTAGCGTGCATTGAATTTATCCCAAGATGCTTCATAAACATTTGGCCACTGTAGGAATTTCAGCTGGGTCTTTCTGTCGTCATTTCAAAGCTAGGCTCATTGCATTTAATACTACTTTCTTTAAAGGCTTTTCATTCACCTGCCACTGCAGATACATGACACAGGCACAAACTCTGACGGAGGACCATGCCTGGGAGTGTGGCTGAGGACATCCTCTCACTTTTATTTCAGTGTTCTCCACTTATTTACATTGGAATGCTTTTGACTTTGCTATGTATTTTTCCAGCTTTGCTCGCTGCAACGCAGGAGGCAGAGCCAGTGGCTAGCGGGGAATCTGAAAGCACTGGGGCTGCCTTCTTAATCTGGGAGCTGATTTTGAGATGTGAACTGGAGCCACCAAAGAGCTACCACTTCACAACCTTCTACTGCTGCCAAAACAGGGTCGATCCTCACCCCTTGAATTTCTCATCAGCTGAATGGCAGACTGTTGAATATTTCCTTTGAAAAATACCACAGTTTGCTATGAAATAACAATAAATCCAAGTTCCTTTTTGTCACGTAGGGGGCAAACAGCTGATGGTTTGTCTGTGCAGTTGATAATAGATCCATCTAGCAGTTTAGGGGTGCTTTTCCTTAGCTGGCAAAATGAAGCTGTGGATGCCATCGCTGAAAGCAAACAAGAGCCTCAGAATAACTCACAGGCACAACCGGAGACAGGACAAACACGCAAGAGTGCTCAAAACTTGCGATGAGAATTACATCTGAGTAACAGGAGAGAGATCCGTTGCCAGTAAACAGAATTACAGCTATATCCTATGACATACCTGCATCCAGAGAAAGAGGAATCAGTATGGGAAAGAAGAGGAACAAAGCCACACGCTGCCTGGAATCCATGATGAACCCTGCAAGCCCGTGTCCCGGTAACGTATTGACATTTCAGCAAGGACTGTTTGGCCAAAGAGCTCAGCTTCAAATGCGCGGAGCCAGAGGAGGGGCTGGCGAGTCATGGAAACAGAAAAAGATCCATGACAGCCTGGAGAGAGGAGCAGAAGGGCACATGCAAATCCCGAAGCATGCCCTTTTCACACAAGCAGGAAGCGTGGTTTTGAAGTGTGCTCTCCTGACCTGTGCAAAGGCTGCTCGGATTACATGGACCTTCCTTTTCCATCTTTTTAATGGGAAATGTAAATGCTGGGACCTTGCATCCATCCAACTAACACAGCCCCATATGAGAGAGCAGTGACGTGCTATTTATCTCGAATCGGCCATCAAGATAAGGTGTTTCAGTGTTTTGGCGTATGGTCTACCCGCTGACATCCGCCTTTTTCCATTTCTCCATCACCAGCTGAACCTCTGCGCTTCTGGCTGGATCTGCTTGGGGACACTAATTAACCAGCAAGAAAAACCTGCTGGTTTTTCCTCTCTCTTTATGGGCAGACCCATGTGGAGTGAACAAGTTGCACCCAGCTGGAAGAGGTGCTGGCCTGGTCCACGGTCTATTGCATTAGCAACACTAGAGGTTTGAGGGGCTAACCTGCAGAGAAGGTTTAATCTGGAAAACAAGCGGTCTTCTGATTTAATGGAAATCAATCAATGGCATCAGACCAGAGGGCTGACAACATTCTTGGGGAAATATTTGCTTAAGATAGTGGTGAGGTAAAGAGCATGTTTGCCTATGGGAAGTGAAGAGCTGCCTGAGGGCTGGAATATTTTCCCAGCCATTCTCCCATTCCTGCCTGGAAAGGAAAGAGGATCAGCTCTGCATCTGGACGCTACAGCAAGGAAGAGCAACAGCTGGATTCTTGCTTTGCTGCCAAAAGGCTCAGCAGAAGTAGCTTCCTGCAGAAGCTGTGATTACTCAGGAAAGCCAGGCGGGCTCCTGGTCATTCTTTGCATGCAGTCCTGTCTTTGAGTGGTGATGCACACAGCTGGATGCCCTGCTTTGAAACTGTGCTTTCCCAAGAGGGAGCATCCAGGCATCCTGGATCGCAGCCTAGCTCATTCCCCGCAGCACAGTTCCTGGGATGGTCGGTGCTGGGTGGAGGGTCCTGTCCCTGGGCAGAGGAAGGAGGTCAGTTATAAGAACACCAAAGGAATTATAGCAGCTCCATGCTGTCCGTCTCTGCTATTTGAGAACCCTCTCCACACCTCATAGCCTGCCAATGTGATCCTCACTCTATGTTCACTTGCTTGAGGTGAAAATAGTAAGGGCGTGTTCAACTTAGCTCAGACCAAAGCTAAGCTTGTTGGAGCTGCTTGAAAAATGTCTCTCTTTCTCTCATCTTCTTGGGGAAAGATCCATCCCCATCTATTTGAATGAGTCACTCAGTTCAGAGCATGAGGCCATCCCAGGTCTGCACTTACCACTCCCTCTGCCCCCGGCTTCCTTAGGCTGTGTATCTCCCTTCCAGGGAGGGTCAGGAAGCCACCACTCCACAGCAGCTTCATAGCACCTCTGTATCACAGCACCCCTTGGCTTTCTTGTCCCGTTTGCAGATCCTGTACATCCTTTAGGACTGAGGCAGTATTTTCCTTCTTTCTGCCTTCCTTCCCTCCTCTGCTGGCGTTCCTTAAGCATGAGAGATTTTGCTTTTATTGCTTGGAAATACAGCCAAACAGTTGCTATTTATGGAGCCCAGGGAGAAGCCCAAGTAGTGGGAGCAACAGTCAGTTCATATGAGAATAGTTTTTCTTCTTCCAAGAAAAAAAATTCATATCGTTAAGTTTCACCAGGCACGACAGCGATGATTGTGCCCATGAGGAGGGTCACTGGGGATTCAGCAGTCCCAGGACTTCATTACAGCTCTTTGTTCATGAACTTCACATTCACAGATGTCGTCTTGAGGAACGTTTCCTACTAACTTCAGCTGGGCCAGTTCTTTGGTTCAAGAGCTGTGATTTTAAAGAAGAGCTCCTCTTCCTGGCTGTCTTTAACCTCAGCCAAAGAAGCAAATGACAGTTCATTAGCTTTTCTTCCCTAGAAAATCCCTAAGTCTGTCTTCATTTTTCTCCTTGTGTGGTCTTGCTGCAGTTCATGGGAATTGCCCTGGTATTCTGCTCTATAAATCTCCTTGCCAGTGCAGGCTTCAGCCTTGGCTTATGCTTTCTGAGTAATTCCAAGAGAAATAATCCACTGTTGAATCAAAAGTAAATATACATTAAGGCAAACATGCACCCCTGCTCCTCATGGACGCTGCTGGAATCCGTTTGGGGACAGCTGTTTGGAAAATATGATTTCCAGTGGTTTTTAGTGTATTCTTTGGATGCACCAAAGTTGCTTTATTTAAAAAGAATTACATTAAAAAAACCAAACATGAAAAATGTTAACAATAGGCAATAATCTAAAGCAGAAACATAAGCCTGGAAGACATGATGAACTGATGTCTCAGGATATAACATTCTTTATTTTTGTTTTGTTTCCTACTGACTTTTTTCAAAGAAAAACTCTTACAATTTTGCTATTTTTAGTTTTGTGCTTGGGGTTGAAGAGAAGACAGATACGGCAGCTATTTGGAACTGTACAACTTGATCTGATCCAGCAGGTCATTGGTCATTTAAACACGACTTTTCTAGTCAACACGCAGGAAAAATTTAAAACAATAAAGCAATGGTTTTAATTTCAAAGAGGCCATAAGAGCTCATTTGAGGAAACTGATGGGGCTGTGTCTAGGTATGAAAGGTTTAAGAACAAGCTGCCTCATGGATTTACGGAAAACTAAATTTACATTTCTAGTAACAATAGTAACTTGCCATCATTCCTTTCTCAGGCTAATTAAAATCAAGCCAAGCCTGCAATAAAGTTAAAAATGTCCTGTTTCTGTTGTACTAATCTATAAATATACCAGAATATCATGCTACTTTGCTTTAAAGTAAACAATTTGGATTTTAGACTTTAGAATTTTAGAATTTAGATTTCAAAAGAAAACTATATCTTTCCAGGAGAAAATTTCTTGCCTGCTCAACTGACTTCTGTATCCCCATACAGCAATTATTCTCATAAAGAGGAAGTAGAAGATGGGAGATAATATTTTTAATAACTTTTTCTGTGACCAACTCTCTATACAAATGCTTAACATTTTATTTTATTCTTTAATCTCGATGTGGTTTATTTTCTTGCTTTTCTTTTGCCACCTGAGAAGAACACCTGAACATACCTAGATAATAAAGGAAGCAAAAGGCAGTGCAAAATAAGCTCATTATAAAGGCATTGCTCCCTAAAGTTTGTCTGTTTAATGCTACCCATCTCAGTTGGTAATGAGAGATATTAACTCTGCTACAGGCCTTCTCTTGACTGCGTCCCCAGACCGTCACAGCTGCAACAGCACCACTGGTAAATCCGTTGTCTTTTAACTGCAGCTGGGGACCTTGCTGTCTTGTCAATTGGTGGGGAATGAATACGTATGAAAACCTAAAGGTGATTAATCGATTCACTCCAGTTGATTTGTCAAAAATAGATTAGCCGGTTTGGTGCTGAAATGCTAAGCAAAAACCTTTCAGAAGAAAAATGCAAAACTTGATCCTTGACTTTCTAACACCATCTTTAGGCTGCTGCTGGTACGGACAGCGGTGGCCCCAGTGACACTTGGGAGAGATGCAAAGATGCCCAGCAAGTATATTTTAGTACATCATCTCTTCTCTTGCTGTTGTAGGGACTTGATGTGTCGGGCAATTTTGGCCTGGCCTTGCAGAGTCAGAGCCACAGAGAAGCTGGCAGAACCCCTTGTGGTTTGCCTTTGCCCTGACTGTGACTCAGCTTCTGCTTGTGAAGGGCTGAAGAAGCCTGCTTGCTGCACTGCTAGGCTGGATGGAGAAACGTTGCCACTTGGTCATGCAGCTTGCTTTTTTGGGTACACCATGCTGCTTTTTGTTTCTCTCGTGGCTTTGTCTAGACATAACATTGCTTCCAGATTTCTTCTCCAAGAAAAGCCTTCAGCTTTGGGGGAGGATGCTTCAGTGTGAACACCCTTCAAGGTCAAACAAAACCAATGGAGCCCATTGATAACGTGTGTGCATTTATTTACATATGGCAAGGTATTTTGAGTCAACCACCTCCAACAGCACACCAGCAGCCAGGGGACGGAATGGATGCTGAAACAGGTGCACCAGCCTGACCCATCATCCAGCAGCTCCAGTTCCTTTCCCCCCCGGGCATCCTGTGCCCCTCCCTGCTCTGCTGCCTTGGGTGTTCGTGCCTGGTTGGAACCATGCTGACATTGCCAAGGCTGTGCCCATGGGAGCAAGTGAGGCCACCACTGCTCAGGAAGGGGAATGGTGCAGCTGTTCTGGAAGCTGATCCAGCCAAAAATTGCCTGGGGAAGGTGGTGATAACCAAGCTGCTACGCAGAGCTGGAGGGAGCACAGGGGCAACAGTGAAAGACTTCGGAGGCAGGAGGGGAGCTTTCTGCTGGACTGGCAGCAGCCCAAAGCAGCAGATACTTCGGCATATGATATGCCTTGTCCTATCACTACACTTCCTGACAAAGAGTCCCTCTCCAGCTCTCCTGTAGGTTCCCTTCAGATACTGGAAGGCTGCTATAAGGTCTCCCTGAAGCCTTCTCTTCCCCAAGCTGAGCAGCCCCAGTTCTCTCAGCCTGTCTTCATAGGAAAGGTGCTCCATCCATTTGAGCATCTTCATGCCCCTCTGCTTGACCCATTCCCACAGGTCCATGTCCTTTCTCTGTTGAAGACTCCAGGGCTAGACACAGTACTCCAGGTGGGGTCTCAAGAGCACATTTTCATGAGACAATTTCTCGTTTCTCACCCAGCTGCAGCTGTTGCCAGACAGGGACCTCCAACCTGGTCTGCTAAGATCACAGGATCAAGAGAAGCATGTGTACAGGAGGAGGGAAATCACAGGCTACACAGCTTTTTTTTTTTTTTTTTAGGTACAACCCAATTGCAATGTGCTGTCTTTCAAAAAAAGGGTGTGACGGAGAAAGGGAATCAATCTGATTACCTGGCACTGGCTTTCAGTTTTTATCCTCAGCCTTCAGGCACACTTTAATTCCCCAGTGCCAGGTGAGACATGGTCACAAGGGTAAAACAGTGTTTTTCGGAGATGGTCCAGACTGAGTAGGCAAAGGATTTGAACACACAAACCCTGCAATGCAACAGACAGACCTGGTTTTCCATTTCAAATCCTTCAGCCAGTCTCAGTTTTTATATGATGGCCATAAGAAGCTTTTAAGACTGCGAGACAAAATAAAACACAGCATATCTATATAAAGGCATTCAGCAAGAAGCGCTGAAATTTATTCAAATTAATTACAATAGAGACCTCTGACTTTGAACTTCTAATTCACAACAGCAGTAAAAAAGGAAATGGTGAAATGGGTTGTATTAAAGTGCAATGATGTGGAGAAAACCATTGAAATAACACAAACAAGGCTGAGAAATGAAAGGACAGTCTCATCCTAGCAATGACAGCAATATATAAGTAAATTATGTTACAGATAATTTACAAAATAACTTACATAGATGAAGATAAGCTGAATCTCACATTACTATTTCCATCGTTAAATATCAGACTAAACATTCCCGGTCAGCACAGTATTACACGGGATAATTAAAAAAAAAAAAAGATCAGAGGATTTCTACATTGGAAAAGATGCCTGAAGTAAAACCCTGATCAGCCTTTATATTGCAGTATTGCAAGAAACCTAAGTATTTATGAATTGTAAAGTGACACATTCAGCAGCATGAAGACTATAAATACATCTTTTACATTGATACATTATATCTACACACATATACATATCTACACACATATATATACACACACAAGCACATACACGCATAGATATATGTACATAAATTTACGTGTGTGTATATATAGGTTTCCATTTGTACTGACCATGGTCAGCTGCATTTTGATTGCGTCTAGGGTAGGGTTCCTTCTGCAACTCAGGAGTAAGATCATGCTTTAGAGGATTTGTCCTTTACATTTCCTAAGTTGCAGCCTCTAAAAATCTAAAATTCTGGCATATAGACAGACTTGAGGGCCCAGTCACCAGAGGGTCTGATGATTAACAGCCATTCTTGTTGCTTCTGAAAAATTGTGTTCTTAATGTCCACAATATGTTTAAGTAATATGATACATGAATCAGCTAAAAACCTCTTTTCATGTAAGTAAAAGTATCTGAGAAATGGACAAGAATGGATACAACATTCCATACATGCACACAGCTCTGGACTGTTTGTAAGGATGAAGTGCGGCAAACACCTGACAAGGTGAAAATTTACTACATTAAATGATACCTTGAAAAGTGGCAAGTTTAGCATTATCCTTCCTTTAAAAAAAAAAATTAAAATACTCATCTGTAAAGAAGAGTCAGATTTATGCTAATAAAGTTTTTTTTTTTCCTCCTATGCACCCCTTTTAAAGAAAAATTATATCATTGTGGTTTTGTTTTTGAATAAATCTGCAACACTATTGACTATGAATACATCTGGTTTCTAGCCCTCATAAGTTTGTCTGAAGGCTCTTCACCCATAGTGCAGCCACATTAATTTCCTCTGCCTGTAACTGATTGTGAGAGCTGAAGGTAACTGTGCAATTCCCATTTGTTGAGAAATCATTTAGTGAATAAGAACATTGGTGTTTCGTCGCGTGGAAAAAAACAGATACTACTAAATTGCCAAGGCTATGTAAACACAGTGATCTTGGTAAAGAATTTGGTTGCGAGGCCAAAATACCTCAGAAAACAGCTGTTCCATTGCACACATCATTAAAAGGTTGGCAAAGATAAAATAACAGTTCCTTTCAATGCTGTTGTGGTAAGTGGATTGGTCATATCTGCATCCCAGTCTCTCAGGAGCGGAAGAATATCCTGAAGACCCAAGAGAAGATAAAAGGCAGGACCAAACTTCCTTCCTGCTTGCTGCAAGAGTCCCACTCACTGAATTGACCGAGGTACGTCCTTAGAGAAGGTTTTTTTGGGGGGAGGAGAAATTGTAAACTTAGATTTATTTTCTTCATACGTATCCTGTACAGTGATTGCTGCCTTATTAGTTTACAATAAGGATTTAGCACTGAACACATTTTGTATGCTCCCATTCAGATCCTGGCTGTTACAAAACGATATAGTTCTGCAGAAAGCGATTGTGTATCAATGAGAAAATGTGTTTTAGAAAAATGTGTTTTATACTAACAGCTCTGCAGCTTCAGACTTCAGAGCAGAAGCCTCCACAAGACCCTATTTCAAATCGTTCCATTTTTATTTACAACTTCACATTCCATGCACTTTTCACTGGGATCCTCTGGGAGAACCTGTAAAAGTCACCAGTGAAAATACCCAAAGCTGGCAACACAGAACTCGCAGTTTTCCGAGTCCAACACCCAGAACTCTGCACAACATGACAAACTCTGGATTTACCTTCTGTGGAGGTGGGGTGAAAATGTAATGTTAGCCCTTAATGTCCGAGAAGCTGGTGCTGCTGGCATTGCAGCTATCACTGCAACTTGATGATGTGCTCAAAGTGCTGGAGGCAGTGCCTGATTCTGGGAAAGGGGAAGGGAAGAAAAGAAAGAAACCACACAAGAAAATATGACATTCACGACTTACTTTCATAAGAGGAATATTCAGAAAGACAATCATATAGTTTAAAATAAACTGCCTACCAGAGCTGCTTAACGACTGAGCCGATTTTGAATTGCCTATGAGCATCAGCAGATTGTTTGCTGGGATCCAACCTTCTCTACCAGTGCTCAGGTTCTTCACATACCTAAAAGAATATAAAGAATAAGTCAGATGGCTTCATTTGATGCCTTTGAGAGTTTCACCCTAAACATCTGCCTTCCAAACACAGTTCTGCGTATAGGAATTTTCAAACACAGATCTGCGTACCAAAGTCCATCCTCCCCTTCACGAATCAGTTGAACTAGATCTCCACTT
This sequence comes from Pedionomus torquatus, assembly GCA_013398155.1. NCBI lineage: Eukaryota > Metazoa > Chordata > Aves > Charadriiformes > Pedionomidae > Pedionomus > Pedionomus torquatus. The sequence continues at coordinate 9,694 of VZRU01004530.1, read as the reverse complement.
TTCACTGTAAATTCTTCAGAAACTCCTTTCTCATAATCAGTCACAACTGTATATTTACCAGGAGTCTAAATGCACACAGAGGAAAAACAAACAAATATTGAGTAATTTACGGTAGGTTGCAGCTTTTGTTATTACAGTACTTTTCCCTTCTTTCTCATGCACTGTAAATATACATACTGAGAGGGAGTAAAACTTGGCTGTTTGACTACATGCAAATTCAGTACATGAATTCTCACACCCTGAAAAACATTCGTTGAAATGTTTCCATTACAACAATTAGTTCAAATCTCTTAAAAAATCCCCACCACCACCAAAAAANAACCAAAAAACCCCCAAAAAACCAAAACACCCACTCAAAAAGACTCCCAAGCTGGCAAAATGTATGTGTAAGAAGTCTGTTGACATGGTAGCTGAGCATGCTGGCATGCTGTTGTTTGACGGCCGTACTATGGCATAAGAAGTAGTCACAGTCTCGCTAGTCTGTGGGTCCACAAAGGCATGGATGGACCTTCCCGAGGAACAAACACAGGGCTGATTTAGAAGATGGGGATATTTTCCATTGCCTTAGGAATTCAGCCCACCTGAGGATTTCAAGGCAGCCACTTTCCTTCCTGCAAGCTTCAAAAAGCTTTCCCATATACTGCCACATGCAATGCATCAGTAACATTTGCTTAGCTCAGTAGGAAAGAAGTTCTGGTTACCAGCTTTATCTCGCCACCTCCTCCTCTTCCTCCTCCTCCTCCTTCTTCCTCTGCATCTGATGAATTCAGCGGATCTTCAGCACTAGACCAGCCATCATTTTCTTCAGATGCATCAAGAGAATGAGATGTTTTAGCCCAGCCTTGGGGAACAAACAGTTGCTGGTTAGTTTTGCAGCACTGAGCCACTGACTGGGAAAAATGATCTTCCCACTGAAAAGCTCTTAAGTGAAAAACATAAACAGGATGAAGCCTGTACACAGGGAAGTTATTACAGCCACTGGGTGAAATTCACAGCTGGCAAAAGTCAGCCTGTTTCCATCAGAAAATGGAGTTATGGCAATGCACAGCAGTGAATTTGGCTCTTTGGATTTATATAGAAGGAAACAGATGGAAAGACCACAAGCAAAAGAGAAGCTATTTCTCCCTTATACAAATGTGAACACTGGATAGATACTGTTTTTCTTGGGAGGAGGTAGAAGACAGGAACATGCAGGATGAGCACACAGAATTGTCACCCAAAGCAACCTAAACAGCCTTCTGGAACAAGGGATAGATGCACATGACTTGATTCAAACTGTTGAGTGCCTAGAGCTGTCAAAACATTCAACATAAGCTACAGGCACTCTGTACTTCACCTGATGAGACAGCTTATTATTTAGGAGTATTCAGGCACAAGGAATACTTAGTCACACTGAATTATCTTGGTGTCATGTCACTTCCTCAATCACAACAATCTCCTGCCTGTCATTTATTGCCAAGTGTTCCTTTTCCTCTCTCAGGGTGAAGCATTTCATTTATTTACAAGGTTGAATCATATCCAGAGTGCACAAAAGCCTTTTCCAAATAAAACTACAGTAAGTTTTACTAGTGGAATGCTTTTGACTGAGGTCAGCAGCTGCTAATAAACGTCAAGCTTATAATGAAGAAAGAGTCATAATGAAAGTTGAATGAGTATCTGTAAGTAAGATTTTGGTTCAAGCCAAACGGTAACAACAATGAAACTCAATGAAATCAATGAAAGGAAGAACAAACCATCCAACATTTATGTAACTACTAGATGAGAAAGCACCAGCATTTTTGCTCTTCGCTGCATCTGAGGCATTTGTCGCATCACTGGTCACACCAGCGCATTAGAAAAAAACCTGAGCATTGCCATAGTAAAGCCAGAGCAATCTAAGGATCACAGAAAGAAATCACACCCAGAACACAGCAAACAGAGAGGGACTTTTACCTCGCCTGCGCTGCTGGATGACCTGCACAAGGTTAGAAGTACTGACCCATTTGGCCCTGTCCAGGGTTAAGAACGAACTTCCACCTGTGAAGAAACTGAGCAATACATTCCTGCTGTATTCCAAGCAAATTTCCTTGGAAGCTCACACCCTCTAGTTAGCTCTTAGGACACGGATGAAACCCTTTCCTTTATTTTCAAGTCAACAACAAAGCAACAAAAGAGAACGTGGTTTCTCCTAATTGTTCCAAGCTTTCATTAGAAACAGAATCTCTGAGTTGCACAAAAGAAAAAGAAAGTGAAATCACTTAATTGCTCTGCCTGTAGCATCATACTCACTGATCTGCTCATCTGTAACATTTTGGGTAACAGCTCTTGTTTCTCAGCCTTTCTTTTCAAATATAAGTCCTTATAAATGCCTGGGCAGGGAAGGAGTCACTATGGTCATATTCATATTAGCTAACTACAGGCACCAAAAACATCTATTTCACATTCAACAAGCAAGTGTTTATTGTGCATGGTGGGACTAAATGAGAGCATCCTAAAAAAATGTAAAAAAAATAAATGTCAGGCAGTCTTGAGAAAGGCAAGTTTATGCAGAAATTAACTTAGATTTGATGGTACCAGGAAAATCAAGAGTTCATTAACTGCTTCTCTTCAGAAACGGGCCCACTGGTTTCTTCAAAGAGATAGAAACTATCAGAAAGAAGTGATTCTGTCAGCAATTCATCTTCCTTGAGCTCACTCTGATGGAAGCTGGAACAACGGAGCAGAGAAAGGAAATGAGCAGAGACAATGTGCTCTGCCCTGGAGAGCTGTAACCATCACCTGGTGCAGTTTCAGCCTGGAATGCCTGGGTCAACTGCCTGCTTACCCCTCTTTGGGTTGGGGAAGAAGAAGAGATTAAATGCCAGAAAAGAAATCAGAAGGTACAAGACAGAAAGGGAAGTTACTAGATGTTTTGAATTAATTTCCTTGGTTTAGTGGTTTCATGAAATGAAAGGCTGTTGGACAGCACAGCACGTTAGATAAGTCTGTTTCAAGGACCTTTCTTAATGTTAACTAGCAATATTCAAGGACTCTCCAACCCTGGAAAATTCCTTTTTCTATCCGATAGCATTTTCAGGAACTCAGGATTTCCATGATACCTGAAGATTTCAGAAGTTTGACCGCTACCTGTGGAAAATTAGCCTTGCAACTCCTGTTACTGCATTGAGCAGCAGGCAATGACCAGGCCAGAGCAGACAAGGTGAATGGTGTTGCATAGTTCTCCCAGCACAACAGCCCAACCAGCATTGTTTCCACAGGTGAGAGAAATTCTCTGGAAACCTGGAGAGGAGGATGATGGAAGGGCTTGAAACAGCTTGATCTATCTTTAGAATAATATTTTCTAAAGGAGATGCTGGTGTAGAGAGAGTCAGGAAGAGAGGGAACTGCTTTCCTTGTACTCTCTAGTTAAGTTGCCCCAGGGATTTGTACTCAAGACTTCAACAGCCTCGACGATTAGAAAAGGGTCGTTTAACTGAAATGCCTTTCTATTCTTTGCTTAGCTGTGGGTTGGGAGGACAGGAGGCAAACCGCTACAAGAGGTTCAGTTATTTTTTACTAGCCAGTGAACCCCAGATGATTTGTATACTATCACCTGAAGTAAGATCATAGAATGGTTCGGGTTGGAAGGAACCTCAAAGATCGAGTTCTAACCCTCAAGATGTTTCCGGACTGCGACTACAGTAATAAATACATCTAAAATGGAAATTCCACGTGACATTGATGAACTCCACTCTGACTAACGTACATGAGCTTTGGATTTTTTTTTTTCCTTTTAAAAAAGCTAAACACTCTCCACAAGGGGCACATTGACAGGAGGATGCCAAGTGGAAAGCCATGTGTTTCATAGCAACCAGACGCCCCTGCAATTCCATTAAACACCCAGCTTCGCGCTATTTCTTCAGCAGAAGATCCCTTTCACACTGCCCTCTTCTAAAATCTAGTTATTCATATGCTACTTTGATGCCAAAGTAAAACTTCAACCACCTATGTTATCAAAAACACTGTACATGGAAGCTGACAGACCCCCTTGGAAAAACTCAGCTCACCAATACTGCTGCACTCAACAGCATTGTATAGGTAACCCCAGTGCTCTGTTGTAGCATATTACATGAGGGATGTGCGAGTATTTGTGGAATACAAGATATGGTATCACTATACCTCTTAAACCAAAAGGAGTTGGGTCACTCACTACTTCATGTCGTTTAGCTTTTTTGTCAGGGCTGGTAGGAGAAGCTGCAGGAGGATGAATAGGCAAAAAACACAGAAGAGAGATATTGAAGAACTGAAAAAAGAATAGGCGGAGTGCATGCTAAATACCTTTGAGTTTACACTGGAAAACAAGAGGATTTCTGTAATCACTGGTTTTAGCCATCACTGGTCAGTTACAGCAGGAAGAATTAATTATTTACATGGAGGTATTTGAATATAAATTGACAAATTTATTTTACGGTAATCAGTGAAAGTATATGTAAACTTTTCTAAATTAGACATCAACTGAATACAATTAATTTCAATTTTAGACAACCATTACCAAATTAAGCAATCATTTTTGTATAAATCTATTGCTACAGCAATACCTGGTCCTGTAAGAAGGATCATTGGCAATGTCTGGCTTTTAGCAGAAGAAGATGGAGTTTCTGTCAAGGCAAGCATGGGATATTAGTGCTCACCTCATTAGCATTAGATACACAACGCTAGAGTCTCTCCAGAAAGAACTCAAAGGTAATCAGGTCTTAAAAAGGCATTCTGAAAAGACACTTGGAACAGATCATGTCTTGAACAAGTGTCATTATCAAACTGTTCAGAGGCAGCTGTTCAAAGCAAGAAGTGAATGTGCCAGTGCGATTACTTGGCAGGAAGAAGCAAGAAAGGTATCAGACTCCTATTGCCTGTTTTGCCAAAACAACAACAACAAAAAACAAACAAACAAAAAAAAACACCACAAAACCAAAAAAAACCCCACCACACCACAAACCCCGCAAAAAACCAAACCAAACCTCAAACCAAAGCCCAAACCATTTCTGGAAGCACGGGGAAATTCTTATTTAATTTTGTATCCAGCAAAACAACATTGTCATACGCATTCTGCCATAGTCATAATTTAGGAGCTCTGAAGGGTGCCAATACACAAATGCTCTAGAAAAACGTTGATTCCTTTTTGCCAAGTAGAGGTGCATTTGGGGCAAATCCACTGAAGCCAGAAGCAGGTCAGGTGTCTGATCTGAAGACAGCTTTCCTCTAGCTTTCCTACAGGAACGGGGCACTATAAACTCCTTCCTTGGCCTTGATAGTGAGACTGGAGGCATTGGAAACTGCACTCCTCCCCTTGCATATACAACAGCTCCACTTTTCATCAGTTGCATCCCCCTCTTTCCTACTCTGAACCCAGGTTCTCTTGAAACTTCCCTGTCAGGGTCAGTGAGTCAGGAACCTAGCTTGAACTCAGGAGAACAAGCTAGTGCACAAACTGAAAACCTGTTGCACTACACACACATACAAAGTGATGCTTCAGTTACAGCCTTAAACAGAACACAGTCTAGCTTTTTCTTTAAAAAATTACCTTTCTGACTTTTGAGGTTAGTAAAGCCCTGCAGCATAAAGCGCTTTTTTGACAGTACAGAGCATTCTGAGGTAGAGCTAGTGTCATCTACAAAGGAAGAGAGAGACACAGAAAGAAAGGGCAGAAAGCCATGAAAAGATCAAGGCAAAAAATTGTTTGCAGCCCTGCCAGGAAACCTGCATGTTAGGATGAGAAAGGGCAACTAAAAGTCCAAGTACAACAGAGGAGTCCAAGTGGCCAGTTGTTCTCACTATACAGGGGGCTTTTATTTACTGGTTCAGGCTCCATGATGGGAGCCAAAATTCAAGAGAAAAAATACCCACAAGACCAAACCAAAAGTCTTCAGAACAGCTAATGCCAAGATATTTATCAAAGGAAGAGAACCCTGAGAAGCTGGGCAGCTCTGCGAGAAGACCTACTGCAGACTTAGGCCTCATAACACATAGTTCCCACCTCCTTTCAGCTACCCTTCATTGAAGGTGGCTTTTGTCCTGCCCACACCACACAGTGGAATGCAGAAACACCAGGCTAAGGGCAGACAGGACCTATGCACTGGCACAGTGTGGGACAGTGTGTTGTGGGTGGGCTGCAAGCAGCAGAGCCTTGCTCCTTCAAGTGTTATGCCATGCTTCCCTGTGCTACCGTGGCTACTCTACTGGTGCTACTCTACTGCCTGTGCAACTGCAGTGCAGGCATGCTCATCGCAATTCAAGATAACGATACATATGGGTAAACTCACCTTTGCCTTTCTCAGGGTTCTTTGGTGCTACTGTGGTGCCATAACCTTCTAGACTTGCAAGATCAGCTTTTCTTTCCTCCATTTTTTTGGCATTTCTGATGTGGTTCCGTGAAGGACTGTTTATTGGAAGAAAATTAAGACAATCAATTCATCTCCAGCAAATTTTAGTCTGAACAGGGGTGATGACCTTCAGTTATGGGCTGCCTTTTACATAGAGATATAGGCTGAAACCCATTTATTAGCCACTTCCCAGACCATAGCTCACAGGGCTGAAGAAGACATTGGTGATTGTGCATTTAAAGACCATGATCACTTACAAAGTAGAAAGGCTCCTGCTCCCCTGATTGACTGCAACCGCATGTACTATGGCAGTGGGAGCTACTGAAAAGACAGTTCAGGACAATTTCCTGTCACAGCTACAGGCACACATTCTGTTCCGACAGTTTCCTCCTGAACATGCTAAGGGGGCGGGGGGTGTGGGAAGAATAAGAAAGTAATGAACTCTACCCCTCAGCTCTTCACACAGAAACAGATAAGGGATGAACACAGCACACAGACTGGATCTTGCAACTGGATTTCCATCACACCTCTCATTGGGAAAGGAATGGAGAAAGACATCCCACAAATACTATACATCTGGGAAATTCTCCCAAAGTGAAGTAGATGCATAAAACATGAAAAGCAGAACAGCAAGCGAGAGCAGAAGAATATAAAGGTTGGTAGGATGAAGGATAACAAATAGGAAAAGGAGAAAATTTTGTCTCAGAAGCTGGGATACTGGAGGAATCAACACACTGTTTAGTTAAAAGAAAAAAAAAAAACTAAACAAACAAAAAGGAAATTGGAGGAAAAGAACAAGAGACAGAGAAAAGGTAACAGCCTGAAAAAAGGTAAAATAGGACGGTAATATGACATTGCAAAAGGAAGAAAAAAACAATCCAGGTGACGGAAAAGAACACAGAAGGAAGGAAAAGTTTGCTCCATGTAACTCTCTTATCTGGGGTGTGAAGTATATAATTAGCTGTTCAATGAACAGACCCATAATACCACCAGGATTTTGATTGGTGCAGGAAGTTACTTTTCTGTGTTACTCTGTCAACTGGCAAAGCCCATGCCACTGCTGCTCAGTTGAACAGTTGGGGAGACATATAAGCCCCAGGTTTCATTGCTGTAGAGTAGAAAGACCTAAAATAACCCTAAAGGATAAGGGCCAATATTAAGGGATCAGAGTAATGAAAAACTGAAAACTAGATGCATTAGTATATTTACAGGACAGCTGGGCTGATTTGACAATGTATGTATTTACCTTGTACAAGACGATGATGGTAGAGGTAAACTCTGTGTGTGTTCTAGTGTCCTGTGCTGACTAGCTTCTGTAATGGAGGAAAGAAAATGAATCATTTAAATTGATTCATGTTTTAAGCTTTTAACTTTTTCACTACAGTCCTACACAGTGAAGACATACAGGCCAGGTTTTGAAGTTCAATGAGAAAAGCAATTAAAAAGCCATATATGTATCTCCAAAATATTTTACCTCTGCATGCCTGCAGTTGACTTGTCAGCACTTTTCTTATTTCATTTACCCAAGTAGCTTTAACTTCAGGTGTTGGTGCCTACTCAAAAATAAAGCCAATCAGCCATCAAGCATAGAATACTTAGAATCACAGAATCATTCAGGTTGGAAAAGACCCTTGGGATCATTGAGTCCAATCATAACCCCACTCTACAAAGTTCTCCCCTACACCATATCCCCCAACACCACATCTAAGACTCTTAAATACATTCATGGACAGTGATTCAATCATCTCCCTGGGCAGCCTACTCCAGTGTCTGACCACTCTGTGAAGAACTTTTTTCCTAATGTCCAGTCTAAACCTAGCCTGTTGCAGCTTGAAACCTTTTCCTCTTGTTCTATGACTATTTACCCACAAGAAGAGACCAGCACCAACCTCTTTACAGTGTCTTTTGAGGTCTCCCCCTGAGCCTCCTCTTCCTAAAACTAAAGAGTTCCAGCTCCTTCAATCGCTCCAGCACCTCACTATCTCTCTTGTATTGAAGAGCCCAAAACTGGACACAATATTCAAGGTGTAGCCTAACCAGTGCTAAGTACAGAGGGACAATCACCTCCCTGCTGGTCACACTATTTCTAATACAAGCCAGGATGCCACTGGCTTTCTTGGCCACCTCAGAAGACTCCTGGCTCACGTTAAGCTGGCTGTTCACCAACACCTCCAGGTCCTTTTCTGCTGGGCAGCTTTCCAGCCACACTTCCCCAAGCCTGTAGCAATGCATGGGGTTGTTGTGTCTCAAGTGCAGGACCTGGCACTTGGCCTTTTTGAAGCTCATACTGTTAATGTTGGCCCATTGATTCAATCTACCCAAGTCTCTCTGTAAAGCCTCCCTATCCTCATACAGATCAACACTCCTGCTTAACTTGGTGTCATCTGCAAACTTACTGATGATATGCTCTATATCCTTACCAAGATCATCAATAAAGATGTTAAACAGAAATGGTCCCAACACCGAGTCCTGAGGAACAGTTTGTGATGAGCCACCAGCTGGATTTAACTCCACTGACCACCACTCATTGTGACTATCCATCCAGTGTTTGATCCAGCAGATCGTAGCTCATCCAGGCCACGACCAGCCAGATTTGGCTTGGAACCTTTATTACACAAAGGGTTGCATGCCCAAGCACAGCCTCAAGGGGAATCCTTCAAGGGGGACAGACAGATCTCCCTCTTTCTTCAGTGAACAGAAACTAGCTGTGACAATTGGAACATGCTGAGGCAGAGGCTGTGCATGTGCTGCAGTCAAACCCTGGCTCCCAAGCAATCTGCTACTCCAGTGACAGCAGCAGTAATAGTAATAGCATATACAATATCCCCCATGGATATTGTAAAACATGATTTCTGCCCTCCTTACCCCGAAGACTCTAATGGAAATATATTGTTTAAGAAACTACCTATGAATTTATCTGGTATGTTTTGGTTCGGGTTTTTCCTACGTTCCCTCACCACTGTCTATTAGTGATGAGCAAAGGGAAACCAAAACCAAACAGATCTTTTTAGGGTTAGACTTCCAATCCCCTGGCCTTACTCACTCTCTATTATTTTATTTTTTTTTAGCAGCATGTTATTTACCTGTATGATGTAAACTTCTTCCCTTGCATTATACCAGATCTCAAATTTTTTTGCATCCCCTTTGACGTTTTCTGTTATTCCAACTGCTGCCATCTGGAAGAAAAGAGAACAGAGACTGATCCACCACATTACAATTACAGTAACAATGGAAGCAGGCAGCTGTTGGTATTCCTTGGTACCCTGTTTCTGAAAAGCAAAGCCCCATTTGGCTTCTTTCTCAAGAAAAAGAGTAACTAATAAAGCATGATCTGCACATTGGATGAAAGAGAATTA
>VZRU01004529.1:397996-408314 GCA_013398155.1 Pedionomus torquatus | reverse complement strand
AAAAGAAGCAAAGAATTTCCAAGGGCCACTGAATTTGAAAGTAATTATACAGGATATTAGTTTTATGTTTAGTGTACAGAATAGAAAAACTGAAACAAAAATAATTTCCATCACAAACCAGAAGTACCCAAACATGTAAAGCTCGCAATATTGAGAGAATGACAAGTACAGCTTAGAAATTTCTTAAGGTTTTTAACAGAGCTGCTTATTTAAGGCTTTCCAAAGTGGGTCCACAGAGCCTGTTGGTGAACTCTTATTCACAGTAGCTGTTGAGTAGTTTTTAGAGAGATTAATCATCAGCGATAAATCAAGATTTTAGTTGTGGCCTACAACTGCTATATTTGGTAGACCCACCAGAGCAGGATTTATTTGCACTTGTGGGTTGGTTACATGTGTTTCTACATATTCTGTATAAAGGAGGGCTAAGACAGATTTCACATTTTCTCTCCAAATGCAAATACGGTATACATCCAATCTCAATGTTTTCAGGTTAGGAAAGCTACTGATATTTTGAGAACAAAAATACCATCTCTATAAAACTACACACTGTAAAGCTTTCTCCTCTGTAACAGTCTGCAATGAACTCAAAACAATTCTCATTTGTGCAGATTCTTAAGAGACTTACAAGCACAATACAAAGAAAGTTAAGACAGTTATAAAAGTAAGTGCACTCAAGTATGTACTCAAGACACGTGAGTCCCACTACAATTATGAGTTAATGTGTCATCTTTCATTTTTATGTACTCTGCCATCAGTAGAAAATATAACAGAGGGTATGCCTTGTTGAATATAATGTAACATTATTTCTTAACTCACTAAATCACATTTGAGCTTTTTACATAAAGAGATACTCAAGTAGGGACTATGCATAGATTGCTATTTAATGCATCACTAATAATGCAATCACATTATTTCAATAATACACATCATCCAAGGTTTTCAAAGCATGCTCAGTATTCCAGTAAAAACACTATTAGCAACAGGAAAGTAGTTGGTTGGCATGGAAATCGTGATAAGATATTGGTCCTGAAGACCAGCTAAGACAGACCTAGAATAAATAAACAGGAGTGATATAACTATGATTTCCTGAAAATACTACTTTAACAAAAACTGAAATATGTAATGAAAATATATAGATTGCCAAAGCACTTTTTATTAGACAATTTCCTAGTGTTGTGGTTTCAGCTCTCATAGTGTTCATTTATTTTGATCTTGATCGTGGTATTTTTTCCAACATTTTGAAATTCAAAAATTTGCTTTCAGTCCTAAGGTGCTGAATCTTTCTCTCAGTTTATATAATAAACAATAAAGGGAATTTTGAATTCAAAGCATCTCCTTCAGACTAGAAATGGAAATTTTAGGCTTTGGTCAGTGCTGTTGCTATGAGCAGCATCACTATTGTTTAGTCTGGAGTAAAATCTGAAACAGTATAGTCTGAGATATCTAGTAAACTCAACTCTAAAAGGTACAACTCAAAAATGCAAATCTGCTGCCTCAAAACACGTACTATCTAAATATAAACATGATCCTTAAAATACAGTTTCTCTAATTATATGCACTTATCTTGCCAGTGATCAATTTTGGACTTTTTTTACTGTGACACTTTCACAAATATGACAAGCATAGCAGATTTTCACTTTTACTCTGGATGGGGTATCGTTCTTGAGACCGCACTTTGGTTTCTACCATCACAAGTTAAATCTGAATGCAGTGGCATGGCAGTTTTAGCAAAGCAGGGGAGCTGCACGTGACTGAGTGTTTGAAACGGAAAAACAAAGCCAAACCATAGAGCTAGCACTTCACAGGGAAATTTGTGCCTCAACCCTAACCCCTTAACCCAGTGTTGAACAATATACATGTGCACAGTCTTGAAAAACTTGAGACTCAACAGAGTTCAGCAGTGGAGAATTGATGGTTGAACTATTGCAGAGCCCTGGGAGGCCCTGGGATTTGAAAAGTAACATTTTCTGGGATGTTTAAGAGCCACTAATGTGTTTTTTAAGAATATCAAGCACTTCCCTAAAGATTCATATAGCAGGTATAGCTGACCATGTGGAAAAGCACTGGAGTGCAATGACTTCTGTAACTCCCTTTTGTTTCTGTGCCAAGTGCAGCACAAAGTCCTGTGGGAGATGCCCTGTCCCCTTCAGCTGTCATTGTCACTGTTCTCTCTGCACTTTCTGTCACCATCCAGGTTTCCTCATAAAAGAGACACCAAGGAGGTTAAAGCTGAATTCAAACTAACAGGCAAGTTCAGGGAATAAATCTTCTAAATGAAAGAACATTTTCCAATACCTAATTTACACAAATCTACTCCAAGTCTTTGAAGTCCTTTAGGTTTCACTCCAGTGAGAGACAAGGCACATAGAATCATAGAATGTTTAGAATTGAAGGAGACCTTAAAGATCATCAAATTCCAACCCCCCTGCCATGGGCAGGAACACCTCCCAATAGACCAGGTTGCTCAAAGCCCAATCCAGCCTGGCCTTCAACACTTCCAAGGATGGGGCATCCACAGCATCTGCAAGTTCATTTGGTTTTCAGTGGAAATATACAAACATACAATTAATTCAGAAAAAAGTCACAATTTGTAGACTATGCTGATGGAAAAAATAGTGTTGTTGAATATTTGCAGACCCAAACTACCAAATTATGAAATGTTTCTCTGACCTGTGCAGTCAGTAAGGTAATCCTAAGGCTGATCTATCAGAAAATAGGAATACTTGCTATTGCCAGTTTATCTCAGTATCAATTTGTAAGCACACCAAAATTAAAAGCTAATGAAGAAATGCATGGCCTATTGAGAGAGATTTACTACTTAAATTAGTTTTCAATAGGGATAGAATTGTCTGCTTTACAATAATAGGGATAAATATTAAACAAGCATAACATTGTCCACTTGAGATAACAAATTCAAAGAGGGGACACAGCTTGCACATAAGTAGATAGATTAAAATTAAAACCTACAATTATAAACATTGAAAGGTCTATACTTTGTGCCTCACTGCAGGCTTAGTCAAAGCTCGCTCTGAACTACAAGATGAAAGCCTTATTAGAAAATACTTTTTGTGAGCTTGAGATCTCTGTCATTTGATTTCTGTTGAGCAGACACATAAAATAAATTGTTAATGTCATAGATTTTGTTGGGATGTTTATGATGGGTTTTTAAAAGCTAAAATCTACAAAGAGTTACTTTTCATGTTTTTTAACCAAACATCTGACTCAGTAATTCTTATTTTATCAAATAATACTCCAGAATGTATAGACAACATCCACTACATCAGAAAGAATTCTTGTAGCCCTTATTATGTGTTTGTGACCTAATGAGCTATTTCAGAAAGGAGTAAAATGCAATACTAGTTAAATATTTAAGAATGCCCTCTTAATTGTCAGATGAAATGAATCATCTACATACTCAGTGACTGAACATCTGCAAGATTACTTTTGTTATTAAAATCTGATTCTCAAGGACATTTAAAATCTCTCATATTGTAGATTTGTTTTAATGGTTCTTTGCAAGATATCTCTAAGGTTCGGACCTGATGGTAGAACCTGGACTTGACAGCTATGGGCAATGATTTAATTAAACATGCAACTATTTTGACTAAATACTGAACAATTCTGTCACTGTTTCAGAACAGAATGAAAATAGGACACTAAAAGAAAAACTTCTCACAAAACCGAATTTTCAACTTATTTGAATATACACTGAATCTCTTCTAGTCTTCTCATCCTCCACAATTTTTCAATTTAGGACAGTGTTTGCAAGACCAACAGTACCTATTTTAACAACTTCTATAATGAAACTATCTAACAACGAAACAAACATGTCTCATGTCTTGGTTACAGAAACATTCATCTTTTATTTGTCTGCACATGGAAATAATATGGAATTTAGATAGGAATCCAGATTTTCATAAATTTAATACATAAAGATAACTTTATGATGGTGGATAGACAACAGTAATAGAATAATAGATCAACTCCATGACAAAGGTATCTGAAATAGCTTGCAATCTTCCTGTCTTTTCTGAGTACAAATAGGGAATACATTTGTTGGTTTGATGAAAAACTTTATTCATGTTCATTCCTGATTCTAACTTCCTCTTCTGTGTTACTCACTTCGTTCCATTATTGTATCTTTTGGAACGGGATGCAGATGAACTTCCAGTACAGGCTGATGTGTGAATATAATGATGATCCAAGTGTCTAAGAAGTACATTGTGTTCAAATTGAGACTATGTAGACAGTAGTTATATAAAGTTCATGATGAGTTGTAGGTGTCCAGAATGCAGCATTCTGGATTAATATACTTAACATTATTGTTACAGCTAGTAATGTTCCTAAATCTCATTATTCTAAGGATACAACTTTGACTACATTTGATGGAACATAAGACTACAAATTGGAGACTTTTTGGAAGCTATTTCTGTATTAGGATGCAGTCACTGGATACTAAAAGATTTCATTTAATTTATTCAGCTCTCCAGAATTGCTGAAATTGCTTTGGAAGCACAGTCTCTTACAAACTGGGTAATTATTGCATTGGAAAGTAATCACTGAACTGACTATATATATATATAATTTTTAAAATTTATATATATCTCACATATGTATCTTTATCATTAGTGTCTCCATACTGTTGATCTAGTGCAGAACTTCAATAAATTTTACATTACTGGGACATCATGACCTTAAAAGCAGTGGGAATTAAAAAAAAATTTAAAAAAATAAAAAAAAAGGAGGCAAAAATTTAACACACCCCTCCCCCTACCCCCCACCCCACTTTAGTAAAATTAGTCAGATAAAATTTTATGTATAAAACACTTCCTCAGACTATTTCTAAGAATTAAAACATCTTCTGCTACTAGCAGGTCTCAGGAGTTTGCCTTTCTCTAATCACCAGAGCCAGAGAATTCTTCCTGTACACAATTTCACACTGGTATATTGTAAGTTGTGATGCTTTCAGACACTGTGTTTAAGTTTGATCATGTAGGTTTTCACTGGAGCTGAAATGATTTTCTAAGTGCCAATGAAGAAAGCACCCTTTATTATGAATGCTGTTCCTAGGCAAAAAATACTCCAAAGAAATAGAAATTTCAATTTTTTCAGAAGCAGGTGGACCTACTTTGTTGATTTCTGAAGATCTAATCTAGGAATGCAAAAGTGGTGTTTTTCCCATGTTACCTGACTATTTCAATAATATCTGTGAAACAGACTGTTTGTGAAAAGGATGGCATTAAATATTTATTTCATCACGATATTCCCAATCACTTTGAGTCAATTAGAAATACATTAATATCTGTTCTAACACTTTAACTGAGTTTTCAAATTATTATGTGAAAAAAATATATTTAATTTGCTTACATATTCATGTATTCTCAAAAGAAAAACATTTTCAGAGAAAAAAGCTGATAATTTTACACTATGTAAAAACAGTAACATTAAAATCCACATTTAAAATCCTGGCATTTTTTTTAGGTAATATCACTTTTAATGCTTTGAATTTATAGTTACCATAGCAGTTGTCAAGTTTAGTACTTGCTGAAGCCCACACATGCTTTTCTACCTTTTTAGTTCTGCACATATGCATACCTGTCAATTTTCTAGGACATTTCCTCTCTTCTGTTGCTACTTTTACAATGTTATTGGAAAAACACTATAGGAAAGTGATGGGAGCACAGAGGTGCATTAAACAATCTGTTGTTGCTAGTGAGGCTGAAATTATGCACAGATGAGCTTTCAGTGAGGATTCTCGGTTTTCTCTCCACTCTGGGTCATATGGTGTGGGTGAAAGAGGAGATGATATGCAAGGGAGCATCAGGTATAACAACAAAGAGCCAGAGCCCACCCAACCTTCATATTCATTTTATTTCAACTCTGCCTTGGTGCTCAAGCTTCGAACAACAGTTTTACCAAATTGGATTACTGGTAATTTGTATGGTCAGCAAGGTTGGGAAGTAAGGTTGTTCCTGAATATAAAGAATATATAAGCACTAGCACTTCTACAAGCTTGGTGTGCTCTCTGTAAGAGATATTTACTTCCAAACATATTCTTTTTCCTTCTTCTTTTATTCTATATAGTGTTTCAACACTAACAATTTATTATTATGTGTATGAACTTTTGTGACTAACTTTTCATCAAAACTTCATTAGATATTGGTAGGTTATCTGACTAAAAGGTAACCATATTAAAGTCAAAGAGCCTGGTGACAATCAGATAAAAATAGTGATAGGTGCAGGAATCAGTGAAGTGGAGAAGACTGAATCAGCTACTCAAAGCTGGTCATTGAAAGAGACCAATTGTCTCTAGTATAAAATCCGACAAAATGCGCCAATGAGAAGAACTTGAGTAAGAAGGCCAGGCAAAATAAAGTGGGATTGTTGCCTAAATGTGTATAGAATTTATTATGGGATCCAGGAAAAACAGAATTTTAGGATTGTATAAAACTTACAGGATGTTAAGGGGAATGACTGAGGGCTGAGCTGGGTGGAAGGGGAGGGAAGGTATCAAGGTAGATCCAAGAGGAACAAATGTGGAAAGACAGAGAGAAAAGGGGATAAAAAGCGTCAGTGGTGTATAAGCAAGCTGCTGGTCAGTACACTTGTCTGACTGACCCGTGGGCCTAATCACTGTAATCTGTCCTGGTTTCTTATTAAACTCCATTATTGATGGTTTTCCATCTACGTGTCCTCTCTGCTGCAAGTGTGTTTAGTGAGCTACAAGAGAATTTCAGGCCAGTTTGGCACCTGTTTGCTCTGGGTCTGGTTTCCAGCTACTGGAGAGACACATACTGTGTATTTGTGTTTGTGCCAGCAGAGTCCCAACTAGTAGTAGCTTAGGTGTTTTAGTCCCTCAGCCTCAGTAATATTAATGGCATGGTATTTGCAGCTCTGTAACCTTTCATCTAATCTGCAAAAGAAATTTTCCCTTGCAGTCCCTGTTATTCTGGGACTGTTTTTCTCAGGGTCTTTAACCTGAAAAACTCTGGAGTGTTAGCTTCTCATGGTTTCATAACTACCTCTGGCATCAGAAACAGACTTCTTTCCACCTTTCCTCTGTTTCTTATTCTGTCAAATTTAGTTTCACAGTAGAGAAAATCAAACCTAGTGCACAACAAAGTAGATAATAGTAATTTAAATGGTTGATAAATAGTATCCAATAATACATGTGTGAAGACACTTAACTACCAATCAATTTACAATACTGATTAGCATGTTGCAACTAATGCCAGAAGCAGGACCAACAAATTGAGAATTGGGGCAGATTCCAATGAGAATTATATAGTACTATTAGGAAATCATGGAAAAAGTGGTGAGTGCCATCTTCATCACCACCATCTGATACCCTGTAGAGAACCGCCCCTAGAGAAAGACGTCTGTGACTTCTGTCTCACCACTTGGACAATTTTCCCTTTCCCCCCTTCCTTTCGTCTTTCAGTCTCCCTCTCTCACCTTTATTTTGTTCTTCCACAAACATAACTTTCACCATTAGAGTTGATGGATTCCATCAGATATACAGATTCTTCTGATAAATCTTTGGGAATATGAACTTTTCTCAACGTCTTCTGTGCAGCAATTGGTCTGCATACCAACTGCTAGGATGGGACCATGAAGGGTATGGAGGTCTGTGGACCAGCAACTGTAGGAAATCAAGGCCCAAGGAACTAGTTATAGATGAGACCAGTGTTGTTTATGAGTGTTCTGCTTATTCCATTTTTTCCTAAAACTGGCCAGATGGAGAAGAAGGGCAGGATCGGGCCATCTGTGTTGTGCACGTTTACATGAGTGCTGCTTGTGCTCATGTGGGTAAGGCACTGATCATCTGGATTGAACTGTGTGCCTGGCTGTGAGTGCTACTGTGGGCACGTGGGCATGTGTGCAAGCATGTGCGAGTGTCAACATGTGGAGAGTATCTTCTCAGCGTTGCTACTGGATTGACCTGGGAACACAGAACCGAATCAGATTCCCATATGTAGGACTGAGGAGGCATCACTGGCTGTGAGAGTCCACCAAGATCAGTGAAAGCAGATTGGGGAGGAAAAAATTCTTTTTTTCTGAAGACCAACAGATCCAGCAGCCTCTAACGGAATTTATATTTTTTATAAAAATCACTGTCACCTCTATCATCTGGTCCAAATATTCTTTACCTATAAAATCCATACTATGGAGCCTGCTCAAAGTATTAAAATAAACTTCCTTGGCATAGAGCAGATTAACAATGTCACTACAGCAGTAAATGAAGAAAAAAAAAAAAAAAAAAAGTGATGTGAACTTCTCCTGGCATTAAAGATATGATTGAAATGAATTTTGCATACTCCAGGCAGTAAATTCATGAACTGACTACTCAGTTTCTAACCATGCATAGCTAAAATAATTTCTATTTAATTTCAACTTTCTGTGCCATGGGCTCTTTAAATTTGAGTAAAAAGGCAAGAATACTGTAAATATATGTTTTGTCCATTTTGTAAGTCAATTGTTTTCAATTTTTCTTTCTTGGACTGACTGTCAATCTGAGCGGGAATTATTGGGAATTATATAGCTGAACTGGAATTAGTGAGACTCAAGCGGTTTAGCCTGAAAAGGTGATTCAGGAGAGCTGAGCAGCTGCACAGGATGTTCAGTTTGGGCCTTGCAACACAGATTCCATCATGAAACAGTAAAATATTGATCCATTAACATTCCTCACTCTGCAGCTGCAATATTGTAATTGAACAGAAACCTAATTAGAAGAAAACCTATTTAAAAGTCACAAAGCTATGAAATCCAACAGTAGTTTCAATAAAAGTTGCTTTGAACATTATGTTTTTCCCCCATCTGAGGCAACTTCAGAACAAGATAAAGCATCATACAACCTGTCATGTACCTCATATTGCTACAGTTAGAGACTTCTGAGCTCGAGACCTAAGACCATAAGCCATGTTTTGGAGAAGAAGGGCAAGGCTCTTTTATTTTTAAATATATGATTATGACAGGCAAAAAAAGTTACACATTTTTCAACATTCAAGTTAGCAGAAGGCTAATTATATTTTATAATTGAGCATTATTCTATCTGATAGTTAATATAACTCTGCTCCTGAAAAAAATAATAAAAAAAAAATCAAACAAGAAAGCAGAAAGAACAAAACTTCATGGTGTGTAGAACACTGGTTTCATGTGTAATAATAATCATAAAAATCTCCCTCTGGCCATAGATTCTACTCAAGCTAAGCTGATTCCAGTCATCCTTTAAAAAGTAATTAGAAGATTGAACATCGTTTTATAGGTGTTAGTGCTAAATTGCTCAGAGCCTGGAAAATATATCACAACTGGCAGGCTCCATTTATCTGAGTTTCAAAGCCCCATATTTTTGAAGCCCAGCTTCTTCTCGATGATTGCAAGGATTATCTGCTTACTGTCACTGGTGCACACCAGACTTACACTGCTACGGGATGAACCTCAAATTTCATTATGGGTAAAGTCAACTTTTTGTTGCTTACAGTAAACTCCTGTCTGAAGGCTCATCATTCTTGTGAGATGTGCAGTATTTCCTGATCCCTGACCAGATAAGGAATATAGCACAATCAGTGTCACTAGTATTTTGGCAACAAACAGCAGAAACAGGAAAAGTTGTTGCTCAGAAAAAGAGTTCCCTGACCCTTTTGAAGTCTCAAGGCACTCAGCTGGGACCAAGGCTTGGTTCTGTTACCACTTCCAAAGCTCCTTAGCATGTTGTAACCAGAAAGTGAGCTATCAAAGACTGACACAATAGATGATGTCAGGAACTAGTGAAAAGCTGACAATGGCCCTCTATAAACTCTTTGTAGCTAGATTTTAATATGAAAGCAGAGAAATGTGCAACAGTGGCTATAGATAAACAGGAAATTTATCCTGTTTACTAATTAAAAAAAAAAAATAATTCTTAATTCAACCATCAGAGTCTCCATCTATCTTAGAACAGGGAACTGAAGGAGTCTGTGTTGACATTAGAGAAGATTGTTTTTAGCTTTCATATGTGTCTTGGGTTGAGAAACCCAGGACTATCTTTTCTTCTAATGCTGGGGAAAATTGCACTTTTAGAAGACTCTAGTGTCTGCATTCATGAAAATATTAACTTTATGGTCAGCCAGGCTCTGTGAGATTCAAGGTCTCAGTGCAGGGACTAGGAAGAGCAGGGCCTGGGCATTCCACCCAAGCTGGCCAACTGCTGGGAGGGCACAGCTTCCTGCTGATAAAATTGGCTGAGTATAATTCTTGTATATCTTATTTCAGTGTCAGGATTATTACTGGTTCTTTAATATTATTGTTAATTATTTAGTCTTATTCTATGAAATCTATT
>VZRU01004529.1:323684-396175 GCA_013398155.1 Pedionomus torquatus | reverse complement strand
GTAGTTAACAACTTCAAATGAAAAAAAAAAAAAAAAAGTTATTCTAAAATATGAAATAATAGATAGGAAAAATTATTAGTAAGAATCAATATTTACATTTTCAAGGCAAACAAACAAGGGTGAAAGAGACGTGAATGTACTATTTGTGACTTTGCCTAGATGAAGAAAAAGGGAAATTGATTCTCAGTCAAACTACGCTGAAGGTAATTAATAAAGAAATGTCTAATAAAAAGTGTCTTTTGCAGTAAAAGTACTAATCAGATTATGAAAATTCAGGGCAATTTGACTAAATAGGGAAAATGTATTAGAATATCTGTACTATTAGTTCTTACTGTTAAAGTAAAAGATTACATGTTAAGGTAAGTAGAGTTTACAAAGATTTGACACAGTGAGGAGGAATTTTCTTTCTTCCAAAATTTTCTAGGGAAGAAAATATTATTTTTTGAACAACAGAACCACTCTTTACAGTGGGGTAGGGGTGTTGGTGAACGGGGGTCATGGGGGATGGAGAATGGGTTAGGGACAGTGAAACAATCATCATATGTTGATCATGTTTAAGTAATCTCAACGAACTACAAGATTTTCCTGCAAACTGGTTTAATCTTGATTCTGAAACATATTGAGCAATTGCTTACTAATAAGGAAGGTTGTGATTTTTTAGCTTTTTCCTCTCAGAAAATGTTTTGCCCCATTTTGCAAATACCCTTGTTGCTGTGATTTGTTTTTTTTTATTTATTTACATAAATATATTACATTAAAAATCCTATACCGTAAGTCAAGCACTTGAAAATTAGAAAATATCAAATATGTATATGCATTTGTCCAGCTTCAGCATCCAATTTACTAAGTGGACAAAGGAAGGGCAAAAGAAAGATAAGGGCACATGTTTCTGTAATCACGTGCCATGATGGTAGGTAGGGAGATCAGAACTACCATTATATCACAAATATACTTATCGCTATAAATTCATTCTTTAGGTTTTAGATGTTATTAACACGTTCATGTAATATTTATATACAATACCCAAGAAATATTTTCAGAGAAACTATGTATAAAACAAGTTGATTAGGAAAAAGCTTTTATTCTTAAAGAACTTTCATAAACCCTAGGATTTTATCTCTAAACCTTCAGTGGTGTCTGTTGGAGAAATGGAGTTCTCCAAATCTGCAGGAAAGGATGAAACTTGCAGGTGTTTATTTTGTGTTCTCCCAATCTCTTCCTTCCTGCTCAGATGATTCCAAATATTTCCATAGAACACTAATATTGCTTTCGTTATTGTGTAAGTCAAATCTTTTTAATATTTTGCTGTTGTTATTTTTCCTTCTTATCAAAATCTTACCTATTTTATAGGTAGCAGAAAAAAAAATAATTTAGGCTCCCAAATCATTAATGATAATGCTGAATAAATTTCTAGATTTGAAACTAGCAGAGCATTTGTGATTCATTCTGAGGAAATATTTGAGTGTTCCACACATATGAAAATCTAAATGGCATCTAAATAACAGAAAAGTGGGTTTGAAAATGTCATTCTTGCATTTTCCTTTTAAAAAGATTCATGTACTAAAACTCATAGATTTTTGTGCTGACCAGAACAAAAAGAAGATATATACATAAGGAGAATAAATGCTTGCAAAAATCATATAATGGTAGGTATTAAAAACTTTTTGGGAGTCTTTTGTTTTTAATATACTTATTACTTTTTAATGTGTTTTGTGGAGCTTCATCTAGAAAGTCTCATTTCTAACACAGATTGGCTTAAGTTCTAAAATAAAGTCTAAACTCTAAGATACCATAATTCCTATAAAAGCGTAATTTCAACCATTTCACAGCATATTTCCTTTTGTGTAGTCCTAGATCTCATCCTGAGAGTTCCTTTCCCTTGGCTTCCTCAGCGAGGTTGCTAAGAAAGGTATTGATTAGCACCTTTATAATGTTCATGAAATAGCCACCATATTTAAACTGTTTACTGGCAGCCTAACATACTCTCATGAGATGGGAATCTGATGTTGGTGTTTATAGATCAGAAACCTGTGACTGTTTTAGTGAGCACAGGAATACCTTAGCCATATTTCCCATGGTGTGAGATGTACCATGTAATCTGAAGGAGTTCTGGGACAGGGGGACAGTGCTTGTGGAAGGTAAATGCTTTGCACTCCTTACATAATTTGCAGCAATGACACTGATGATGAATGGATACACTGCTATTTGTGGGCGTACCAAGTGTTTTTGCTCATTGACAGAATGACCAAGAACACTATTACAGATAACAGGGAATAGCTAGTGGCATTTTATTTATGAAGGCATTGGCAGCGATGGGTACATTATTTTGGAAGAATTTCATTACTGAGGTAGATATTCTGGCTGTTTCCAGTACTGTTGTACACCTATCTTAAGCAGTGCTCTTCATGGATCAAATATGACCTAACTAGAGTTTCCTTGGAAAACTATATACATAAATCTGCTTGATTTGGGGGTTTAAATGCACTTGCAGTATTTTCTAACACATTTGAATTTCACCATAGAAACAACCCCCAAATTAAACGAAACAAAGCCAGAGCCCAAAATCATTGCTATAACTTTCTCTTTACCCAAGAATCCATGTGCATAACATCTCTATGCTGCATAAAACTTTAGTGTTTCACAGGCAGTTTATCTTGTACCTTTATTCAGCTGCTTCAGATTGCTGAAAATGAGACTGCATGTTGGAATACATCACCCTGCTATTGTGTGATTTGGATAGGTATGCATGAGTAGAGCAGCCTGCCTAATGTGTGAATATTGCAGCAAAAAAATCTACCTGAATCCTCGTGGTTTTGTGTGTGAGTGTGTGTCCATGTATGTACATTGTATTTAATTCATTTCAAGAAACACACACAGAGGATTCATTTTCATGTGTATAATTCAGGATTTACATGTAATATTTTCTCCTTGTAAAATATTCCAGCACTGGTATGTGTTGCATAGAAATGCTATAAAATCTGAACTAGTGGTTTTAGAAATGTGGATGTGTTGTGACAGCTAAGTTCTCAGCTATGAGGGAAAATTCTAAATTGCTAGAACTTCCTGCTTTGGAAGCATGAGAAGGAGACGCACTTCATTACAAGCAATATAGGAAAATAATACACCTTATTTGATATCATAAATTAATACTTGCACATTAGATTGTGCATTGAAAAAGGAGAATAAAGGGAGATGCCAAATAAGGTTTCCATGTCCTTAATCCACATCGCTGACTAGATCTGTCTCACACTTCCAAGTAAGCCACACTCTGTCTGGATTGCACTGTGTAGAGAGACATATCCCAAGGAGTAAGAAGAAGGATTTGACTATCTGTACCAGGAACCAAAATGCCTTCAGTACATTGCTGATAATTCATCTCTAAGATAGGAACAAGATAGTACTGCCTGGGAACGAAAGTTAAATGGGAAGAAATATTTTATAGAAGAAGTGGAGAAGAAAGAGTTCTTGAAAGGCATGAAACCTAAGAAATTTTTCTTTGTGATGTATGAAATCATAAGAATCTACTATTCTGTAGATTTTATTACATATAATCAATACATATACAATCTTTTCTAGTGTAGGTGCAGGTATAAATAGTCAAGAGCTAGCCATAATGCTAGAATTAAACTGTCATAGATGCTTGACCACTTGTCCTTTTCTGTTAACGGTAAAGCAGAGTCTAAAGAAACAGTTACAGTAACACTTTGAAAGTAACGTACAGATAGCCCTTAATTCCACATTTCTTCAGCATCTGTTTTTCTTTGACTGCCTTTAGTATTACGGAGTGAGTTCAAAAAAAAAAANTTTTCTGCTTTTATTATTTTGGGGGGGGTAAAAAAAAAAAAAAAAAAAAAAAAAGGCAGATTCTAATTCATTGAAAAAAGAATAGCTGTGGTACTTAGGATCATTTACAGTCATGGTCACTGTTCACACCTGTGTTGCTCTATAACAAGTTTGCATTCTTCACCACCAAGCAAATGAGCTTTCAAGATCAGGGCAACAAAGTACAGGAAAAGAATTTCCCACCTAATGTGTGTGAGTGAACGCTTAGATCTTCGACTTGCAGGCATTTTGGAAATACTATTTCTTATGAAAAGAAATGTAGCACGGGGGGTGGTTTAAATGCTGACAAGCCTTGTAAATATCTAAATCCTGGAAAACCATGGGTAGTCTGCTGTGGGGAAATAAAGTACTCTAACTCCTTGTAGGTAGATTTGTGTTTCTGGTCAGAGGTCAAAAAGAATGTCTGTTTAACATCTCAAGTCTTGATCAATTCTATGTTAAGAGAAATGTGGTAACAAGGTGTTGGGACATGGGAAGTAGTGTGACTACAGCTTGAAAGATGTAGGAAGCACCACTCGGCATCCTGGTACTTGTGAATTAAGTCCAGGTGTTATGCGGTCTGCTGTACATTGCTTCAACTTAAAGGTACTAATAATAGACCTTGATTTTGGTTTTCACCATTAAAAGTGTAACTTCTGATTCAGCTGAACTTTGAAACATCTGATATGAGTGCTATATCTTATTTCTAAAGGGAATTTATTTAGGTTATGAATTTTGTGCTCCAAGTGTTAGAAATTACATATGCAAAGAATTTCACATGAAGTTGGATTCTTCATGTCTCCATTCCTCATTTTGCTGCTCAAATGGGAACCAGTGTCGTAAATTACAAGCATAATTTCTGATGCTTACAATTTGGGATTGTACAATGACAAGTGTCTGAAATTCCATTCCATTATTAGCAATTTGGTGATCCTATTGGATGGAAGCAACAAGTCTTACTTTTAAGCCTTTAATATTGTAGATTTGATTATCAGCTACTGCAAATCAAAATTCTAAAGAAAAAAAAAAAACAACAAACGGTATTGTAAGTCCCAAAAGACCCCAAACCAGAGAATCTGGTTTAAGGCTGAATGTTTCATTGAGCAGGCAGAGATCCTCAAGACTCTGGAATGATGGAATACCTGGAGCTTTATGGAAATTAATTCAACAATTGTTCCAAACATCATCTGTCTTAGGATAGAGGGTGCAAAGTCTGGATGAG
This sequence comes from Pedionomus torquatus, assembly GCA_013398155.1. Lineage (NCBI taxonomy): Eukaryota > Metazoa > Chordata > Aves > Charadriiformes > Pedionomidae > Pedionomus > Pedionomus torquatus. The sequence continues at coordinate 391,131 of VZRU01004529.1, read as the reverse complement.
GGCTGCAAATGAAACAGGCAGGAAGGGAAGAACAGAGGGTATAAAACGTAGGTGGAATGAGGTGGTAGGTGAGATATGTATATTCATCAGGATGGACCCCCGAAAAAACAATGGCCATATTGTCATTTATCAAGAGAACTGCAATTCCCATTGGAAAGAAAGGAAATCTCCCTTTGGCAGAGAAGTGACAGCTGCCTCAATAATTTGCTTGAGAGCTGCTGAAATTTGAGGTGACAGTTTTGGCAAGGAGTCTGGGTTCTAGTCCCTTCAGACAGGGCTAGCATTATGAAAATCATTGTTTATAAGGGGTGCAGAAGTAAAATGTGAGGATGTAAGAATATCTACATCCCGTCTACAGATGCAGCCAGATGTAAATCAGTTTCTTACTGGACAGTACTGTTGTTGGAGCTGGAACAATAGCATATATTACCACTAGCAAGTGTCTCCACATATGTCCATAAAATGATTGGCATAAATATTGAGACCCCACTTCAGTACCATATCCACCTCTGGGGTCCCTGATACAGGAAAGACATAGACCTGTTGAAGCAGGTCCCCAGGAGGGACACAAAAATTACCAGAGGGATGGAACACCTCTCCTATTCAGCCTGGATTAAAAAAGTCTCTGGGGAGACCATATTGTGGCCTTCGCGTATGTATAAAAGGTTTATTAGAATGACTTATAATAGACTTTTCACCAAGGCACGTAGTGACAGGACAAGGGGCAATGGTTTTAAATGAAAAAAGGCTAGACTCAGAATACATACAAGGAAGAATTTATTTATTTATTTATTTATTATGATGAGGATGGTGCAACACTGGAACAGGATGCCAATAGAGGCTGTAGATGCATCGTCCCTGGAAAATTTAAGTTCAGGCTGGGTGGCGCTCTGAGCAACCTGATCTAGTTGAAGATGTCCATGCTTATTACAGGGGATGTTGGTACCCAAACCATTCTATGAGAGTTAATATTAAATAAAAATTAAAAGGAATTAAGATGGCATAGTTGTGCCTAGCACTGCCAATGTAAACCCAGACTTCCTCTATCTACTTTTTACTTCTAAAAGAGAGGGAGCTGAGAGACAGGTTTATACAGGATTAATGGCAGGTGTGAGACAGACACCTGTGACAGGCAGCAGGGCAGTAGTTCAATAATCTTTATGATTAGATAGCAAGAAGAGATTGGCTGGAAGATTGCATGAACAGTTAACTATAGACTAACATTTTTTTAAAAAAGGAAATAAGTGGAAATTGATGATCCGTTAATTGAAAGACTCAGAAATAGTGCCATTACTAAAAGAAAACACATTTTACTGAACTGAACTTTATCTGAAGGGCTGCATTAATGGTCTATGTACCTGGGTAAAATAAAATATGATCACTTTATCAATTCTTCATTCTATGGATAAACTTTGATATTTGTAGGCCAAAGTATTGATGCAGGAACTTACAACTCCATGTTTCCTTGTTTGAGAATAATAAGGACAAAGTGAGATTTTAGAATTAAAAGAAAATATTTTTGGCAAGGAAAAAAAAAGTAAAAATAAAATCTAGAAAACCTTTGTGCCTCTAAGAAATTTACAATTCTTAACTTATCTGAATGATAACATCTCTAGAGTTTCAATTTGCTGTTAAATAGTGATTGTAACTGATCTGTTTTTTTAAGTGGTCATAGTTTTCTATTAAACAGTGTCATTTCCAGAATTTGTATTTTTATATTCATAATGACTGTATTATCTGTATTCTGTTAGCAACAAGAAATTTTAACCAAAATCAGAAGCAAGAAAACTAATCATATAGGATCTGGATACTCATAAAATGCTTATTTTGGACACTGTTGAACTCACAGTCTAAATTTTAGGGAAATGAATGAGTAATATTCCTATCTCAAAGGTGATAATCTTGAATTGACAATAAACAAAACTCTGCATAGTGGACAATTTACACTCAGGTCTTCTGAGTTTGAATTCATGACCTTAAACTAAAGAGCATTCTCCTTTTCAGGGTGAAAACAGTTCAAAAATTGTTGATAGCACCAGTAATGCATATTAAATATCCACATTATTGCAGGGTATGGATAAGGTCATACTATCTCAAAGTTGTTTTCTGACTGAATCACTCAAGAAATTTAAATAGAAATACAAGTAAATGAAAAGCAGAGAAAAAAGCACCTGAAATACATTCATAATACGTAATACATATACCTAATGTAGGCTGTCTAGCCTGATACAGTCACCTCGGTGACTACTATAGTCAATGGAGGTAAAAAGAGAAATAAATCTAAAAAGGATAATTCAGTCAAGCCTAAAGTATGAGTTAGGATCATCGTGAATTAGCTCTAGAGTTATGTCTCTTGGAGATACCCTCAGTTTACTAAAAAGGTCTTCATTTTATTTGGTTGGCTTAGAACAGAAACATGTTTAAAGACTTCCTTTATAAACTGACTTTTAGATTGTTCCTAATGAGAACCTACTGTTGCATTGTCCAACTGTACATCAGATATCATTATAAATAATTGAATTGGCATTTGATTTGCCATCTCTCTTTAGACTAGGCTTAGTAATTCTTGATTTATTTTCCTCCCAAAGAGGGAATCATATAAAATTTCTTTTCTTTTTCTTTTTAATCAAAATCTTAAAATCTCATTTCTCTATAGGTTCCTATCCTTAAATTAAAACAAGTTTTTGATAATGATTTGTAGAAAAAAATGTACTACATTTTCAAATTGTTTTCTCATGCTTAGTGTTGATATAAAAAGATCTGTACTTTTTAACAGTAGAACTGCATAGGCTCACAAGTTAAAAGTACTGAGAGGTATTTTCTTTTCAATCCACAGAAAATGAGAGCAGGCAGTTATATTCAGTACACCTCACAAGTTCCATTTTGTTCAATTCATTTTCCAATTTCTGTTTCTATGAGAACCATTTTCTACACATTCTTAGCTCCAGAAGTAACTAATGTACTCTTGAAATCTACAATGCAGATTATTCCTTTAAAAGTAAAGCATTCTGATTGGGTATTTTCAATTTCTTGTTATGACATTGAACCACAAAGCCAATAATGTAATAAGCTAGGTAATGCACCTGAGACTGTTTTCTACTCTTTCCCCAAAGAGGTTGCTGTATCCTGTCGATGTAACAGCATAAAATATAAATGAAGTCATTTATGAACTGCAGTAACTCAAAACCTGTTCCAGGCCAGTACTAAAAATGAAACTTAGCCTCATCTTTTCCTCATATTGAGGGAAATAAATGGAATTGTTTTCTAGCAAATGAGGAAAATACTGCTAAATTCAAAAGAAAAAAAAAAAAAAAGAAAAAAGAACGGAGTTATTTGTAATAGTTATAAAAATATAAAATATTCCTGAATGTCTTTCCTTTCAAACAGCCTATGGCTATTTATATTAACTACATAATGCCAAAGTGCAAATTGTGCCCTCTCAGAGAAAACAGGCTGAACTTAAGTAAGCTGCATCAAGAATGTTACAGACTATGGATACTGAATTCAGGAGGATTTCCACTGAGATGCACATAGGGAAAAAGACATAGTTGTACCTTGTTTTTAGCCATACATCAAAAAGTAGAAATTCAAAATCATAGTATGACTTTTTAGTTAGATCCTACTGTTGTATATCCAAGCAAAGGCCTCATTTTAAAGTGAAACAGAATGGGACTCAAATTCAGGAATAACTGTGCCATTCAGTGTCATGTTGAAGAATGATATTTAATATATTACTTGTTTTAATTTGTACTGAGAATACTATCTGCTATTTGAAAAATTCATAGCATTTTAAGACCAAATCATCCTTTGGAATTGTGTTTTTTTCTCCTGTATTTGATTTACATTCACCTTGGATGTGTAGGTAGCCTTTGGCATTGCACAGTCTGTTTAGTGTGATAGCATAAAAAACTGTTCCCACTTAAATTATCATTATCATCAAAAAAAAAAAAAAAACCTTCAGTGGGAGGGGGATATAATCATCTGCCATGAATGCCAACTTACAGGAAGAATGGGAATCGAAAAGAGTCCTTGAATAATGGAATTCTGGTCCAATTTAGGTTGGACCTTTGGAAATCATCTAGTCCACTACCTGTTCAGAGTAGGCTTTCTACTAGGCTGAATATTAATTTAAAGTTAGATTGGGTTTTGTGGGGTTTTTTAAAGAAAAATTTTAAAGATCTCCACACATGGAGGCTTGACGGCCTCTCTGAGCAACCACTTCCAGTGCTTTACCACTCTCACAGGGAAGAAATATTTCCTTTTCTCTAATCTGGATTTCCTTTATTGCATCATGTGGTGATTGCTTCTTGGTTTTTGGTGTGTACCACCAAGAATAATCTTTTCTTTTTCCTTTAATTAGTCAGGTGAAGGCAGACACTAGATGCCCACTTAATCTTCTTCAGCCTGAACAAGATCAGCTTGTACATCAGATGCTCTTAACTCTGGCTGAATATCTCTTCCACTAACTCATTCCAGTCTGTCAATGTCTTGTACTGACAACTCTAAAATTTTATAAAGTACTTCAACTTTGGTCACTAAGTGCCGAAGAAGGAAAATCACTTGACTTACTCACTGCACTCTAGAGTTTAACTTTTACTGGTGCAAGGGTGCATTACTCATCTGTGTGCAGTCTTTGTCTGCCAGTGCTGCTATGCCTTTTCTGCAAAGCTACTTTCCTTCCAGTCAACCCCAAGCCTGTACTGCTGTGTGCAGTTACTCTGCCTCTGATGCAACAACACATTGGATTTGCTGAACTCTGTGAGGATTCTGTTAACTGATTTCTTCAGGCTTTCTCCTGAATAACATTGTAATATCATCCATTCTCTGAGGATGTAGTCTATGCTACTGTTCAGGATACTAATGATGATTTTAAATAGTATTGTCACCACCATTGCCACCATGATAAATATGCCCGTAACTGAACACCTGTCCAAATTTGAACCCCTAGCCACCAAACCCCTTTGAGCCTGATGGTCATGACATTTTTCCTCCCAATTTATAGTCTAACCATCCAGACCATATCTCTTCAGTTTGGGCATACCTGTGTCTCTTAATCTGTAATCTTTCAAATTTCTTTTCTTATTCATAACAGCTCACACAGAAGGAGGTTATATTTTCAGCTGAAAAGAATATTTGGTCAGTGACTGAGTGAATTAGAATTCGTCCTTGCTATAATAGAATCCCCTGAACATATGATACAAGAAAGGCATAATTATTTAGCATGGGATAGTACTAGCCTTCTATTTCTTTCTCTGTCTATCCATTTGGCTTTCAAAAGAAAATACATGAGATGTACTTAAAGCAAACGGGCATCATGATTAATAAGGACATCACACTGAGACACATAAAACTGCCCCTGTCTCCTTCATCTGTTCTTTTGGTGCAGTGATTAACCTTTGAGTTTATGAGTATTTTTGCACTTGCCTCAGATAAAATATTTTATGACTTCTTACCTCCCAGGCAACTTGGATTAAACTTATCAGGTCTGGGAAGATAGTGGCCCATAATGACTGTTCCCTCGGAAATCATATCTACCTCCGTACCACATTATCAGAACATTCTTTGCACAAAACAGATGGAAACATCAAGACAAGAGACAAGACAACTTGTTAAGGTCACTTTCCACCTTCCTATACATCATTCATGCCTAATTGATTCCCAGCCCCTCCTAGAGACAGATTGCCATGCATTATGAGAGCTAAGAATATGAAAAGATCATTTTATTTTTCCCCATTAATTCCCGTTTGGAAAGGCTTCTGCCTTTGCTAAAGTTGATTTGGCAGTCTGCTTGCTAATGACTGATCAGTGCCTTTCAACACAGAAATAGGGCAGAAGAAAGTAGATTTATCTTTTGGCAAAAGTATCCCTCTGACACAGCATTTCAGGTATTCTGCTCTCAGTGTCAGAGGAAGGAAAAAAAAAGGGAGAAACCAAAGAGATTCAAAAGAAGCCACAAGACAAATCCCTGGAGATTGTGCAGGTGAGTAGTTAAAAATGGCATCTTTTTATGTACTTGGAAACTGGTTCATCACTGTTGGAGGAAAGCTGCTTTGCTTCCCCCTCACACCTATCTGACATCCCCTTCTACACTGTACAAAGAGGGATTCAATCATTTTGATGCACATCTCCTGAAGAGGATGAATGAATAATTGAGTATCAGATCTGAACTTGCTGTAGACCTAATCGTTTAGGGACATTGAAGCAACATGAAAGAAAGAAAGAAAAAAAAAAAAGAAAAAAAAAAAAAAGCAAACTGTAAACATGGTTACCAAAGATCTTTCTGTCTTTTCTGAGTATGCTTTTTTTTGTTTGTTTGTTTTGTTAATTTAAGCAAATGCAATGTTCAGGAGTTGCTATCTATAAAATTGCTAATATAGTGATATAGGAATAGCTAGAGTGAAATACTACAATCAGTGTGCACACGGGATTGAAAAGATATCTTCAAGGAACATACAGTCTAAGACTCCTCTGGCTGCAGCATTTCAAAAAAATAGATATTAAGCCAAAAATAGCAGGTAGCAGCACAGGCAGAGAATATCTTATTTGGAATCCATGCCATTATAATAAAACTGCCTATATACGATTCTTGGAAATCTGCATTCTAGAAGTGAATTACTCACTCCACTGCTCCTCTGCTCGAGCTATGTGAAAAGAAGTGGGTAGAAATCTCTTCTAGGTCTAATGCTTACATAAAACACAGAGAAGAGATCTAAAAAGCACTGAAAGTACTACTGGCGTTACAATGTTGTCAGGTTCTATCCAGCTGAAGTCATGAGTATGCTGAATAAATTAACAAAACAAAACAAGTCCTCAGATGTGATTGGCTCTGCATCCCAATTTACCATCAAGAACATTTTGAATTGCTGGGCCTTGAACTATCATTTCAAATCATCCTTATGTTTCCAACTCATATGTTAAAATTTTGCATCAGTGCATAAGAATATACCTAAGATCCTCTCAGATCACACGCAAGGATCAGTCCCTCTGTTATGCATTTCCTCCTTTAGAATAGAAACCAGATGTTCCTTGGTGGGGTAATTTGGAAGTAGAATGAAGTGGAGACAAGGATCTTTTTTTGTAACTAACACCTGCTTCATTTCCTTCAGCACTCTCAGGACCCTTTCATGTGCACTGAAAAGAAAGGGAGACGAGAGGGAGGAAAACCAGAGGCTTTATTTGCCCTATCCATTTCAGAAAGCAGCTTCACATATCAGTTTGCTGTAGAGAGAGGTATCATCTCTGTACTGCTGTTTCTGGCAGAAATATAAAGTATAAGCTGTAAAAAGCCTTCTTTTATTTTCCCTAGAGCACAGACATTTAGATGTAAACTCTTACAGCTTCATTGCAAGACACTCTTCGTGCAGAGGAACTGTCAGGTCAGAAGAGGAGGAAAAAAATGAAACAGATGAGTTTCCTTTGCAGTTTCCCAGTGGGAGAGCTCTGCTGAAGTGCTAGTCCAGCTCTACTGGTTTCTGCATCAACAGATGGCAGACAGCATTCCTTGTGTTTGTGTCCCATTTGGTAAATCACAGGTCACATCTGGTCTGGCCTCTGTTCTTTCTGAACAGATGGGAGTACACGTTTGTTATCGATCGCAGCAAGGAGATGGGGGGATGATAGGGAGGACCGTACACAAGGCGAGGGGAAAGAAGGTAAGAGAGAGTTAGAAAAAGAAAAGGCAAAACCAAAGAGGCTTTAAAAAAAGAGAGAAGGACTTAAAAAGACCACTATAAACAGAATAATACCACTGGTGATAACTAAATATGGCAAAGCAGCAGTATATAGATAAATGGTTATTAAAAAATATTGTAAGTTGTAATGTACAGTTGTATTTGCTTAAAGAATGTGATGAAAGTGCATAGGTTAAATGTTTATGTGGGATCCTACCCAAAGCTATTATATGGGAAAATAAAAACCTCTTTCCACACAAGGTCTGGAACTAAAAAACAGAAAACACACAGAGAAATGTTCTCAGTCACTGTCAACAATAAGCTTGGTTTTAGACAGAGAAAACAAAAAAAGTCTCTTTTTGTAATTCACTTGTCACCTCGTAGACAAGCATATCAAGCCTTTTTTAGATATTTTTCAACTTTCTACTAGAAAATTAGATCATATTTCTGGCTCCATATGTAATTTCTCTTAACTGATTTATGAAAGTGTGTGAATTTTTCGTCTTTTATTTGTACTTCTAAGCATTCATCACGATGTGCAAAATTAAACATTTCTGAGGATTTTAAATACATATTTTTAAATATTGCTTTTGGTTAGAAGTTGAGTTTTGCATTACAAAAATAAAAATCCAATTTCAAAATTTCAACATATTCTACTTTCAAAAAGTGTCAATAACCTAAAGCTTGAAAGTTAATCTGCTATTATAGATTCAAATGCACAGACCACAAATCTCTTTAAATACAGCGAACTCTTCATGTCATTAGGGAAATGCACACATGCAGCATAGACTTTGTAAGCATGCCCAACAAGCATTCTTGGTCGTTAGGCTAGTTGTGAACATACTTCACACCTGCCAAATACTACCATGTTAAAATAAATGTACTTTTTTGATGGTAAGAAAGCAAGGTGGGCTCAAATGACTTGACACAAAATAGTGTCACTTAGAGCTCTCTAATTGGAGAGACACTTGAAGAGCTCAGTGTCTTCCTGGCATGCAACAGGTTTAGTTTAGGTTATTTCATTTGAACAGGCTGTTTTGGCTCTGGCCTCTTTGTGGTTTACACATTTCTACCATCTTAAGGTATGTTTTTACAAGTGGTATTAATTGATCACTCTGTCTAATAGCACCACTACTGCTAATAATATAACGATTTTGAAAATAAACTGTTCAACAATTTTCCCATTTGACTTTTCAGATGATTCTGTTTCTCTTCAGCTCAAATAAAGCATGATTTAGGGTGGCTTTAGAAAGGATAAAACTATCAGCAGTATTGAAAAGGTTAGAAGCCATTCAAACTAGATGAGGCTACAAAAGAACAGATAGGCCAGCAGATTTTCTCTTTCTTTTTGTTCCAAGTCAGTGGGAAAGTCAGCGTGAACATTAGTACTTAGACATCATCTTAGTAAAAATTCCAAAGAAAGAAACACTTTTTCTAGTACAACACATATCATATTTAACATACTAGCTCTATCCCCCTAATATTTCTTGTACAAATCCCAAAGACATGCAGAGAGTTTATTCTTCTTGTCAGAGTGATCTTTTAAGAGGAAACACTTCTGCGTACTTAAGCAAAATCAGAAATAGACTTCATTACTTTTGGAGATAGCATCTTATTTCTTCACCAGATACACAAATTTCATGGAAACTGTGAGACTACAAGCCTCAAGTCACTTCTATCCCAAAAGCAAAACACATACAAAGATCCCCATCTTATTTCATAGGTAAAAAGCATAATGCCCACAGATCAAGAGTGTTGCTGAATCTGGCTCTCTGACAGAAGCTCAACATCAATCCCAATTATGAAGGTTTCATTTAAATATTACCATTCCTTTAAAAATATATTCCTTTAATATGAACTTTATCTCCAAACATTAGCTAGATGTTCAATATAGGAATAACTAAGGCCAGACTTTAAAAAACTGGGACATGTTTGGAGGGGATTGTGGATTTTAGGGAAATTTTTGGCTACCTTTCCTGTACTCAGTTTGAAGATTTCTTGGAGAGGGCTAAGCTGTGTCTCCTCCTGGTTTTAATTGAAGTGGCAAATTCTCATTAACACTCAGCACAGAGATAGCTCAAAGTAGGTGTTAAGGAAAAAAACACATCCATTGCATATAAAATAAAGCTGGGAATAAGAAATGGAATGTAAAAGCAAAGGGACTGGTAGAACAAAGGAACTGTGTAAGTGAGACAAAATCAAAAATTCTGAACGTGTGGCAAGAAAAAGACCATAAAATGCATGGGAGTCAAGAGAGCTTTTAAAAAAGTGTTGTGATGTGCTGCAAGCAAACCAAAGGCAGAAAATATTATACCAGAGGAATTATAATACATTTCTTCTGTTTCCTTTAGCTCATGAACAGGCCAGACACAGCTTCTATATCAGTCTATACAACCAGAGTAATAGTGGGGATAGCAGGAGAACTACATTTTTTCAGACTTAAATATATGTAATCAGAGTGTAGGAGACTGGGCAACCTTAATTTGGATTATAAACAAATAACATACAATAGCATAGTGTATTGTTAAGGTCTCTTGGCACTTCCCATTAGATATATTCTTGTACCTTAAATGCTTGCTAATAATGGAAGCCAGAGAATATCACCAACTATGTCAAGCGGAGATAGCTAGAGGCAGAGAAAAGAGTACTATAATTAAAAATGGGGATAAAGAACCTATATTAGCTGATCTAGGATGCGAGGAGAGAATAGAATTTGGTATAGTGAAGAAGTTTGGAGTGGTAACTTAGACTGTTCACTTATGAACTATTATTAGTCTCAGATAAAATCCCAAAGATTTAACATAATTTGCTTCAAGTTAGCAAAGGAAAACTCTTGTGAAAATTAAATACGTTTCCACATGAAAACAAAGACTCATACCTGCATGCTCCAGAACAGGATGCTGCAGAAACATTATGCTGTAAGATCTTCAATTAATTTCTCTGTAATAATTTATTTTGCTTTTCTCCTGTACCCTGGTTCACTGGTTGTCCATAATAGTAAATAACCCCCAGCTCTCTTCTGAATAAATTCAAATATTTATTTTCAGATTGTCCTGGTTTGAGGTAAAACGAACCAATTTTCTGTTTTATAATTTTATTTTCTTAGCTAGGCCTCTCCTAACTAACTAAACTCTGAAATTAACAGCACATTGTTCAGAACTGTTATCTTATCTTGCAGTGATAAGACCTGATTATACCAAGGGATGGTATGCAGAGATGCCCTTGCTTGTACTTATTGCTAGAACAACCACAGTTAGGTAATTTTCATCATTTGGCCCGTTGGAGGGTCAGAAGCGAAAAAGCCTAAAGGGGTCCCAACTGCAAGGAGGAACAGACAGGACAGGTGACCCAAAACTGACCAACAGGGGTATTCCATCCCATCCGCATCATGCCCTGTATAAAAGCTGAGAGATCAAAAGGTCAACTCTCCTTCTTCAATAGCTGACTTCCAAGGAGGACCCTGTCTGTTCGTCTGCCTTTAATCCTGATCTGAGTGTTCCTGATTCCAGATCTGGAATCCAGCTCCTGTTGATCACTGGGTCCAGTCTGGGACTTTTCCTGAAGCCTGCTGGTGACGTGGTCATTACCCTGGGAGCTTGATTTGGTTTTGTATATACTGTATACTTCCTTTTTCCTTTTTTTCCCTATTTTTCCCTTTTTATTATTTATTATATTATTACTATTTATATTTTCATTAAAGTAGTGTAGTTTTTTTCTAAACTCTTGAATCTCTTTAATTTCTTCCTCTCCTCTCTTTTTTCCCAAAGGGGGGAGAGGGGGGGACATCTGTCAATCCAGTTTTGGTACATTTGGCTGAAACCACGACACAGATACAAGTACAGACTTGGAAAGAACAAGAGAGATCTCAACAGTTCTGATAGAAAGAAGGAAAGCCAGAAAAAGAAATAAAGAGAAAGAGAGAAGGTTAGGTAGGTCACAGAACTCACATAGCTTGGCTTTGCCTTCTGAGAAAGTCCACCAACATTGTTCAAACAGTCCTAGGTTTTTTTCCAAAACTGTGTACCTGCAACACTTCTGGGTTTCCTAGTATTAACGTACATCTCAATTGTATCATGAACCCATGATATGATGAGACCTGACTATACGCCCAAATATGCACTTAACTGCTCTCATTGCCCACCCCTCCATTGAGCCATGTGTTTCTACATTTCAAGATAGAAGAGAGTCACAAAATGTTCATGTCTATCACCAGGATTAGCTCAGGGAGACCAGGAACAGATTAAGGTACACAACTGCTTCTTAATCTGGAGGCAGCATATGGAACAATAACTCATGTATATTGTCTAACTGGCCTTGATATATCTCTTATGTAGCTGCCTTTGGAAATGTTAATGAGGACTGTCTAGGGCCTACCTTTTAGGCTGATTATGGAATGAATACATAGATTTTAAGGAAATAGCAGCATTTAAGAAGATGAACAGGAGTAAATAAATTGCTGCAATATAGATAAAAATCACAACTCACTATGCATTACAAAGTACTTCAGCTCCTGCTTTCTGCATAGGCTGATTAATTCTGAACTGTGGCTAGGCCCTCCTACAAGGCAGCCTTATAGAATCATAGAATGGTGAGAGTTGGAAGGGACCTTAAAGATCATCAAGTTCCAATCCCCCTGCCATGGGCAGGGACACCTCCCACCAGACCAGGTTGCTCCAAGCCCCATCCAGCCTGGCCTTCAACACTCCCAGGGATAGGGCAGCCACAGCTTCTCTGGGCAGCCTCTTCCAGTGTCTCACCACCTTCACAGGAAAGAATTTCTTCCTAATATCTAATCTAAACCTCCCCTCTTCCAATTTAAAACCATTACCCCTTGTCCTATCACTATATTTCCTGACAAAGAGTCCCTCTCCTGCTCTCCTGTAGCTCCCTTCGGATACTGGAAGGCTGCTCTAAGGTCTCCCCAGAGCCTCCTCTTCTCCAGGCTGAACAGCCCCATCTCTCTCAGGCTGTCTTTATAGGAGAGGTGCTCCAGCCCTCTGATCATCTCTGTGGCCCTCCACCAGACCCATTCCAACAGGTCCATGTCCTTTTGATGTTGAGAAAGTTCCAGAGCTCGACACAGCTTAGGAAAGATATGTTACAGAATTGCAAGGGGGAAAAAAACATGTTCTTTTTCTGAGACATAAATTTTTTTTCTGCCTTTTTTTCTCCCAAATTTAAGAGTATCTACTGACCTTAAGATAAAAATATACATACTTATGTCAATCCTTAGAGGGAATTTTCCAGGCATTGTAAAAGGGTAAACATATATCACCTGACAACCTTCAGAATGAGAATAAAATAGTCTTAGTCCTGCTAGTAATGCTCCTTAGAAATATTGTAATGTGCTGGTTAAGATATAGGTATCTAGGTGACCTTTTCTAAATGGAATCATTACTTTTCAATTGTTTCATAGATCCATATTATCAAGGGCCAGTGGAGCATCTAATTTATCCCAAGTTTAAAAGCTTTTGTTTAGAGTGCAAGAGAATCCCAATTTTCTCTTTCTTGCTGTAACAAGGGAAAATCATAATTGCACATCTGAAGATCTCCACAATTGCAGGTGGAGTTACAATGCATAAACTAGATCTGTGGCAAGAACTACCCTTACATATCTTAATAAATGAGGTACCATTAATCTTAATTTGCATTACATAAATCCTGGAAATGTCAATCTTAAAACAATTTAATTGTTTTCTGTTTTCCTCATAAAAACCCATAGTAATCCATATACTCTTTGTATCTTTTACATTGCAGACAAATGGATGGCATTGTATCCCTGACACTGTTTAACCATTCAAAATCTTTCTGTGAACTTTTTCTGCTCTATCTTAAAACTTATTTACCAAAATCTTAAAGCAAAATGGAGTGTCTGTCACTGATACAATCAGGTGTTACTTGTTTTCCCCATCTGTATTATCTTAAATATCTTTTTTCTTTCCCAAATTTCAAAATATACCTAATGATACAGGAGGTTGTATAAGGGATAAACAGTTTAATTTTCATTCTGTTGTGAGATTTATCATACCAATTTCTGAATAGTGTGTCCCAATGTGTCCCTTGTGTGCTGGGGAGATAGAAAGCAAAATGATCCAAACACACTGCAACCATGTCTTAGTTGCACATGACATTAATTTTATGACATTCTAATTTGAGAATTACCAGGGGTCCCTGTTCTTTAGAGGTGACAAATCTGGTATCGTTTAAAAGCTGAAATGAATAAATTATATTAATATACGTGACTGTAGTTTCTAAAGTAACTCAGGGAAAGCAGAGTCAAAATGAAGGTCAACAACCCTAGCACTGGCAGTTTAGATATTGTCATAGATTTTTGGGCTTGGCATAAACAGTCCCTTACTGCTCCTATATTCTAGTTTAAATGTATCACATAAATGCAAATAGAAGCATTCAGAAAGAAGTTGAATATCAGAAAAAAATTAGTGTAATCATTAGACAAAAATATATCATAGACACCTAAGGACTGTATATTACTGTACTTCCCAGGTGTCACTTGTGTGCCATTTCACAGAAGTACTGACAAGTTTATACTTAACAGCTTTGATTGCAAATCAGTGGGCACCATTTTAAAATAAAGATGCTTTTATTTTTCCTTTTCTTTCTGAATTAAGCCTTTGGTGTAGGCTTCAATTCTTGCATTTGTGACAGGAGTTCCAAACTGGGAATTGACAGTTATAGAGTAGTTTTGAACTACAGCATAAGGAAGTCTATGTGATAAAGAATACAATATTTCAGGCATTGGAAAGTGTGGTAATTATTAATGATTACAAAATCTTTTTCTGCTTCCCCTGTGTATACCCAGCACAACACAATTTCTGATTCAAAATGCCTAAGACTTCCTCTATGCACCCTATATAGAGCCTTGACTCGATTCAAAGCCATTTAGATTTTGTTTTATCACCAGTTATATTGCTTTAACACCAATTTTTTGGTATAAGGCTTTAAGTCTCATTTACTGCATACTATTCAACCTTCACCCATTACAGACATTTTCAGGAACTAAGTTCCTTTACTAAGTTTTCTATGGGGCTATGCATTTAGTAACCATGTGAAACAAAAAAGAAAAAACTGTAATTTTTTCTGACAAATAATCTGATGCACTGAGAAATTATAGTCAACAAGAGTTTCAGTAGAGGTGTTTAGACATTTCTTACCTGTGTACTTAATGATTTATGGCATACAAAGTCTATGGGAGACAATGTTTTTCACCTGTGGTACCAACAGCTTCTCCCTGAAGCAAATCACACCTCCAAGGGCTCTACTGCAAAACTGAGGAACCCAATTTTGGGGAAAAACACCAAGGAAAGGTTCCATTTCAGCAATCTGTGCCAGCCAAAGAAATAGGACATATCTTTCCAGGATGCTTTTCAAGTGCTTAGTTTAGAGGTATTAACTGGATATTCCTAATTTCATTTTCCTGAAATCAGTTCCTGCCTCATTTCCTTCAGTTTTTAACTTTGTAAGGAATGAGTTACTAAAATGATAGACAACAGTCTCTTTTATTACACAAACCTTATTAATCTCCAGAACAGGTTTATCTTTTGCACTAAATGAGTCAAGGCAGCAGTGGAAAAATATTATATGAGTAGGTAGTTATAGAAATG
This sequence comes from Pedionomus torquatus, assembly GCA_013398155.1. Lineage (NCBI taxonomy): Eukaryota > Metazoa > Chordata > Aves > Charadriiformes > Pedionomidae > Pedionomus > Pedionomus torquatus. Next base: position 375,839 of record VZRU01004529.1, on the reverse strand, counting down.
AAAGGTATATTACATTTAAAATATCTGTGCATAAAGTGATTTAATTTAAAATGGTTTAGGAAAACATTTGGTACTCTTTGATGTTTCACAGTCATTTTTTCAGGCTCCTTTTGGTTCAGGATTTCAGACAGCACGAAAATAAATTCATTATTGGATCTTATATTTTGTGGTTACTAGAGATGAATGGCATCTGAGGTAGAAAATATTGATATGTGAGAAAACAAGGATTACAGGTTAATGTGTTTTCTGATTGCAGGCTGTGTTAGGCACTTTTGGTAACAAAGAGTTCGATTTACTGCTAGAATAGTTGAGCCTTATAGGGTTGGGTAAGGATTTGTGTTATAGAGGGGCATATGAAATATGTTTACTTCAATGGGTACGATGCTTGTCTGGAAATAATTTAAGTGGAGATTAAAGACAATTTTAAAGGGAAAAAAAAATTATTGTTGGTCTGGGCAAAACCAAAAGATAATAAGAAGACTGAAATCAGCAACTCATGATTATCCTGTGAACAGTAGGATTCATCAGGCTAACACTAATGTTAATGTTATATTTAGGTCCCAGGTTACATACGCTAAAAACCCACCTCCATTAATGGACCTTGTTTACACTGTGGAGGTAAAATGAAGACTAGTCTTATTGCAGTTAAAGACTTTAAGTTATGAAGCATGTACGGGGTTCTGGCAAATGATCAAGGACAAGGGACTAAACAAGCTGGAAGTTAATTGGAAGATCATATTTTGTCATCACACTTTGTTAGAAATTTTGAAGGTTTATTTTAAATTTACAGTTTGCTTTCAGGGCTTTGAAAGATAAACCCCCCATTCATTTGCCTTAACTTTCCAGTGCAGTACTTTTTCCTACATTTTGTCCTGAAAGGATTGCTGTGGTGCTCTCTTAAATGCTTCAAGTGACTGGGCATACCTTTGGAGAAAGAGCCACAGTTTCACAGGTTTCATAATCAAAGGAAGAAAACCAACCCTAACTGTCATTCTTCTACCCATCCACCTCATTTGCGTTAATATTTTCCTTTGAGAAATTCAATATCAATTTGCACTCTCAAAAAATCTACTCTTGTGCTGATTAGAACAATTCCTGCCTCACACTGTGAATTACATCCAAATAATTTTTTCTCCACAAAATCAGTGTTAGCTAAGAGAGATTCTTCACTGTTTCTTCTCTATGTATAACCATCTCCTTAATATGCTGATTTTATTAAGTCTCTTTCTATACTAATTGCTTAAGATATTTCCCTTTATTTTTTGTCAGTTCTAAGAAAAACAATGATACTTATTTGAAGTTAAATTCATACATATACACAGTCAAAATTTGTTTCTTACATAGAAATTAATGCTTTACTTCTGACACTAAAGAATTTTCCATTAACTGGAAAGCTTCTCTCCAAAACAAACAGTTCATTAATGCAAAGAAATATACTAAGGACAAAACATGTCTGCACACTAGCCATAATTACTAGTTTATAAATTTAAAATAGGCTGCAGTCTTTCATTTACAGATATGCTCCAAATCTGTACCAGCTTAATGTATAAGCTTAGTATCAGTTTAGTTACATCATTACTTGACTGTTGTCACATTAGAGAGTGTAGTTTAAGGGTCTGTCAAGATGACAGCAGCCATCCAACCATGTCTCCTGATCTTATCAAGCCTCTGTCTTCATGGGACCCATCAAGCAATTTTAGAAGATCATGAATTTGAAGTCACTTGATCTGAGAATCTGGATGTGAACCTGCTAAGTACTGTTTTAACCAGACATTAAAGTTTTTAAGGAGACTGACTAGTCTATTACATCGTAAATCTCAGATACACTTCAATAACAGAAGGAAACGTATTTTTGCACATCAAATTAATACATAAGATTAAACAAAAGCCTTAAGAAGGCTTATTAGCCAATAAAGCAGAATTTTGTGATAAACTATAGAACCCTACAATGATTTGGGTTGGAAGGGAGTTTTATAGGCCAGGTAGTCCAAACCTCCCGCAATCAGCAGGGATATCTTCAACTAGATTAGGTTACTCAGAGCCTATGCAACCTGACCTTGAGTGTTTCCAGGGATGGGGCATCTGACACCTCTCTGGGCAACTTAGGCCACTGTTTCACCACCCACATTGTAAAAAAAAATTCTTCCTTATATCTAGTCTGAATCTACCTTATTTTCAGGTAATATTAAATCAAATCAATGCAGTTAACAATGAATAATCAAATTTAATAAGCACTGCACTTACCTAGAATCCTGGAAAACCTGTAATCTAGTGATAAGGCAACATCTAACCAGCCTGAATTCTTGCAAAAAACTTTTTTGTTAATAACTAAATTAATAAATTAATGGGAGAAATAAATTACATCACTTAAAGATTTTGAGAACACCCGACACAGAACTCAATATAGTAACATAAATGCAAAAAAATAAAAAAGTAATAAGTAAAAAGTCAAATACTGACACTTCATCAGTTACTTCAGCTGTTTAAAAAAATCCCCCAAACCTCTGTTTTACCTCATAAAAGTATAGGAATCCTAATTAATATTTTATGTTGACATGCTTTATATAAATAATAAAGGTTATATTTAATTTCATTTGTCTTCTCTGTCATCATTGCATGATTTTTCCCCCCCAGTGAGAATTTATAACTTTTCAGCTTTTATGAAAAATAATGTCTAAGGCTAAATAGTAGATTCTTCTAAAATTGATGATAAGTTTGGAACGTTATTGCACAGCACTCATGTCATTAACTTCTTTGTTTATGATATTAAAAGATGGGTCTTTCTCTCCTCCCACATTTGATTTATAATCTAATAGGACTGTGTCCATTTCTGTGCATTATCTTACATATCAGTAGTTTGGGCTTACTTAGATTCCATTTTCTGTTTGAGATGCCATGGACAGCTGTAAATGCTCCAGGTAATGATGTACTTAACCCAGGCTTACATCGCTGCATGTTTCCCAATTTAAATCATGCCTTAATTACAAGTAATATGCAAACTAGCTGAATCAACCCCATAAAGTTGCTGTCCACACAACTACATGTCTTTACCACACATATTAATACTACTTAACTTGGTTCATTTCCAGCAAGTCTATAGCCTGTCCTAGTTCAGAGATCTCTATTCAAACGGGAATTAATGAATTTAAAGTGCCATATTATATACAGTTCATGTGCAAACATGAACATACTCTTTGACAACACTATTGTGCAGTGATCAAGTACATACACTATTTGATAAGACAACAAAAATTCGTACCAGTACACGTATATTATTTATAAAAAATAGTGTAAAACAGTGTATAAGAAAATGTGTAAAATAAAAGCACATAAAATGAAATTGTATTCTTTTGGATGGTAACTGGCCATGTCTGTGCAGATTAGTCACCTTATATATGGTGGTGTAGACAAAAAAAAAGGCTATAATTCGGGAATAAAATTAGTGGATTAAGTACAAAACTGTACTGATGCCATTAACTTATCTTCCAGGGAACAATCAGATTTCCTGTCAGTGTAATGTCTTCAGAAATGAGTCAGTTTGTATGTGATTCAATGCAGGTTTCCATGTGTGAGCTAAGTGTCTCAGGACCATTTATGGTCTGGGAATATCTAGACAATATAGAAAATAACACCTAAGAAGTGCCTCAGCTTTTTCTAAAGCAAATATCTAATACTGGTGAACCAAACAGCTGTCCAGGCTCTGTTGAATGTATTGATTGTAACAGAAACCTAAATACCTAAATCTCCCCTAGACACCTACAATAAGATGCTTTAACCTGGAACTGATTTCCTTCCTTTGTGTAATTGAAAGTCTTACAGAATGTTCATGTCTGCCCAAGTATTTATGACTAAAGACATTCTGATCCTCTATCTAATCCCTACCGTAATAAGGAAAAAAAAAAAAAAAAGTCATTATTTTGCCTTCTTACCTAAAAAAAGAAAAAAAATTATACCTCTTATTTTATCTGTTTGCACATCTAGTTAGACTTGAGCTGCAAAACCAGAATCATTCTTGTCATGTTTGGTGAAAGTCCAAAACTCTTGTCACTCTTGGAACAAGAGTCAGGAAGGATTATTAAAAATAAAAATAATTAAAAAAAAAATCCAATAAGAAACTACAGGAAGAAAGGAAACAAGAAGCAATGAAGGAAGAAAAGAAAGAAGGAAAATTAATTTCTGGCAAGTGTTTCTTACAAAAGAAAATGGAACGTAGATTTTGAGAGTTGTTCAGAGAAAGCCATCCTGAAGAACAGATTTCCTACTTCTGCCCAGTTTTATTCTCACGATCAGCTTCTGAAAAACTTTTGTATGGTAAAGGGTGTTAGATTGCTCTTCTTTATATATGAGTAAACCACAGAAAGTTCTGGAGACCTCTTAAAGGAGAACTTTGAAGACAGATTACCATAGGATAATTCAGGTTGCAAAAGACCTCAGGAACTCTCTAGTCCAACCTACGGGATCAGGTAAGAGAGGGCTCTGTTCAGTCAGGTCTTGAAAATCTCCAGGGATGGAGACTGCACAAAATATTTGGGTAAATGCTCCACGAATTGATTGTCCTCATGGTAAGGATTCATTTTCAGTCAGAACTTCTCTTGTTTTCCTTCATTCTTTTGGTTTCTTATCCTGCAGTCACACACCATGCAATGAAAAGCCTGATCCTGTCATGTTGATAACCTCTGTACAGGTGCTAGGTCCCCCCCTAAACCATTTCTCTTCTCAGCTGAGCAGTGCTGGATTCCCTCAGCCTCCCTTCACAGGACAAGTGCTCCAACCCCACAGCCTTGGTAGCCTCCAATGAACTTTTCTCAATTTCTTAGCTTCTTTCTTGTACTGGGGGAGTTGATACTGGACTCAGTAGCCTAATGAATGTAGAGCAGAGTGGGATAATCACTTCCTTTTGACTGTACCATTGTTCATGCAGCTCAGGATGTTGCTGGCCCCTTTTGCTATCAGGGCATAATGTAGCCTTGTGCTGCTCTTAACCCCTAGGACGTTTGCAGCAGAGATGGTCACCAGCCATGCTACTCCCAAACTATAAGCCAAGGATTTGTCCCAGCAAGGATACAATTATTCTTTCCCACATACAGGAATTTGTATTTTTCCTTGCAGAATTATACAAGGTTCCTGTTAGCTCCTGTTCTCCAGCTTGCCAAGGTCCCTCTGGATGGCAGCCCTATGCTTGAGTGTTTAAAGTGGTGTTGACCCTTTCCTTTGTTTCTCCCCTTTTTACCTCCCCTTGTTTGGTGTCATCTGCAAACATGATGTGTGCAAGCTCCATCACCTCTTCCAGGTCATTGATAAAGGTGTTAAAATATGCCATGGTATAGATACTGCAAATGCACCATTAGAGAATTAGGCTTTGTAGGCTACCTATCCTTTCTCCAATTAAGTTCTCACTTTACAAATGTTCACCTCTCTGCTAGGATGAGAGCAATGACAAGCAGAGAGAGGACACCCTGACTTCTACAAGCTTTCTAACTGGCATGCTGTGTTATCTCTTTCTGCCATTAGAAGCTTTCCTTGCAATGCCAAGAAAGCTTTCTCAGAGCAGAGGATCAAACATACTGCTGCAAGGTTTCATTTCTTTGCCCTTTACCCACTCTGCTTGTCAGACCCAGTAGTTCCTGTCTCCCCCTGTCACATAGTGTCCTTGTGTTGTCCTCCAATTACAGCACATCTGTTACCACACTTACAAGAAAATCCAGGTTCTACATTCCTTCTGATGTTTGTCCTTACTTCATGTTCTGTCTATGCCCACTTTTCCTTACCAAAATATAATTATTCTCTTTTTATGCTTAAATTCTCCCTTCCTTTTATTCTTCCACCTTATTCACACTGACCTGCATTCTGGAATGCTTTGAGGCATTTCAAGCAGGGTATTTCCAGCAGTGAACAAACAAGTGGTCTGTTTGAAAGAACTCCCCATGACTTATGAACCTGGACTTGACAAATAATTAAATACTTTGTAAATTTATTGCTGTTGAGAAAACCATACAAATAAGCCACAGCTGCTGAAGAAGTCATTCCAACTCCTTTAAAATACTTACACAATAACCTATTTTAGAAAAATCACTATCACGTCTCTGAACTGTACAGTCTATTTCAGAATCCCAGGTGTTTTTAAAAACAGGTGTTTGTTACACTTTAGAGATGGACTTTCCCTCTCTTTTTTCTTTTCTATGGATAAGGCTTTCCAAGAGGACAGCTTGGCCTTTCAGCTTGTCTGTGTGTGGAAGGGAGCACGCCCCACTATAGATCATGTTTTATCTATTAGGTGAGTAAAAAAAGACTTTTGGTGTCCAAGGGTGCTAATCTGGCAGCTTTCACCAGTGGTACAGTTAGCTGAGAGAATATATGTATGTGAATAACAGAAATAATAACGTTTTCTATGAACACTATATGGGGAAACTATTTAAAAATTAGATTAAGTAAAAAGCTTGCATAACTTAGATTTCAAAAAATAATTTTTCCCTATACAGCAGAACTACTGGTTTTCAGCTTTTGGGGTGGTGCTGCTGCTGCTACTTGTCCAGAGTTTTCTTGTCAGAAAAGCCTCATGCTAGCATCAAGATCAAACCAGAACCATTCCTTTTAATAAGCAAAATCTATCCAGGTTAGCAATGCGGCTGCCTCTTTTAAAATGTATATTACAAGTATTTTAAACATAAATAATTTTTCTTTTGTCCCTTTGGGCCTTTGTATCCTTTCTGCACTATCTTCCCACACCATACCACAATCCCTTCTATTGTAAGTCTGCCCCCAGCACCACAGGCTTTGTCCTGATCATGCTGATAATATTGAAGCTTTCCTGTTGCTAATTCTGATTTCAATTAAGTGATACAGAAGGAGACTCCAGGGCCTTAGACAAAGGTCTCCTAAGAGCAGTCTTTAGCATACAGACTTTATCCCACCAAGGTATGTTATTATTTTTGCAATGGTTTGTGCTGGACCCAGTTGCTTTGCATCTTTGTCTTTTCCTCTCCCCTACTGAATTTCTAACAGTTCAATGAGAGGCCAGGAAAAAAAAAAAAAAAAAAAAAAAAAAAAAAAAAAAAAAAAAAANAAAGAAGAAAAACCACAGGAAAAAAAAAAAGTTAAGAAGCTCAGCAGTTCATACAACAATCAAATTCTGTGACTAGATTAGAAGCAGAGCAATCAAATTAATGTTATGACCAGTAATGACATTCACATAAACTCGCTTAGGAAAAAAATCAATCTTATATTAAGGCATACAATATGATTAGATGAAGAATTGGAATATGTTTTCTCTACCCAACTACCAGCATCAGACAGAGGTCCAGAGCTGAGAATCTTCAAGTAACATTGTTTCACAGGAATTACCACAGACAAGACAAATACAATTACAAGCAAGTTACACAATTATCCCTAAAGGATCAAGAAAATAATGACCACTGGTTTGTCATATGAACTGATTATGTCAAGTGCTTATAACCTGCAGCTTTTCAAAAGCTTAATGTTGATAAACTTCATCATCTCCATTGCTCAGATGAATAAGCTGACACTCTGAGTGTACAATAACCCAGAAAACCAAAAACTTGAGACTAGAACATAGCCCTTCTCAACTATTAATTGTAGCTCCTGTGTATGGTTTCAGTCTGCCTTCCCCTAGTGTTATCTACATTTTCTGCACAAGTCAAATACTTAGCTATAATACAATGAAGAAACAAAGTTTACCATTTTTGGAAGCTCTTTACTAGGACCTTCTAGTCTTGTTGCTTTAATCTTACAATAACTTAGTCTTAGAAACCTAGAACTCTTAGAATATCCTGCTAACCATCACATACCTGAGTCAAAATTCTGTTTGTGAATAAAGTGACTCTGTACAGTAATTCTACAGTGCTGTTTTGCCGTCTGATTAACTGTAAGCTAACACACACTCTCTCTCATACAAGGCAGGAAGAAGAACAATTTCTTTTTTCTAGCTATGCACAAAATGGGATTTTCATCATGTACCTCAAGACAATTTTCTTCTACATTTTTCTGAAAGTACAATTTAATAAATATTTATTAATACTTTTAACGCTTCCTGTGGGAGACTGCTAATCATAGCTAAATCAAGTCTTTCCTCCCACCACCTGCTAAAAGTGGAAAAAAAATGAAGCAAAATGCAACTCTCCAATTGTTGATGGAGGGTATTTCTTTCACTACAATCAATAAGGGAGGTTTCAAATCACACTTCCTTACAATATAAGAACATTTCTTTCCTTTCCTTTTTTTCTCCACATTCTCTTTACTCTTTGCTTTTTATTTGGGTTATTTTTTACCTCACATTCATCAAAATTCTTTAGACCTTAATTATGTGGACTGATATGGCTCAAACAGATTGCAACTAACTCATGGACTATGCATCTTTGCCCTCGTGTTTTAAACAATGGAATATTGTTCAAATGTGTCAGATCTTTGATTTTTCCTGAGGAGCTTAAAATCAGCTTTCTTTATTTCTTAACTTTCAATTTAAGATTGTGTATGACTGCATTTTGTTCCCTTCTTTTCATCACACATAAAGTTAATACTATTGTAAAAATTTATGTGGCATTCAGTTGAGTTGAATGAGGTTAATTTGTGCATATATAATTTTCAACCATAACTATAGTTTTGAAAATCTGTTACCTGTACTCACTGGTAATGGTGTTACCTTAAAATAATTTTCTAACAGTATGTCGTCTTTTTTTCCCCACTCTCTCTTCTGGGTCCTTTCCTTGAATTGTTTCAGAACAAAAGTCAGAATTTTTCAGGATTTGAAAATATGTGTAGAAATACAACCAGTTAAGAAAACTCAAAACAAGCAAACACTCAAAATAAACCCATTAAAACTCCAAAATAAACGAATCATCCCAACCATTTTTGTGGATTAAAGGTACCATTATGTATTGTCAAGGATGATCTGAATTGAATAAAAGGAAAGAGGAAATACCAAATTAGGTTTTATATTGCTTACACAAGCCATGATTTTACAGCAGGTGGACTAAATATGCTCAAAGATGCAGTTGTGCAGGATCAGGATCAAAGAAGCAGAGTCAGGCAGGACTGCAGTAAACTATAGAGCCAACTGATAAATTGTATTTAGTCTGCACTCATTACTGTCTCCCCTGCACTCTGACCACTGATCCATCTCCTTTAGGGCTCTTTTTGACATTACAGGCCATGAGTAACTTCATTCCAGTTTTTGTTTTGTTGTTTTTTTTTCTAAAACAACATGTCATGTCTCCTAATTTTTCCCACTTTTGCAGTTCATTTTGATGAATGAACCAGACTCCTCTATCTTGATATTGTGCTAATATATAAGTACCTGTCCCTGGTCTTTACTTACCAAGGTGTTGTTAAGGACCAAGTGAATTTTTGCTTCCAAAAGCTGGCTGTACAGTTTATCAGCTGGTTATGGGAAAGCACAGATTTCACGTAGCATGTTCATTCCACAAAAAATTATTTGCAAAGCATAAGTCTCAGATCTAGAAACAAAAGAGAATTAAACTTATGATTAGTGTGCTCTGTCATAATACTACAAAATAGGTTTACAATCTTGAAGGACAAACATGCATATCTGGAAACACATGTCTGGAAACTCGCAAACTCACCACAAAACATACAAACAGTATAGAAACATTATATACAAAAGGCAAAAAGATTTGCAAGCATTAAAACAGTTTGTTGATGTGTTTAATAACCTATATTTTATTTTTCTCACAGTTTTTTTTTCACAATAAGAAAGTGTCCTCTAATATTAATAAGTTATTATATGCAGCTACTCTGTGTATTGAAGGCTTTATTCATTTTTCACAGAGAACTAGAATAATTTTTGTATCTGCTTTAAAAGTTACTCCTAGAAACTCAGAACTGTGCATTAAGTGTTCTGAATGCCTTCTATATTGCAATTTAGAGAAAAAGGACTATTCCTGCAGCAAACCAAGCATTCTGCTCCTAGAGGAAAAAATGAAGCTTTAATCAAGAAGTCGTCTCCACAGTATCTTTTCTCCAAAGAGCAGTCCTTGCTAATCTAATGGGGACTGAACAATTAAAAAGTTTAGAAAAAATAAGCAGGACTTCTAAAAAATTAATACAATGTCTTTTAGTAGTAAATATATAAGATTAAACTTATCACACATTTTTTACCAATCCCCACCAGCACCATCAGAAATAAGTAATTGAATGACAGACTACTCCATAAAATCCTGCAACTAAGCTTACAGTCTCTGACACCATCCATAAATTCAAAGTGTGAAATGGGATTATTTCATTCTCAGTGAATTAGTGTCTGTGTTAATAGAGTTTTAAATATATAATCATATAAATGCCAGAAAGAAAAAGTCTTAAACACACTTTCACTGTGCAGTTATTTTCAATGTAGACCCGGGAAATGAGCCAGGTCCATTCACCTTTGGGAGCAATGCTTCACATTTCTCCGTGGTTGGACTTTCTGTCTAATATTCCATGCAGAAAAACAGGCAAGCCATGGGTTTTATCAAGCTTTGTCAGATCTCTAAAGCATCGTACCTTCCTCCATTTTTTTCTGTCTTGTTCCTGGTTTTTTTATATATCATAGTGCAGATGCCAAACAGATGCCAACAGGTCTTCAGGGGTGTTTAATTTGGACCACAGCCAGCTTCTCAAACTTGTTAGGACAACGTCTCATCTAGAGAGCAATACAGTTCTCTACAGGTAAGGAAAACAAGCTTCAACATTCTTGGTTTCTTGAATTTGAGCCAGGTCTGTCCGTGAATATTTTCCTCAACAGAGTGGAGTTTTATTTAAATAATATACTTCAGAAAATCACAGACCTTGATCAGTATAGGTTTTCTTGTGCTAAGGACAGCTGGAAACCCCTGTTGTCTGTTGAAAAACTATCTGAGGCCATAAGTTGTCAGCCTACATGAGACAGTTAGTTGAGATCTTTTTATAGAACCATAGAATGGTTAGAGTTGGAAGTGACCTTACAGATCATCGAGTTCCAACCCCCCTGCCATGGGCAGGGACACCGCCCACTAGAGCAGGTTACTCAAAGCCCCATCCAGCCTGGTCTTGGACACTTCCAGGTGAATTTTGAGGTGATTGAACTGGTAATATACATTAAAGTGTGGAATGTTGTGTTCAAAAATTGTTCAGCATCTCATTTCACCCCTGAAGTGCACCACAGTTCAGACAAAGTTACTATTTTCTATACTCCTTCCTCTTTTCTGTTACATACTATCTCATATATACATGCTCATCTATATTTATAAATTTAAATCAACACTAAAAGGTCTACAGAAAGGAAATTCTAAATTACTAACTACTAATTACTTGATTACAAGTATTTGGGGAGGAAACCAGATGATATATAAGTTTCAGAGAGAATCCAAAGTCATACATGAGTTATATTTTCCTTTAAGTTAGCCAATTATGTCTTTGTGACATAAATATTTTATTGAATATTAAGCAAGTGAGCTGATTAAACTGTTAGGGGAAAATGTAGGCCAACTATTAGTAAAAGCAGGCAAAATCACATAGTCTTCTGATTCAAAACTCTAGGTGGAAAAGTAGTCTACAGAATTTATTAGCTAAAATTTCTGAAAATTTTGTAAATTTGATTCAGCTCTGTTTCTATTTTAGAGTCATTTTCTATGTGTATATTAAAGCAAATATATTGGTGGCAGGGAAAAAATACTAATGAGAAAAACAAAACAAAACAAAACAAACCCAACAAACAACTAGTACATTTACAAAAAGGAAATTCTAAATTGTGAACTACAAAGTATTTGATTGTAAGTATTTGAGGGGTGACCAACTTGTAAGCCTTTATTACTCAAAAAACATCCTACACGATAAAAATTAATTAACACACAATCTGGATGTAGAAAATGTTTCCACAGAGTTCTAAATGTCAGTGGTTTAAATGGATTGTTAATTCATTCTTAAGTGTATTGCTAAATCAGGTCCACACTGAATTTTAGAGACTAAATATACAGAAGGATAAGCTCATGAACAATTATACATAGAGATTTACATTCTAAAAATAGTCTATTAATAAGTTTTGAAGAGCAAATATTAAAAAAAATTCAGTTCATGGACAGAGAGCCAGTCACAGCTAATTAAATAACTTTCCCTAAGACCTTCAGAGCTGAAATAAAGTATAATTTTCTGGGTTTAGTTGATCTTATTCCATAAGACGTGAAATTCCAACTATCTATGTGCAAATAAATGTATACATTTACAGGGTTAAGTATTTAGATCATCATTACAATTTGTTCTAAAGTTTTATTTTCAAAATTGCCCATATGTACTCTTAAAATTATACTCAGTGTTTGCCTTGGTAAACAGTATTTTGAAATGGAGCTATTGAAATTATTGCCCCACAGATGGGATCAGTATGCTAAAAAGATTCCATAGTCCATTTCTGTTGCTGGCTAAGAGTTTATCACAGCCTCCTTTACATTTTATTTTCTAGCCCGATACTTTTTCTCTTGAAATAAATTCCAGCACAATGATTCTATTAAAAAGTCCCCAAATGAACAAAGTTTTCTTGGTAGACCTACCAAAAATTTTACTGATGGAGAATGTTAAAGGCTAAGTGTACTGATGGTCGTCTGCCAGATGATTTGAGTTTGAAGGCATAACTCGTTGGGTAGATGCATTTTTACTGGCTTTGGATCTAATTACATATACTGGTTTGTGAACTGCTTGGGGTTTTTTTTTCTGTTGATAATGCAATTTTCTCCCAATTTTTCTGATCTCTTGCAGGTAAACACTCACAGCTATCCAGGGCAAAATTAACTGATTATATATCTGATGTTATTCTTTTATAGCAAATTGAGAAAACCTGGCAGTTCCTCTCATCATTAAAAACATTGCTGAGCAATTACACTCTAAATGGGCCTATTTGTTTTCTCTGACTAAAAAAGTCTAGTTTGCATAGTCCAAGTACTGAGATCAATGTGACTTAATCTAGAGTTAGCTAAATTTTTTGGTTGGTTTAAAATCAAGGAGATTTTTTGTTAGTTCAAACACATTTTTAGATAAATACTCCTTTTGTCAACACAGTTTTACAGTGTCTGGATTCCATTGTTCCATTTTTTAGTTTAAGATATGAGGTATGCACTTACCAGTAAAATCAAAATTAACCTGTAGAATAAGTTTTTACTAAGAAAACACTGAATGCCCTCTACAAAATACAGCTTTTCATTTTAAAGTCCTCCTACAATGAGAAGATAATAAAAAGTATCATTATTACAGTTTTTTATATTTTTTTCTTCAGAAATTGAGAGAAAAAAATTTGTTCTCCAGTCATGGAGAGGCAAGCAGTCTTCACCAGTCATTCTAGCAGATATGACTAAACAGAAATTAAGATGTTATCTCTACAAAGTAATTAAATTTTTGCAGGTGAAATTCAGGTCCTAGCAAGCATTTCATTTTGATGAAGATTTAATTTAACACATTTTTCTCCATGGAATACTCTCTAATCATTCAGAATTCTACTATTAGTCAAAACATTCAATGTCAACATTAATGTTTTTTACCCATTTTCTGATCCAGTCTGCTCCAGACACTCTCTGCAGTTTCCCCTAGCTGTTTTGCAACTGATATCCAGCAAGTGACAAGAGAATAAATGACAATATGTCCCAAGGAATAGGACCTTATTAAAGCTTATTATTTCCTTCTTGTGCAGAGTAGCAGTATGGAATTTATTTATATTACGTAATGCATAAAAAGCCCATAGGAATTAAATATATGTGAAAGCTCATGAAAAGGGAAATTCTCAGAGATTTCCAAACTAGTTTTGACCTCAGGAGTTTTCAAAGGTCTGAATGTCTCTTTAATCCCAGCCTGCCAGCATCAAACCTTATATTTTACTTTTAGTTAGAAAATGAGACTATGAGACATATTGCAATTAAATTTCAATATTTTAGTGTGTGTATGGGTGAAAAAGGTCCTTCTACTTTATATATACCATAGGGATTAGTCTTTTCACAGACATGTGTAAGAAGACTGCAAGGTTTCAATTAAAATATCTTCTTATGGGTATTTCACAAAATACATAGTCTGTAAGGAATTTCATTGACATGAAATTCTGGAAATAGGCATATTGAAGCTGATGGGATAGGACAAACCTTATTAATAATAACACTGTCATAAGGAACCACGATAGAAGCAGCACATTACTCCCAAAAAAAGCTGCACCCACACATAATGTCTCTCCATGTCTCTGCTTTCCTAGAGGTCTTCACTGGAGGAAAATGACTGGTCTAATTTTGCCATCATAAGTACTCTGGTTTCCTGAAAAAATGCAGAAAGAATTAACACTGTAAGGCAAATATCAGATTAAGTAGTTAATGACAAAGTTTCCATTTGTGTTGCACGGTGCCTTTTTTATTCAGAGACAACTTTCTAGTGTTCAGATCAAGATCTTCCCTGGGTTATTTCACTGTGAGTTATCCCATAGTATGTTGTAGAGTTTTTAGAAGCAAATCAATAATATGGTATGTCTAAAGCCAAATAGCCTCATTAAGATGAGAACACTTCATCGTTGATTATAGTTCCTCATAACTGTCCTCACTGAGGAATAAAAACATAGAAAATTTAAGTACATAAAATTCATGTTTTATTATGTTCTGGTGAGCTAGACTGAAGTAGTATCTCAAAGATAAAACTCATTCCATAGTTTTATTTGCATAAAAGGCTACATGTTTTTTTACCGTGTTCAGATATCTTCTGACAATGTATTAGATTGATACCTCCAAATTGTTATCTTTTATAAAAATTTCAGAGCAGAGAGGAACATTTCATTTGAGAAGTTTAGAGCTATTTGGAGTGATATGCCAGATTGAGATTTTCACAATCAAAATTATATTCATGTAATTTCAATGATCCATCATATTTCAAAGGCCAGATCAAGCTAAAGAAACTGGAAAAAAATACTGGAGCATGCAAAAAAAATAGAAATGAAGACTAGATATATAAAATGTGATAGATAAGTAACTGCAATTGATTATTGCAATATTAGACTACTTTCAGTGTCTTCTCTGTCTTTGAAGACCTGCCTTACCTGTGTAGCTATTGCTTAATTGTTTTCAAGACATACTTTAAAGCATAAAAGATTTCTTTTAGAGATAAAGAAAGAAAAAACAAGGATAAATTGACACAAAAATTATACTATATGACCCAAGGGAAACCATTATATTGCAAACAAATCAATTCAATTTGTTTTCCTTTCCACTGTTGTATTTTTAATGTAGGTATCCTGCACTGTAACAGATATTTAGTAATGGAGAGCATCTGATGCTACTTTTAGCAATGAAAGAAGTCAGATGGCTCAAATGAAACTAGTCCGAGAGTCAGCTGAGTGGCAGAGGACACAGACACAAGAATGGGAGTAGAGAGTCAAAAAGAAATCATAAATGTCTTTCCATGTGTTCTGTCATTTAGTTTAATTACAGTACCATCCAGTAAGTTTAAGAGGTTTGAAAAAGGTTGAGATAGAACATCATGCTGAAGGGCTGCATGAATAACAAACTGAAAAATATAGACATGAAAGGGCAGAGAATACAAATAGTGAGGTAGAGAGCTGTCGAGGAAAGGAAGACATTCTTCCTCAGGCAGTGCCTGATACAGAGAATAAAGGCTGAAGAGGTCACAGAAATAACAGGGAAAAAATGGAGGAAAACATCTGGACAGTAACAAACCAGTACACAATATATGGAGAATATCATGGGCCAGAAAAAAATAAAATCGAGTCATAAATAGATTTTACATTATTGGTTTGCATCTCATAGTAAAACCATGAAGGAACCAAAACCTTACCTGGAATAAATCTATGGTGGTTGACTTTGATGCAGTTGTCTCCAATTTACAGTAGTAGAAATATATAACATAATATATAATATATAATATATAGAATATATAACCTTGAGGTTTTGGAAGAGAATGAAGGATTTACAAATAACTAAATATGGATATAGCTGATGCAGTCAATTTCACTGCAGCCATCATTTGGGAAAAAAAAGTGACACCTATGCATTGTCCATGGCTTTGTACATGAAGAAATATACAATGGCTGCAGTTTTAAAAAAGATAATGAGCTAATTACTGACAGGAGAGGGCAGGGACATCACCCTCAAGGACAAACATCTTCAAAAGTAATTATTTTTGTAACTTCTAGCTGAGATGTAAGTGTAGGAATCACTGAAGACATACCTTGCCTCCTTTCTTTCACTTTTTGAAATTATCTGAAATTAATATAAAAGGGTAACACCCTCTCAATCCCGAAAACTGGTGGTGTCACTATGCAATGAAGAGGAAACTCTAATTGTAGCTGTTCTGTAACTTCTCATGCATCAAGCCAGATCAATATTACCATAAATAACACTATTGCACTTGTGCACCAATGCCAGTCACAGAACACAGAGGCAAAAAAGACTATCAAGAACAAAGGACTAACCCATAAGGAAGATTTCACAGAATCACAGAATTTTCATGGTCAGAAGGGACCTCTAAGATCATTGAGTCCAGCCATACACACACCAAAAAAAACCCTCAAACCACTACACATGAAAAAATGAACCCCACAAAACAACTCACCGAACCCAAAAATCTCAGCCACTAGAGCATACCCTGAAGTGCCACATCTACATGTTTCTTAAATGCCTCCAGGGACAATCACTCTACCACCTCCCTGGGCAGGCCATTGCAGTGCCTGACCACCCTCTCAATGAAGTAATTCTTCCTAATATCTAATCTAAACCTCCCCTGCCGTAACTTCATACTGTTTCCTCTGGTCCTGTCATTATTCACTCAGGAGAAGAGGCCAACACCCACCTCTCTACAACCTCTCTACATTTCTTAATGGTTTCTTCAGTTTAGTTTTCAATTTTTTTTAAGCAGTGGTGCTTCCTGTCATCTTGGAAAAGCTGTTCTTAAATTTAATAAATCTCCCCTGGACACATTTTTTTTTTTGCACAGAGTGTTAGTATGGTGAGGTTCAATCTTACAGCGTGCTGCCTACTTATCACTGTAACACCCCATGTGTACACTTGTAGTCTTTCAGAACTGCACTGCAGAGAAATGACTGGTTTACTCCACAGAATAAATGATCACACAGAAACTGTTGCACTGCAAAATCAGTGCAATTCACTCTTTAACAGCTTCCACACATACAAATCAAAAAGCCAAAAGTTTCCTCTATTCAGCTATTGTCCAGCAAAGTTATCAGCATCAAAGCTCTTCCCATTGTGGAAACACTGAAATATATTCTTATCAGAGTTTTTTCTAGCCTGTTATCCAGACTGCCTTTTAGATGTTAATTCTGATCAACAGTAAGTCACTGGCTTTTTAAACAAAGATGTATGGAAACAATAATATCTGCAAACAGTTGACCAGGTGTTTTACAGTGATTTTACTTAAAATAAATACCAAATAAAAAGGTCTCTGTAAAACCTTACTATTTTGTTTGAATAAAAAGCTTAATTGTGAAATCCACTTTTTTGCTAGTATTTAGTGAGATTCCTAAGTATGTAGGAAGTCTTGGTATCTATTTTTACTTTTTATTATGCTTTTCAAACATCAATTTTAACTGAGGAAAAAAAAAAAAAAAAAAAAAAAAAAAAGGATACTAAAGAAATTGTAGGAAATTCATATTGTGAATTTTTGAATCACATTCTCAGTTCAAGATTTGTTGACCAGCTGTCCAATCCAACTCTGGATTAGTTCTAATCACCTATTCCTTGTTTAACCAAATGAACTACCTGAAAATTAGTATAAGTTACCATTTGACATCCTGCATGATTGAAAGTGTGGTCAAGATTTAGAGTTGTCTTTAGTATTTAGTCTATGTTGGCTTAACGCAGCAGTTACACTTACTGCAATTTTTGACTGCTGTGCTAAATTGGTAAAATGATACTTACTTTGGAGTCTTTTGTGAGGTAAAGAACTAGCAAAGGAAATCAAAATCTAGAGCTGTTAGAGAGAACTAGATCAAAATTTCCATTAAAAGGAAGACTTTGAGTGATTCCTACTCAGAAAGCCATTTTTTTTTAAGCCAATATAATGTTTACCCTCTGTTCATTAATTCCTTCCACTTTATAATTAAGATCCATCCCCAGAGGAGTTTTCTCTGGTGAAGGATAGAGAAGCATTTGGATGAAGCATTTCTGAGTGTACTGTGAGTAATGAAAAGATTTAAATATCCAGGGCTGACACAATACTATTTTAATCTGACCTAAAATCACATAAGAACACAGCATGCAAAGTCTGCTGCTCTTTCATGTCTGCAGTTTATCAGAAGTGGGGGGAAAAATAATCCAGTAAAATGTTCAGGAATCTTCTCATATAAAGTAAAACTTTTTCTTAATGTGTCCCAAAAGATTAACTGAAACAATTCACAGATGTTTAATTACTTGAATGGCTTGCCTTCCTCCTTCTCTTCTCTTTGATGAATATTAACTATTTCAGTGTCTCACTTATCCTGAAATCACATATCAGCCCACAGTCAAATGTCCAGTGATCCAGAACAGGAAACAATCTAATAAAAATGTGCAGCCAATGAAACTTCCAAAGACATTAAATAATTTGCTAAAAATGATGAATAATTTTCCTTCTTGCTGAATACAACTTTCATTCTTAATACATTCAAAATTTAAATTCATAAATTAGTCTCAATGGAAACTAATTTTTTTTTTTCCCTGATTGTTCTCTTCCATTAGGTGGAAAAAACGTGGTTTACAATGAAAGACTGCCGCCATCTCTAATCACTAAATCACTTGTATACGCTGTGCATTTGGACATATTTATTCCAAATAATGTGTCAACAATTCATAAATAACTTGTATCTAGGACCACCTAACAATAAAAAACGACACGTTTCATAATCAAGACTTACTCTTTCAACAAGTCTGACTGTCTTCTCCATAGATTTTTTTCTTCATTTTTTATGCTTGCAATCACCCAAATATTTCAATGTAACACAGTTACTTGGATGACTATGCTTCATATCTTTCCTAAAGATAAGGTTTCTTTTCAATCAACTTTTTTGAGAATTAGAAATTTCAATAAATTGAGAAAGACAAACATTGCAGATTTTTTGAAAATCAATGATTGAACTGTACAGTTAAGTTAATCTGCCAGACATTAGTCTGAGGAAAACCACAGAATGCTGTCATTTATATGTCTCTGTCTAAGGGATGTAGAGGTCAGTTAGCGAAGGAAAGGAATGTTTGGATAAACCATATTTTACATATTTCAAGCCCTTTGATCTCCCTAGGCAGAGAGTAGAGATCTGTATATTACAAAACTAAGTATGAATGGTGAAACACAGGGGACAAATACAGCTAACAGGGGTGTAAAAGTGAAAGTGGTGATTTGAAGCAATTATGGACACTGATAAAGCAACAGTTTATCTAGCCAGAGCATGAAAACATTTTTCCAGAATTCACTGCTATCTTAGAATTGGGGAGTTTTAGGTTGTGTGAGGAAGAAATTTGAACATATATGTATATGTGTATTATGTACTTTTGGTTTTTTTCTTCTTCATTTCTTGATAATGTCTGGATTCATGGACTCACCAAATAAGGAAAGACATCAGCCTTGTTGGTTTTTTACTGTTCAAAACAAGTTTTAAAAATACTTCACTAATATCAACCAGGAACATACAATTACATATAAATATACAGGTTTAACTACATAGGAAAATTATTTTCAGAACCTCCCCATGATGTCTGTTTTGGTCTATCTTTCACTTTGTAATGCTCTTTTGTCTCCAAGAACATAGTCCAGACATACTGTGTGTGCACTCCTCATTTTGTGCACTTAATTCAATAGTACTCGACTTGTTAGCTTGCACTTACCTTTTGAATTCAACTACGGGAAACACTTTATGGCCTTACTTTGTTCTCTAAAAGGTTTGGGGCTTTTTCACATTCAGAGAGAGAATTGGAGACAGGGTGCCTAGAGAGAGAACCAGATTTTGTAGGTCAGCCTATGTCTTTCTAATTGCTTTCTAATTGCTGCAAAGTCCAAATGGTCAGTTCTGGTTCATTGCTACCTTTTATAATACTGTACTTTTACAATGTTTTAGAGTATTTGTTAACTTCTTCCCAATTGCAAGGAAAATCAATGGGCATCACACTGAAATATTATTCTGAAGTGATTTGCCGTGAAATATTCCCATAGTGTGCAATCAGATGCTTCTATAAATAGGGAGAAGTACAAAAATGAAGAAATGACACCATACCAATTAAAATTCAGCACATGCTAAATCTGTTCCCCCTCTGAAGTTTACTTGGTATAGAATGTTTCTACAGCAGACATAGTACTAGATGATTAATACATCAACCTCACAGTATGAGAGTTAGTTTAGTTATGAAATACATGAAAATTATACAAATGTTTCTGCCTTAACCTCTTCATTTAACATTTCTCCATATGGCAGATGAGCCACAAAATCTGGTGCAAAGATTCTGAATTATTGATATATTCCATTCCAGAAATGGAATTTGTAGCAGGTGTGCTTGAAAGTCAAGGAAACACGAGGAAAGCAAGTTAAAACTATACATACCATATAAAGCCAGTTTCCAGCACTTCTTCTGGAGCAAAGTTCATAAACATCTACTTATCAGTGATCAATAAAATCGCAGAAATAACCATAAACTAACCTTTGAAAAGGTTTGGACAAAGTTGCGAAATAATAATAATAAAAAATTAAGTTATAATAAAAAAGCACTTAGTGCATTCTTTTTGAAGAAATACAAGTGCAGAAAAAAAACCACCAGAAGACTCAATTAATAAAGTTTCTGACAATTTTTAGAAAACATTGGAAGATCTATTCTATACTAGAAAAAATCTTACCAAACCAGGCAAGTCTTAAGCTCTCTTCTTTCTTTAATATTGTTCTCAGATTTACGTTTATGATATATTTACCTTCACAAAAGAAAATATAAATCTTCAAATTCTTACAGAGACAAAACATATGGAAAGAGCTAACATCAGGCTAATTTCCAGCTCTCACCTTGTTGACATCACACACCAAAATCCATCTGACCAGCTTTTAGATGAGGTATTCATAACACCCAAGTCTAGTTCTTGCTCTGATTTGCCCTTGTGAAAAATTTTGTCTAGTTATTCATGCAGCACTCAAAAAATAACCAAGCCTAGAACTCCCAGCTGCATATCATTTTTCAGGTATCCCATGATATTTGAAAAGTCATAGCAGTCAGGGGAAGTCCCTAGTGACTGGAAAAAGGGAAAGATTGCACTGATTTTCAAACAGGGTAGAAACGAGGACCCTGGAATCTACTGACCTGCAGGCTTCACCTCTGTGCCTGGGAAGATCATGGAACAGGTCCTCCTAGAAGCTATGCCAAGGCACATGGAAGACAGGGAAGTGATTCAAGGCAGCCAGCATGGCTTCACCAAGGGCATGTCCTGCCTGACCAGGATGTCCAGTTGAAGATCAGTGAAAAGAGATATCTCTCAGGGCTATATATTGGGACCAGTACATTGAATATCTTCATCAATGACAGTGGGATCATGTGCACTCTGAGTAAGTTTGTAGATGACAATAAGCTGTGTAGTGCAGCTGAAATGCTTGAGGATGCCAACCAGGAGGACCTGGAGAAGCTTGAAGCGGGCCCATGTGAACCTCATGAGGTTCAACAAAGCCAAGTGCAAGATGCTACATCTTGGTACGGGCAAACTCTGATATCAATACACCCTGGGAGAGAATGGATTGAGAACATCCCTGCTGTGAAGGAGTTGAGTTGGTGGGCAGATGAAAATTTTGACAAGAGCTAGCAATGTGCCCTCACAGCCCAGAAAGCCAGTTGTATCCCAGGCTGCATCAAAATAAGTGTTGCCAGCAGAATGAGGAGGGTGATTCTACCCCTCTGCTCTGCTCTGATGACACCCCACCTGGAGTAGTGTATCCAGCTCTGGAGACTTAAGTCCAGTAAAGACCTGTTGGAGCAGGTCCCGAGGAGGGCCACAAGAGTGATCAGAGGGATGGAACACTCTTCCATGTGGACAGACTGAGAAGAGAGAAGGCTCCAGAGAGACTTTATTGGAGTTTTTCAGTATTTAAAGGAGGTTTATGAGAAAGATGGGGACAGACTTTTTAACAGGGCCTCTTGTTGATAGGGCATAGGTAATGGTTCAAAACTAAAAGAGGGTAGATTCAGACTAGATCTAGGGAAGAAATGTTTTATTATGAGGGTGGTGAAACGCTGGCTCAGGTTGCACAGAGAAGTTGTAGATGCCTCATCCCTGGAGACATTCAAGGTCAGGTTGGATGGAGCTCTGAGCAACCTAATCTATTTGCAGGGGAGTTGGAGTAGATGACCTTTAAAGATCCTTTCCAACCCAAACTATTTAATAAATCTATGATATTTTAAGTGTGCAGCACTTATCATTGTAGCACCCAAAGATAGACTTGAGTGAGAAGGCAAGTCAGCACTCATAGCTTCATTTTCACTCCAGAACAGTTTGCCATCTTCAAATCGAGTTTCACACAAAGAAAAATAGTTATATGTATTAATCTCACATATGAATTGTGATTGTGAGCATGTGCTTTTAGACTGAAATATAAGATTCAGTATGAGAAGAACCTTTATGTTGAAGAAATTCTTTTTTATATATTGTAGCTGGAGTCAGCTTTGCTTGAGAAGTTAAGCTGATTGTGGCAGTCAGTCCTGAAAACTGTAGACATCTGGGCCTGTCAGTCTGTATATAGGAGCCAAAAAGCAGCACAACTGAGTTGTGAAAACAGGGGACCGAGTTATGAGAAAACTTTGTTTTCATTGCATCCAACCTCCTTCTACCCCCTAGTGTCGTAGCTGACCTCTGATAGCTCCACTAATGTAGTTTTCACAGCCTCCCTCAGGAGTTTAGCCATTTGCTCCGTACAGTTCAAAATCTTTTCTTAATGTCTAGCCTAAACATTTCCTTCCTTAGCCTCAGGTCACTGATCCTTGTCCTATATCTTCTGAGACTGTGAATAATTCCCTGCTTTCAATTTCCACTGCTGTATTGAAGGCATGCTACTGAGAGAAAAAAAAAGACAGAGAGGAAAAAAATATTCTCCCTAGTCTGAAAAAACACTCCGCTCTCCCACAGACTATGAGTTACAACAGAATTATCAAGGTTTTTAACCTTCCAACTTTATCAGAGGGTTGTAAAGCAGCCTGACCTATTGTATAGTACTATTAAGGTAGTACTACCCTGGATTAAACAAAAATAATCAATAGACAGGGCCTGTCAACCACTGACAAGAAGCCTTTTCCTCGCTCTTTCTCTTTCTGCTTACTGGATGGGAGCCAGCCAGCACAATATAGTGTAGCTTAAAAGAGTTTTTAATGAAAAATTCTTGCAATGTAAGCTTGAACACTGCTGTTTAGACTAAAAAAGGGGGATAAAGCACTCTGTCATAAATTTATGTGAGGCAATTAAAATGCATTTCCACATTGTATAAACAGATGACAGACTGCTTGCTTCAAAAAATAACACAGGGATGAATTGAACTACATAGTTTAAAGAATTAACCACTTGCATTGGGATGCCAAGGGCTATGGAAATCTGAATCACATCACAGAGGTAATGAACCGCTAGGCATACTTCATTATTCATAACACTGGACATGTGGGGCAAATACTGTAAAACACAGATCATTAGTACCCAATTTAATACTACCAAGACTACCCCACCCCCACACCCTAAAATAAAAGTCCAACCCAAGAACCCCACAGCCCCACACACTGCTTTACAATTAATCATTGTTACTTACTTACTCACTCAACATTTTGCTTAAAAAGTTTAATCTATTGCAAAAGTCTACCAAGTATCTGAAGCAACAAAGAAAGTAACAATCTCCAAACTCAAATTAACTGTGCAACAATGTATTACAGTTCAAATTAGATGTATAACTATTTAAGTGAAACAAGAAAAAACTAAACAGCAAGCGTATCAAACCAAACATATTTTGTCCTTGCTGGAAAAAAAAGGATTGAGAAATTTGAAACACTGTCTCAATATTGAATAAAATTATATCTTTCAGAACACCTAAGTTCATCAATTTAATAGACTTGATGTACTTTCATGATATTTAACACCTCACCAGGGATGACTTGACCTAACAGGACTGGTTTGGATCTTATATAAGAGGTTTCCTATTTTAATATGAATCCTATCCACCTCCATATGTACCACAGACTTCAAGAGAAAAACAACTTCATTTCTTTCTAAGATGAATATGCTAAATTAACCATATTGAAACATCTTTTTAATGGGTTCTAGGTTAAGCTATGAATAGGATAGACACTGTAATGCACAAATAAAGCCTGTATTTTAGAGATTTTTTTCTTTCCTCTAGATATCAGAATCACAGAATCATCATGCAGAGATAACTTTATTTCATTTTGTTTGTTGTTGCTTTTTTGTTTATGCTTAAGTTAGACTTTGGAGAGAGAAAAGTTAAAAAAAAAAAAACAAAACACAGATTTTACTGAGCATAGGGAAATGTATTCTGCATCCAGATTCCCTCATGCACCTCTGCCTCAAATCCAATAATGGATATAAGAGGCAGCTGGATGTAGTTCACAGTTTGCTCCAGTGAGAAAGGATGGAAGTAACATTATTTGAAAATCAACTTCCTTCTGATGTCTGAAAAGCAAAGAGGAAACCTTATGCTGCCATGTGACATGAAAGACTGATCAGAAGTGAAGTGTTCTGAGACATTTTTTCCAATCCTGTTACATTCAGCCTGTAATAGCCAGCTACAATGACATCATCAGTAGTGGAAACTGATGAAGCAGCTAACATAACATTCCCTAAAACAGTGTAAACATCAATGGATGCTCCAAAGGATGTTTTACATTTGCTAGCCTGAGATCTGTTTTATTACATTGACAAGGGTGACCTTTAAAATAATGTATTTGCTATAAAAACAAAAGGGAAGGAAACTCTCTGTAACCTGAATTTATTACCTATAAAATCACTTCCCAGCAAGAAGCCTGATTGCAATCAAAATATCCCACCAAAATGAAACAATTTACCTGTGATCAATTTAATGTGGTAGTAAAATCCTAATTATGTGCAAAAATGCATTCAAGGTTTGTGGTATTGTCTATAAAATCTGCACAGAAACTAACATTCAGTGATGTGTAGCACATATGGGTAAGCAGATGGCTAAAGAATTATTTTTAAAATCAGGACTTTTGCTGACAAAATACAGAATTGGTAGAGTATGATCAGAAAGCTAAGAAGTTATTTACAGGACAGTAAGCACATATGCAGTGGTTCGATTTCTCCTTACTCTACAGAAGATAAAACAGACCATTGTGCACAGAGTAACAGAAAGTGAATGTTTTTAGCAACTACACCTTCCAATATGTTGACAAGTTCAGTTTGAGGAGTATATTTGTTTTGTGTTGGGTGTTTTTTGGCTGCTTTTTACAAGTAAAATATTGCTAGGTCAGGACACCTAAAAACCTCGGTTATCACAACTTTGCTTTTTTTGATAACTTCTAGTCTAAACTAAAAGCTAAAAGAAGTACAGAGCCAGACAGAACTCCGGTTAAAGTAGGGTTTTATGAATAAATCTGAATAAAAGATCACATAAACTTTTATCTTAAAGTAGAGCTTTTTAAGATTTTGGGTTTTCAGCTATTTCTCCTCCCTCTCACGTGACTACATTTTTTGGAGCACAGTCACGACTTCTGTCTTTGATCTGAGATATAACTAGTGGAATCTCAACCCAGTTATCATGCAATAACATGGTATATATCCTATAGGCTTGTTACAATAGGAGCCAGGTTAAGTTGCACAATCAAATACTCCTACTTGGAGGCCCATTTTGTCCCACATTAGAAAGCAAAATCATTTGTAGTCCCATATTCAAAAGCAGAAATAGACAGATACAACTTGAAAGAGAAAGAATGTTTGTAGAGGGAGCTATTTACATTTACGGAAATTGTAGAAACACATATAAAAATAGACAGCATCTGAGCTGGAGGATAACCTGAAATAGTGCTTCAGGAGCAGAGTAGGAGGTTAAAGAAACTTAATTACTCTCCTTCCTCCATATAAGTATTAGCCCTTTAAGGCCAGGCTGGATGGGGCTTTGAACAACCTAGTCTAGTGGGAGGTGTCCCTGCCCATGACAGGGGGTTGGAACTGGATGATTTTTAAGGTCCCTTCCAACTCTAACCATTCTATGATTCCATAATCCTATGTTTTCTGTACCATTTCAGTGTCCTTCCCAGAAGGAAGTGTATCTTATCTCCTACCAGTTCTTTAATTGTGTTTTTGAAGGATGTTTCCTTTCCAGCACTTTTAATTTTTATTCAAATATTCTTTTTTTCCCATTATTGTCTCTCTAGCCTGTCTTAACATACGTTCACTCATTAACAACTGGGGAAGCTTCTGATAACATTGATTTTATAGCTGTAGAACACGAAAGGTGAAACTCCACTCTGATGGTGATACAAATTAAACTGTATTATATTACCTGTTTCAGATTCTGCTTGTGTTTGGGAAAGGGTCTCTCAGGATGCTTGTTGCTGAGTAGTGGAAATGATGGTCACTGCAGGTTGAATTTCTTGCAGCAGTTCCATCCTTTTTATCTTACGTGGTACACCCATCTCACTGCAACATCATTTTCTCCCCTGTGTGCTGATAATAACTCGTTGAAAGGATTACTCTCATTTATTCTATAAGGACAAATACCTTTATTTAGGCTTACATGACTTTCTTGCTTGTCATTTTCCCTTTTGTTTTGGCCTATATGTCTTTCTTGCCTGTCTTTTTCCACTTTACTATAAAATGTCTTCAGTACACATTAACATAAATACACAAGATTTGGTTCTCCCTGTGTACTGAATTCTTTTCTATGGGTACTGGAGCCCAAAAATTAAGATCCTCCCATGCTGCTGATGCAGCAGAGCTGAGAGGAACTAAGCTCTAATTTTGGCATTTCTATATATTTAGAAAAACGAGCACAGTAAAAGAGTGATGCCTTTGGCTGCACAGTCCAGCTATGCATCCAGAGCCTTCCCACTCCACAGAAGCAGCCTCATCTGAGATGTTGCTATTTCAGTAGAAGAAGGGGCATAATGGATCAGAAAATGTCAATTCTCTCTTCTTTCCATTTGTGCAATACACCATCAGTGTCCTGGCTCCTCTTTACTGGGCTGAGGAGGTACTTGACCAGTGGTGTTTGCTCCTCAGATATATTTTCTCTCTCAGAGAGGAGGATGACTGAAAACATCTCATAAACCAGGTCCACAGTCAGAAGCTGATGTCAGTTTTCCTAAATAGATAGGTATTTATGATATCTAGGATACTGAACAAAGAAACCAAAACGGGTACTGATTTCATACCGAGAAAGAGAACATGCGTACAAAATATGATGCACACTTGCAGGGTGGACTCTTAAAGCCCAAATCTCCCATTCCTCTTTGCCCTTTTGAAAAATCTTCTTTTTCTTCCTCTATTTATTCTGCATCATGTAAGCTACAGTGCAAAGCTTCACCCCTGAACAAATTACAGATAAGTGGTGAGTATTTATGGAATGAGCTGAGGAGCAAATGAATTTTCTAAAGGAAGTGTGTTTGTGGTATGTGTCTATATGTGAGTTAAAAAGAAACTGAGAATTTGCTCACTTTGTTCAGTAAGATTTAGTAAGACTAAACTTTGCTTTAACGAGCAATATCTTTATATTAACAATAATATTTTTCAGGTTTTTAAAGGATTACATTCTGACAGTCAATTACTATACTGTGTATTTGCTTGGGCATAATAGGCATGGATTTTGCTACAATGTCTAAACTTCATGAGGGACTCTTCTAATTTATAAAGGCACGAAAGAAACAAATCATGCTTTGGACAGAGGTTCCTAGCTGCATTATTAAATTATTTTCTATTACAGGGGTTAGGTAGCTTTATTTGCTTAAGACAAAAGGAATAAGAAAAAGTAAACAAACCTGAATCTCAAATAACTAAGTAAAAGTCTATGCTTAATAGCTATTGAGTATAGTATTGACAAAAATTTAGTGACAGAGATTTATCGTTACTGCTCATTTCAAGCAGTTTGTTTTCATTCTTCACGTTGCTGCCATTTGCCAACTGCAACTGCCAAATGCTTTGATAATTACTAAGTCATAAATGAGAATAATTTTTTCCTAAAGTCTGATCATATGTTAAATTCCTTTGGTTCGTGTTTTTCATACTGCAAATGTAACTCTATAGACATACAATGCTCTCAGCAACCACATCCATGCAGTGGGACCCTGAATATCTATCAGTCCCTTTTGATTATTCAGTTGCCTTTTAAGTACAACACAGCTTTGCAGCCGACACAGTCTATTGTACAGTGTACTTATACACAGGATGGATGTGTAGCTCCTGATGGAAATAATAGCTTGAAAAGGCTGGAAATATGACATCAATAAACCATGCCCTATCTGGGATATTTTCAGCCAAATAAACGTGTTTAATTCCCTACCGTGTCACTGTGTGTATCTCCACAGTTTTTGCATGTTGTTAGCCAACATCCTGGATTTTTGTGTGTGATATGGTAACCATATGCCAGATACCTGATATTTCCCAGATTGCCCAATTCAGAATCTGCTTCTTTTCACACATACCATGGAAATGTCATTTTCCTTGGTTAGTTCCCATGTTTCCTGGTTTCCATCTCCTTCTGCTCCTTAAATATAAATTAGGGTCTTACCTAGACTCACAGAACTCCTGTTGATTGATTTCATGGAGAGGTACAGACAGCAATAATGTAATCCAGTGGATAGAGGAACAAGAAACAACTTCAGGCTGGTCTCAGCTATGCAAGACAAAGAGAAATATGTTGAATTCCAAAGCATTCATATCTATCATTCCTGGGGCCAGGTTTCCAAAGAACAGGGAACTTAATACATTTCAAAGCAATTGCCTAACAGTGTGTGGTTGCCCACTGTGCTTCCTACTCCCCCATGCATTCCAAACACAAACTGGTCTTTAGGTTCTTTTAGAATTACACTTCTAGAATAATTTTATTATGAATTACAGTACTGTTTAGCAGCCCTGAGCAAGATCCTGGATTAGTGCTTTATAACACAAATTAATTATGAGTAATAATAACAGAAAGGAGATGGGTGAAATCATAATGTGCACCTTAGGGAAAACTGGTGTGACTTCATTTTGACCGTGCAGTTGGAATTCATGAAGTGAATGGGTATAATTTTGTGAAGTCAGCTAGAAAACAGTTAATCTTTATTTCACTTTGAAGGTTCATTTAAGAAAAAAAAAAAAAAGAATATTCTCACTTGAAGGAAACTCCCCTGTACTTGAGATTCAAGGGGACAAAAGAGCTTAATCATGGCTTTAAAGAGTTCAGTTATGTATGTATTATTCACAGAAACATAGTCAGTGATTTCATAAAGAATCAGACAATTAAGGGAATTCAACAAAAACTCAATAGGGGCCCTTTAGCAGAGGCAAAGACTGGATTTCTAAAAAGGTTCTGAGTCACAACTTTACCAGCTGATTTCTTCATGGTAAAGAAAGAGAGGGAGAGGAGAGGAAGGGAAGGAAGAAATTAAGAAAAGAGGGAGGGGGGAGGGAGAAAGAAAGGATAAGAAAAAAAAAGAATAACAAAATTTCCTTACTGGAAGATCTATATTATGCAAACAAAAAATATTTGTCTCAATATGAAATTAATTGTAATTGTCTGCAACTTTAGTTACACAGGAGAATAAGCTAGAAAATCTAAATATGTCATAAATTTAAATGATTAACTGCTTAGAAATTATTCAAATGTTAAAAAGAAAACCAGAAGAAAAAAGCACTCATCTTTTCACACTTGTCTGATGTCCTCTTTCTAAATCAAGAGACATCAGAAAGAATCTCATTCTGAGGGACATCATCCTTTCACTTCTTCTTGCTCTGACCATGAAAACAATAATGATTGAAGATTCCTTGAAGATTGCTAAATTATGACTGTGAATGTCAGGGTTAAGGGTTTGCCACAATCTCTTCTGAACCTTTCAGGTTATTGGTGATGTGTGTACTTTGAATTCTAAGGACTGTGGTGTAATAGTCCTTCCCTTCCTGGAGACAACTCTAAAGTAATTGCAACTGCTGCACATGACCTGATGTTGCTAAAACCAGCTAGCAGGAATTGAGCCCAGCCTTAGAGGTTAAATCACCAGAAGCACTGATGAGATGGAAGAATAGGCTAATGTGGAGAAGGGAAACGGGTAAGCAAAATCTGCAACAGGGAAAAAAAAGCTGGATAAAAAAAAAACAACCAACCGAACAAAAAAACCCCACAAACAAACAACAAACAAAAAAATATGACAACCAAACAAAAAAAAACCAACACCAAACCAAACCAAAAAGACACAAAAGATGCAGATGCCATTTAGCAGGTACTCTGGAATAACCTTTTCCTTTTAGACCTTTAGATCTTCCGCAGACTACCACAGTATATACTATACCCCAAATGTGGGGAGTTTTATCACTTTTAAAAACCTAATTTCAATGATCTCATATTACCATGATGGAGACATCTTATTCTGCTGGATAGAACATAGATTCCTGCATAATATTGTGAGTTTTTTAAAAAATATTCCACCTATGTGCATAATTTTATTGCTCTTTTGCCAGAACAGGTAGTCTTAACTCCCAGGAAAACTTCCCACCATGAAAACTTCTGACTTTGTTATGTTAGATGTCTAACATTGAAGGTAGAAAAAACTTTAGTTTTGGCTGTGGGATACAGATCAAGATTAATGGGTCACTAGCAGGATAATGTTTTTACTTTTGAGTATTGACTGTCTGTCAGATCTGCTGAAGGGTATTCCTCTCCTATGAACAATGTTATGCCTAATGACACTCTTGCAAAGGAAATATTTGAAGTAGCTACCAGGGTAACTAAAAAGGCACCTCTAAACCCTCATTTAGTGTAAACCACAGTATGCAGGTCTCTTCAGTGTCACATGATACTAATGAAAAATATTTTAAGTTACTATGTGGTATTTCCAACTTGCAGGTTTGGGGAGCTCCTTCTTTTCCAGAGAGGCACCCCCACCGTCAAATTCCAGGGCCTCATAAGTGGAGTTTAACTGATGTAAAGTGAGCAAGCTATTCTCAGTGGTGATGTTGGGGTGTGTAGGAGGAAGAGAGAAGCGTTACCACGCAGCCAAGGGAAATGTGCCCCTCCACTCCCCATCCTTTTCTTTAACCACAGACTAATCTCATTGTTGGACCAACTGCATTTTGGGCATGCTGGTTGTGACACCTCACATGCAGACAGATGTCTGTAATGTGTTACGATGCCTTGTGCCTTCGTACACAAAAGGAGAGAAGGCGACACAGTAGCTCCTCCAAACTGAGGAATTAGTTTGTATCTCTCTACAAGTGGATGTGTTTCATAACTTTTGCCAAGTGGTTAGTGTTAGTAATCACAACTACTTTCTGCTTTTCATCTAGTCTCAGAAAAATCATCTCACATCACGTTTTCTCCATCACTCCACAGAATCAGTCTGTCCTGTCAGACATTTTAGCTAGCTACTGGTTTTGGTGCCTAGGCCTATGTCAGTATTCCTGTGTGAATTTGTAGAGGTGAGTTAAGCTGATTTGCTGAGGAGCTGCTAGCTGCTATTTCTAGAGCCACTGAAGCAAAGAACTTACCATAAACTATTTGTTTAAGTAATTTCACAATGGACCTGGCTGCCTTTAGCAGTCCAGTCTGCGTTCTGTACTGCCACAGAAATATTGCTATCAGTGTCCGAAAGAGTCCATTTACTGCTAGCTTGCATATCTCTGGTCAAACTGGCTCTGTCATTAACTGTCAGAATTTCAAACATAACATTCCTGACCAATAATGATAAAAAAGGGCACAACTCCAGAGGGCCAAACACTCCCCCCCCCAATTAATACTGTTCCCTGCTTAGTGTTTTCAAGGCATGTCAACATAAAGACAAAAGGCAGAGAATTGAATGGATTCTGCATTGAGCATGGTTATTCTGAAAGTTTAGAAAGTGCACATCACAGCACTGACAATGTGGTTAATGTTACAGACTTTGCAAGTGGTTTGTCTTAACAAAATGAAATTAGTATGTAATGGCTCAGACATGCTACACTTATTACAGGTGTATTAGTAAAGTGTTTTATTAATTCAATTTTATATTTCCATTTCTCTCCTAGCCCAGGTATTTCATGTAAGTTGATGTACAAACTGGTTACCCAGATCAACAAAATAGATCTCTAGGACCAACCGCAAGAGCATGATGCTGATATAAATAGGACAATATTCTAGATGTATGGGAAAGTTTGAATTATGTACCTCCATATAGGAAAACATCTTCTTAGCTCTCTCCTGGGAAATGTACATATATTTATATTATATTCTTCACTTAAATCTGAATACAACAATACAGTCAAGAAAGTTAAGAGTAAAAACACTACACTTCACACAAGGATTTTAATGAAAGTATGAGATACTAAAAGCATTGAAGAGTTTTTGTTCAGTGTTCCTTCACAACGGCTTTAATGTGGGGGTTGATATAATGACTCTTGTTATTCAGTGGCAAGGAAATATCTCTTGGCAAACCCAGAACCAGAAGCAACCAAATCCAGAACCAGAAGTAAAGCAGAATTTAGTTTCCTTTTGAAACGCTTACTTATGTCTCCTTCCAAACAAAATGACCAGTTCATTTCCCATAATTCTTAAGAACCACAGAGATTAAAATGAAAAAAATAAAACCAAATTAAAGAAATATCTGATAATACTCTAAGAATCTGGAACAAACACCAAAATGGCCATCAGAGCTCTAAATAAACAGCTACACAGAGTCAACTTTAAGTGTTAAGCAGTAAAATCAACTCAGCATACAATTTGTTCAGTTAATTCCTCTTATTAGATTGGTAGGCTAGAATCTGTCCGAATTATTGGACTATTACCTGTAAAATATTATCCATCCATAACTTCTAAGCAACTAAACCTACTTTTTTCTCATACATGAATGTTTCATAATGCATTAAACTAGGAAGATGCAGAAAACTGTGGTTTAATTTATTCTTTCCACAAATCCATTGTGACACAATATGTAGGTATTCTTTAGCAGTTGATCTAAGAAATATTGCACCTCTATGATTCAGGAAGACTGGTGTTAACTTTGTCTTTCCTCTCAACATGTATGGTGGATAACAGAATAGATATGGGTGGTGGGGAAGAAAAGCAAAAGCAAAACAGTATGGCAAAACAAATAAGAAATAAAGTGCAAGATACTTTTAAAAATACCATTATTTCTGGAGTAGAAATAAGGCTAAAGCCAAACTGAATTACTCTAGAAAGGATATTTGAAGGTCAACATTTTACATAGATATACACACAGACACATACATCGTAACTATTAGAGTAAAGATGTTTTCTGTGAAATAATTAAGAGCAGATAAATGGGCTGACACATTCCTGCCACCATTCTCCTCAACACGTAAATGTAGACTATCCCATTTAACATAATTATGGATGATTATGCTTTTAAAAGTACCCTAGACTTAATATGCGTTAAATTTAAAATTACTTAAATATTGTAAGTTTTAAAATATGCTTGTTCCTTTTGACCAAAAAAAATATTATTCCTCTGTCTCTTTACTTTTCGTTTTTAAATGATTCAAAAATGTTTAAATAGATAAGTTTTTATAGTTTTAATTACTTTTATGAGTAATAAAGTCTACTGTGTAAGACCCTGTTTTGGCAAGATATTTCCCTATATTCCTTCTATTAAACTTGTGAGAAGTCCTGTGACATTTGCGTTTCGCACAAAAGCTTAAGATATTTCGCATTTAAAACAGTAGCAAGATATGTGAAAAGCTTGTGATCTGATTATCAAATTCAGATTTCCATCCACAGAGTTTCACAATTGTGAAACAATGAAAAAGTGAAATTAACTGCATTCTTCAGTGTAATAACTGTCTGTGTTTGAAGAAAATATTTCTGCCCCCACCTTTTCAGAAACACACCAAAAAAAAAATAAGCAGGCAGTTATTTAAATTATAGACTTCAGTCACTAAGTTTCTGAAAATTAGTGGAGTGAAAAAAAGTTCTCAGATTTATATGCACTTAGAAAAAAGAGGTGGGTCAATGAAAGGGAAGATGACAAAACAGTTTCAGATCTTGCAGTGATATTGTTTGAAACCGCAACGGTTTCAACAGGATATACGTTATGAGACACTAAGGAATATGAAGACAGAATAGAGTAGGCTTAGCTAAAAAGTTAAATTATTGAACAGAAAATTGATTCTGTTTTACCTCAAACAAGGGCAAGTATTTCTGTATCAAATCACACCTTTCATCACATCATAAAATTATTTGATATAAAATTTGTTTAACATTTCTAATGTACTTTTCCAATTACAGGTACTCTTGAATCAGGTACAGGGCAAGATATTGCATTTTAATAAAGTAATACTTAGGGTTTGTTTTTTTTTTTTTTTTTTTTTTTTCAGGTGCCCACCTCCTTTTCTACCTCCAGATTCTTCTCAGAAATCTCATTCTTTCACACACCATTGGTTTTGGATAAATAGTACTTCTCCTGCATGTAGTTGTATGGCCAATTTAATCTCTTCTTTTCCCCTCTACCACACCTTCAAACCCCACCTAAAACACATTATTGTCTTTAACTGAAATTTCTGGCCCTGAATTTTCACATTTAGATTCTCTAGTATATTTTACTTTATATAACTAATTTGCCTCAGATCAACCTATTCTATAAGGATATCTATTCCATTTTTACTCTACACTATCATCTTCATTCCCTGTATCAATTTTGTTATCTCTTTTTTATTCTTAGTAGAAGAATAAGATTGGTACTGAATCACCTCTGTAATCTGCTATACAAAATGATTGCTAGAGCTCAAGAGCTTTACTTTTAAAACCCAGTAGCTAAAGATTTCTTTCCTTCTAATAGTTTGTAGCCAGAGACTGAAATTAGTACCACACCTTTGACTTGAAAGGACTTTCTCATCATTCATACCACTCCTTACAAAAAGGTTCCACAAAATACAAAAAAAGTAACGTTATTAATACTTTTCCATAAGACATTATTTGCTGTACTCTACTATTCTTTCAAAGAGAACTTAAAGATAAATTGTTCTTCAAGAGCAAGAAGAGGAGTTTCGACTTGCTGTATTTTGAGCCATAAGCTGATAAAACTGAGAGAAAAGCAACTGTATTACACAGCTACTTAAAGAAGATCAAATGCTAAATAGCTTGTTCAGTATATTATTTTTGGATTTAGGAGAGCAGAGTTCTGTGTCTGTCAGAAAGAGTATGCCTCAAATTGCATTGGAAAGTGTCAGGGTCAACATCTTCTCAACTGCAGTCTTACACATGGCCCTAAATGATCCTGTAGTCTTTACTTTTCACAAACTTGTTTCTCTCATCTTTTGGTGTATTGAGCCTCTGCTTGATTGCTAACAATTATTACATACCAGAAGCATTTGTGGAGGGACTGTTTTGCTCAAAGAATTGTTAATATATAACACATATATAATCTTTTTCTGATTTATTCATTTAAAACTTGCCTATAACATTTGGAAACAAAAACTGTTAGTCTGTAAAGATGCCAGAGAAAGAGTGTTTTGAAGAGATTCCAGTCAACTTCCTGGTAAGCAAACGTCTAGCACATCATATCCACCCTAAAAGAGCAAGATATTTTTCAGAAGAAACAAGAAGGAAAAAAAAGTCAGCAATCCTCAAAATAACAGTCAAATAATACACTATTCAATATGCCATACAACTGCTTTTTATATTTTTATATTTAGATAATATTATATTTATATATAAATATTTCTAGCCTGCTCAGAGGAATTAACATAGAGTTGTTTTGGTAAACCACTTTGTTCAGAACTATGTTTTACAGTTTATTGAGGTATTCACTGAGTGAGTGAAAGTAACTCCAGTATATCATATCACTAGTAGGAGATGTATGGACCCTTGTCTAGGGACACGATAGCCTTCTTGATCTGTGAAGTGTTTATGAGCGTAAAATGGAACAGCTGCAGGAAGCCTGACTGTAAAAGGTACTCTAAACTGGGCACTGCACAGTGTCTATACTTCACTGAGATGGGAACAAACTGATGCTTGAAGTGCCACTTCAGAGTTGTGTTCTAAATCTGTCAGAGAGATTTCTCCCACACTTTCACATATTCCATTGAATGTCCTACCTACCATGTCACAGTATATGCTAGGATAGGTCTCTTTCTCTGATGCTTTTGTGAATGATAAATAAAATGTCCCTGAATCTACCTCCAAAGTCATATTGTTCCTTCCAGAAAACAAACAGATTAATATCTTTAAATTAAAAAAACTCTAAGAAAACATTTCCACAGCATTCTCCATTCTTAATACTGCATCAATTGAATGTTTTTATGATTATGATTTTTTTTTTCCCTGAAAAATAGTTTATTTTTTTTTATAACATTACTTTATATTGTAAAAAATATATTCATTTTAGAAATTTAACCCGGTTTGGCTTTTGAGAAACATCATAAGGCATCCAAACCATCAGAGTGGGCCTTCAAAAAATATCAGTGGCTGAAATCCAGTCCCTCCTGGTTGGGCAGATGCAGAGAGGAAGGGCAGGAAAGCCTGGGGATGCTCAAATGGGTTGCTTGTATTAAAGGAACAGAATCAAGTCTCAGTGTTCTGAACTTTGCTGATCTGTGCCATCTTTTAACTACATGTGTCATGCAGGGGGGAAGAAAAAATGTATTGGTTGCAGAACCATTTGAGACATAAGCCTGGCACAGTTTAGAGTGACCTTAAAGTGTCTGCAAATATTGGACTACTTTAGGTAAAATATGTAAAACAGCATCGACTATGGGTTCTGAATGCCTGTCAAAAGCTGTTGACATTCAAGCAACAACCTTTCTGCCTTCCAGATACCATGGAAGACACATACAGCTTGCTGTGCAAGGAATAGAGGTACAGAAGTGGTACTTTAAAAACTTCAGAGCTTGAGTATCTGTCAGCTTGTTGCTCCATTGAATTATTAGCATGGCACTCATGAGTCAAAAGATGCACGATTAATTAAAATAATGTACATATAAGCATGGCAAGATTTGACATCAGGAAATAAACTGTTACAGAAAATGTCAAACTGGTACAGAATGTGTTCCTCTTTTTTTTTTTTTTCTTTCGTTTTTTTCCCTCTTAGAGTTTTTTATGGTTTGGTTTTTGGTTTCTTTTTTGTGGTTTTTTTTTTTTTTTTCCTCCCTTAAGCCAGTTTATACTGGACAACACAGGGCCTATAAATCACATGCCTTTGCATCTTCCCTACCTACCTACTCCTCCCTAGTGCTTTGGAAGATTCATGTACATATTGAAAAGTTTTCTGTGGTAGATGGAGAGATCTATATGGGAGATCTACATGTCTTGCAGAACAAAAAGAAAAGGCACAGAGACACCTGATGGGTTCATATTATAAGTGATTGTTCTGGCAGTGCTGCTGCTTAGAACTCATCCTTTTGGTGACTCTGCAACCCGTGCTACAAGACTTAAGAAACTTTGTTCTTTCTGGTTCATCTTGGAGACTGATTCATGTAAGTAGGCGGACTATGAATTTCAGCTCAGTTCTACATTTAATTTCACTCTAATGCAGGATGTGCTGTCATGGTTTCTTTACTACAAAATCTTTAGACTGGTAGCTGGTTTCTCACTTCTCTCTTGCACTCCGTTTAGTGCTTTCCACGTGGCTGTGCTAGCTAGAACCTCATCACACGGTAATTTTGAGGGAACAAAACCAAACCCAACCTTTTGATGGGAAATACAAACAAACTCCGGAGTAGCTGCAGTTATGAAGGCCTTAACTGTCTTTTATACTTTTATTTACTGTTTTTTATGAAGAAAACAAGATTCACATAAACATTGTGTTCCTACCTGTTCAAGATAACCTACACCATGTTTCCAATATCCTCTTCAAAAACTGTTATCAAGGTCCAGGTTAGCACATTATTTCTGCACAGCATTATAAAGGGAATAACTGTATCTGATGTTATAAAAATCTCACTGACAGAACTCCAAATAATGTTGCACAATAAAGGTAATTGCAGTCCATTGTCAATCCATGTAAAGCTCCAGATATCCTCAAGCTATTTCTTATTCCAAACTATACTCAAGGAACAACAAACATGCATTCATTCTGAGACCATTTTCATTCCTCTGTTATTTTCCATAAAAGCTAATGTTTTGTCATAATTGATAAGTGTGTGTTGCTAACAGCTACCTAAGCAATCTATGCTTTTTCTTGAACTAAGAGAAAAAGCTCTTTGCTATTGCTATCATTCAGCTCAAAATAGAGTATAGCTGGCAAGAAACATATTCAAACATTTTCATTTATCCTGTGACTTCTGTAGTTCTATTAGAAGGAAAATATTAACACTGATAAAAAAGGTTTTTTTCAGTACAGAAAGAAAAGAAAAGAATGAATTTATTTAAGCATGAATCTTTTTCTTGAAAGTCTCCTGACTGAATTTTCCTCTTTGTTCTTTCTTTCTTTGCTTTCCTTCTTTACTCTTCCTTCCTTCCTCCCTCTCTATTAAATTTCCTTATATTGTTATTGCCATGTTTATTGTTGTCAGTAGGTAAGAAATATCCACACCCCTCACCAAAAAAAAAAAAAAAAGCTCTTCTACCATTTTTTAAAGGGATTTATGTAAGACAGTCTTCTGAGAATTAACTTGTGTGCCCTAGAAATGCTCACTAGACAAATGTTCTCTTCTGCAACTGTTTCTGAATCAATAATCTTTTATATGAGTATAACACTGTAGATCACGTTACACTGATGTCTTAGCCAGTTTTTATAACCAAATAAATGAATGCTTGTATATATAAATTAAATATATGTACACTGTTGGGTTGTTTGGGGATTTGCTGTGGGATTTTTTGCTTGTTTGTTTTTTGTTTTTTGTTTGGTTGGTTGATTTGGTTTTTTGTATGTTTTTTTGTTTTGTTCTTTTTATTTTTTTTAAAGATAAAACTAGGAGTAGGGGATCAGTACTGGAGTTTCAGATGAACTGGGAATCTGTAAAATTACAGGCATCATTGTCTTCCTTACGATTTACAATTTGAAAATTAGGCCCCAGAACTAGTTGAATTGTCCACCATTATTTCATATTTTTCATGCTGCAGTATGACCCATTGCATCTATCCTCACAATCTGTCACTGGATAGCATAAAATGTCTCTAGAACTGTCTGTGTTTTTTCCCTAAATATAGCTAAGCTAAATTCCCTCTATAACTAGTACACTTCCAAGATTTTGCCTGATCAGTCCTCCTTTTTGATGTTTTCTTTTAAATTCTCCCTACATTACCAACTACATGTACAATGGCAAAAAAGAAAATCCCTTGATTTCTAATCAAGAGTTTCAACACTAGCTCTTCTCTGCACAGAGACAAGACACCATAAGTTGATTCTACCATTGCCTGGCAAAGTTCTTCCTCTATCCATGCTCCACATAATCTCTCAATCTGCCTAAGAAAGCTGGTGTTTCTACATAGAAAAATTTTCAGAGGGGATGGTAGGAGAACACATGGTTCAGATTCAATTCTTTGTCAACAATATACTGAATAAACACAAAGAAAATTTTCACCTCCTTTACCAGTTATTCCACTGGTGTAAAATTTAGTTGTGCAATGGAGTGTTTTAACAATGCAAGACTGCTAATATACACCAACTGGTAATCTGGCCTACTATGTGAATATCTGTAAAATGATTTTGGGTGGTTTCAGAGCTGCCATTTTTCACTTCACATTTGGCTGCATTCCTGTGATAAGAAATCCTTCTGTACAGAAAGTTTGGTGCCTCCCTTAAATGCAACACGAAACACATTAACTCAGCACAACCACTAAGATTGACATAGCTTTTCTCCCAGAATGCAAATTCCAGCTCTAACTGCATTAGAGCTTTATTAATTTCACAATGTTTCCAGCATGGTTTTACTAGCATACTTTCGCAAGTCATTAATTGTGCATTCTGCCACTCTAGCTTTAATGACATTGTAATTTATACCCAGAATGCTAGAGAAATGAACTGTAAAGTACAGTTTTCATTAAACAGGCTGAAAAAAGTAATAAACACACAAAGAAATACTTACTAATAAATTAATTAATCACAATCATTCCAAAACATTGGAAATATCTCTTGAGACACAAACAAAACAAAAAGATAGAATACAAATGGAAGCCTGAAACCCAAATTGACATCACAGACAAAATAAACTGTCAAGAATCTTATCAGGGACTTTCATAAAATCATTTTTTTTCTTACTTTAAAGCTACATGAATACTGGAAAACTGAATAATTCCATTTATTTTGAGGTTGTTTTTTTTTTTTCCCCATAGGACCTCATAAAAAACCAAACAAAACCAACAACAACAAAAAGAAACCAACCAAGCAAACCAAAAAACCACACACACACACAAAAAAAAGGAAACCTTTCTGTCTACAATGAAGACAAACTGACAAGCTGAAGTGGGAGAAATACATTTAGATTTAACTGAATAAATAAATACTTTCAGACATATACCAGCTCTTAATAAATAACTTCTCTTGATTTAAGTTGTTTCTTCCCAATCTAAACTTGTGTCAGAATGAAATCAAACTGGGCAATGTCATTGTAGGAATTCAGTGTAACCAAAGTGCCTATGCACATCACCAAAGTGAATTTCCTCAAAGTTTCAGAAGGTCATTTTAGGGCTATTGTTTTCTGTGCCTTGAGATACAAGGTGGAAAGAACTTGTCTTTCTTCTCAGTCTGAAATGCTGTATATCAAATCCATCACTTTATATGACACCTTCCACCTTCACCTTTATTTCCAATTTAGTGCCCAAGATTCTTTTTTTACAAATTCCTTCCAACACCCTCCTGTCTAACAACAACACTAGCAGATACAAACTATATTGTAAAATTTTCTTTGTCCAACATACAATATCATATTATTATTG
Organism: Pedionomus torquatus; assembly: GCA_013398155.1. Lineage (NCBI taxonomy): Eukaryota > Metazoa > Chordata > Aves > Charadriiformes > Pedionomidae > Pedionomus > Pedionomus torquatus. Next base: position 334,864 of record VZRU01004529.1, on the reverse strand, counting down.
TAACTTTATATCTATTCCTTTTATCCTTTTTCTGAGTATCTCTGAATTTTTTCAAACACTTGATATTGCCTTTGAAAAAATTTTATGTTTTCTCTTTGACTATCATTATGAGATCTTTCACAAAACCTTAATTATTGTTTACATTAGAGTACGTATTCAGCAATTGAGTTTCTTGAGTCTCTTGAGTAATCTCACATATTTCTATGTTCCTCTGTGATATCTATCCGATAAAAACTCTGCAGATTTTTCTTGTTGCTTTTTGGGCTGATCTGGAGGTTTGTTTGTTGATTTGCCTTTTTTTTTTTTTGGGTGGTGGGATGGGTGTGTTGATCATTCTCTCTAGCAGAATACTCCTTTTCATTCATCTTTCTAAACTCTTGAATTCTTTCCTGACTCCATCTCACAGTTCCTTATTTACTTTGTATTTCCATTTCCCTTGCCCTTTTCCCATGTCTTTTTGTTTTCTCATCATGACACTGATTCATCCTAATATTTCCCTATTTGTTAATTCTGGTATCATCAGTATTAACACCACCATTCTTGGTGTCACTTTTTAATTTTACCTATTAATCCTTTCTTTCCTACCTCATCTTTTCATGGTCTAGAAATTCCTGCAACTTATTTTAGGAGGCACCTGCTTCTCATTGGAAAAGAATTCAAAAAATTTGCCAAAATAAAACATTATAAATAAAATATAATATTATTTATATTCGTTTTTCCTTGTTTTGTGCAGGCACCAGCTGCTGTTCTTGTGAATGGAGCTATTAGGAAGTCAGAAGTGTTAGAAGACAAAAAAGGAAGGAATTTCAATGGAAAGACATTTTTAAACCATCTTACAAATACAAAGGACAAAAAATAGATAAAAAATATCAAACTGAAATAGATTACAAACTATTATAAGTATGTTATTTACAATACTGATTATTAAGACATCCAAGCCCTTGGCTAAATTTTTAGAATTTTGAGCAGGAATGAATTACGAAAAGGAATTCTATATTTGATTAATTGCCTGATAATATGCTCAATAGTTTTTAAAGGGGATATTTTCCTAACTCTTTTCATTGGTCCTCTTGTAGCTGGCTACCTCCCTTGTACCATCCAAGTTCTAACAATTTTCCTTTAAATACTGTGTTTAGAGGGATGACTATTTTTGTTTTCAGGAACATTTTCTCATTTGTGAGAAGAAAATGGGACATGTCTAAAAAATTGTCTCATGATTCATAGCACATCATTTATTCCTTGTTTTATAGTTACTACTTGTGCTTCCAGAAGTAAGCCATTACCAGACATTTCAGAATTAAAAGATCATTTATTTTTGAAGTCATTGCCAAAACGCCTTTTAATCATCAAGTTTTGTCTTCATAAAAGGCTTTCAGGTTTCCTGAAAAATTAAAATTTCACAGCATTCATTGAAGTGCTTTTGAGAAAGACAATATCCTGAAGATATAAATCCAATTATTCAGTTCCCATTAAATTAGCACAGTTAACATTGCTTTGATACCTGAGGGGAGTCTTTTCTACATTTCTGAAAAAGGAAAGAAAACAGTATACAGTGGAACTTATGATAAAGGAGAAGGCAGCAAATATCAGACACTTGCATTCTGGGAAAGCTTGTAGCCATAACTGAAACCTGCAACATTCTCAGTTCTTAATAAGGATCAGACCCAAATTCGAGTCTCTAAGTTTTGTAAACTTTCTTATCTAGACTGAAACATTTGGACTTTTTTCTTTTTCTTTTTTTCCTCTTTTTTTTTTGTTTGTTTGTTTAATTAGCTAGAATTGCAGATTGTTCAAAATTTGAAATTAACTACATTTTCATAAGTCATTTTTAGTTACTGAAAAAAAAAAAAATATCAATCCATTGGATAGCAAGTAGACCCCATCATTTTTTATTCCAATGGAAAAAATTCTAGGAATTACGGATCTTGTAGACTCGGATATTTGTTTTACTTTAACCCTATATTTTTGACAGAATACTAGAGACTAACTAACCAGGCACTGAAATGGATTGGTTACTTTTTTTCTGGGCTGTAAAAGGGAAAGCAAGCAAGAAGCGTACTTGTGTGCAATCTCTGAACAACTCAAAAAGAATAGTTTTAGAATAAAGTCATTTCACGATATTTTTTCAGAAGTTAAACTTGTGGCAGAACAGAAGATGGTTCTCTCATCCTAAAAACCACTGACATTTTAATTCTAAGGAGTACATATTGACCATTGTGATTCATTGTAAGGTTTTTCTTTGCATGCTAAAGCTCAGATCATTCTTCCTACCATTTTATAAAGGCATTAGTCAGTTCTTCAGCCACAGCTTTTGACTTTAGTCCATGTTGGAAAATGGCACCATACAATTAAAAAGAACATGATGAATACAGATGTGTAAATGAGCATTACGAATTATGACAGAAATTACTGCCTTTAAGAGGCAACTTCATACAAAAATGTGCTCTAACCCATTTATCAGAGGAAAGGAGAAAAACCTCAACTAATCTAAAAGCATATAAACTCCAGATCTACAGATAAATCCATTGAGCAAAGATCAGCACAGATTCAAGCTACTTCAAACAGTACATCTAATTACTCTTTTATTCATAAACATGTCCATTTCGGTTCTGTTATGTATAAACTGCATTTTTTACAGGAGTTTGCCACTTTTTAAAGAGAAAATATTCTCTATTACTGTTTGGGCCACTGCTGAATGATAGGTTTGGTTACAGCTTGTTGATACAAAGGTTCTCAAAAGAATACAGTGCTCTACTTAGATATAAACTTTGGTGGAAGTGTTTAAATAAGAATCTATCCCAAAATGCCTGTGGAAAGAGCAGTATTCTAATTCTGTGTTTTATCACAGATAATATAGCAAGATAGCAATTAATATATCAGGAAGCCAGGAAATAAATTCCTTTGTTACAGTGTCCATTGCCCTACTTCAAGCAATCCATACCACATTCTACTATTTGCAAAGTAATCAAGATCCACAGTTAAATGAGGTAGCTTCAAAGTCTCACTTTTCTGATAGTTAAAAATGTCTAATTAGTTTCCACTCTGAACTGATTCAATTTACACACCTATAACCTACGTGTAGATGAAGTAAACAGGTGCTTTGGCCAGTACATTCTCAGGGATAATAAAGTCCCAGACAATTCTGTCTACACCAAAACATTAGAAAGTCTTTTTGCAGTTGTTTTTGCTTTTTTTTTGTTGGGTGGGGTTTTTTTTGGGTGTTTTTTTTTGTTGGTTTTTTTTTTTTTCTGCTAAAGGGGATGCATATAGAAGAAATTATCATTAGTATACATTTTCTGACTCTGCAGCCTTTTCATATCTCCCTCATACCCTTTGTATCATTTATAACCAGAAACCAAGACAAGATATCCCTGATTCTGAGAGAATGTGGAGCATAATATTCACATGTTCATTTTGTAGTAATAGTTGAATCTTGCTGCAGAAAATTCTGCCAGCGTAGGAGACCATGCATTTGAACAGTGGGTAGAGAGATTATTATTTATTTTACTATATGATTGCCATATTCATAAAAAAAATGAGCTAACTTCTATTATGTTTCTATAGTTCACTAATCATGTATCAGAAATTATTATTGGCTGTGCCATGACCAATTTTGTAAAGTTAATTGATACAGTATTGTATTTGCCTTTGTAGTGCTGTTCTGCTTCTTTCCTTTATCTCAAAGAATGCTCTTTGAAATTGAGTTTTTGCAACTCCAAAGCTCCTTATTCCCCATCAAATACTTTTGCAAATTAATTAATCATTCAGTGGTAATTGTTCTCCTTATAATGGCTTTTCTTCAAAATACACAGTTGAAACTTATTTCAAAATAATGTTACAAAATGGTGAGTATAAGTCTCAGAACATATTAATATTTAAATTATTATGAAAGTTCTGCATCTTAAACATAATAAGGATAGAACTGTTTCATTACTAGAGTAACAGGTTAATCAGCTGATAACTTGATCAGTTAAAACAATCTTCCTTAGAGAAAGGGTGTCTAAAATTTCAATCAATTGAAAGCAGGTTTTGATAGAGTGAAGGTTAGTAATTTGATGAAAGTATGGTGGGCTTTACAACCTACTATTTCCTTTGGCTTCCTAAATGACCAAGAACTGCAGGCAGTAAGAAATATACCCTGTGCTAGATACAGCTTTGTAACAGATTGTCAGATTAACAATAGAGCTCTTCTGAATCACCAATTTTTAAGGCTAAACCTGGGTCAATTTTTAATGAGTTATTTGGAATAGGGAGTTTCTGGAGTGCAAATTTCATGCTGATTCAAAGGTTAGGTTGCAGGTGATTAAAATCAGTATGGATTAAAAGCAGCATTTTTTGTTTGTTTGATGTGTTTGTTGCAACACTACCTTTCCAGCTGCATATTGATTTGTCACCTCCAAAATTTTCTTCATATAGTGGAAGGAAACACAGTAGAGACCACCCAGCTAATCCCAAAGCATGAATCCAGGCTTTGGAGAAAAACATATGTTTAAGCGGTCAAATCAAATCAGACAACCTTCCTCCAGTCAAGGAAAAAGAACAGAAATCAAAGTTAAATATTCCCCTTGAGGGGACAGAAGAACGATGTCCTCTGAGGGCTGGTGAAAAAAAAGAAGTATAAAAAGGATAAATGCTTTAACTCTGAGTGGACTTTAGTTTTCATAGGTTAGAAACACTAAAATCTTGTGACACTATAAAAGTGAAATATGACAGAAGTTTTCTCACCAGGCATACAGGCCAATGTTAAAAATGTCAGTTGTCAAAGGTCACCTGAAGGTAAGCTGTCGACATTATACCGTCTGATTTTTTTTTTATTGAGGAGGAAAGAATAAACAAAATCAAAATTTTCAGTGATGTAAGAAACAAAATGCTCTAAACTGAAATAATTTTCACCGACACAGCACAAACATTGCAAAAAAAGTAATAAAGTAAGTAAGTGAAATCTGTTGATAACGAGGCATGTGCTTCCACTCTTGAGCCTAAAGAAAGATATTCTACAGTTCTTATTTTGAGAGGAAGAATAGGCAGTGAAAATTAATTCAGATTCATTGCAGTGGCGGAGAGGTCTATCCAATAGTCAATGTATCATAGTAGAACTACCTCCAATGTACATTAAAAACATCTAAAGCACATGTAAATTCAGTGTCATAAGAAAAGATTGTCCCAGATGCATAAGAAAGATAGACAAGTCTTTCTTCTGTTAATCCCATTGTGACTCCACTAGACTGCTCAGCAAAAGATGAAGTAGGAATGTGGCCTTGGATTTTTACTGGTGATATCCAGATCAAATATTACAATAAAATAAATAAAAAATTAGCAAGTTGATGTAGCTTATGTATAAGTCAGTTGCAAATGAATAATATTTTTGTGACATGCATGTATCATGGGAATCTGCTATTATCCCATTATGAAATATTAAAATGCTTATAAAATCAAACAGCCAGGTAAAAGTAATAGAAGTATAACATGGCAGGCAAGTTCTACTAAAACATGATAAGACAAAAACTTACATTACACAAAAATCTTCAGTGGACCTGGAATTAACTTTTATTACAGTTTAAAGATTTTTTTTAAAGTTTATGAGGAACACTTACAATGCAAAGTTCTTGATTGAGGCTAGGATTATTCAGTTTTAATTTCCAGAAAAACTTTAACTGGCATATATTACGTTTTGGAACACAAGAACTCTTTCCTGGATTAACTCACCTGTTTGTTTTTAATTTATTTTGGCTAAAACCAGTTCAGTACATGTTTCTTCTAAGCCTCAACACTTTAAAGAAGAGCAGGTGAAACATTCACCTGTTACAAATATCTGAGTTAATAAAGCCATCTGCCTTATAAATGGATTGTTAGTTGTGTTAAGGCTTTTAATATCATGAGCACCTTGACAGAAATTGACCAGTTTGTTATTCTATGCTTCAGTTCAGTTTCTGGAAGAGCAGAAGCAATTCAAATTAAATGTGGCTGTGAGTATTCTGAAAGATGTTTACCTTTTAAGTGCCTGGGGTTCTTTTTTGTTTAAATGTGCTTATTGTGCCTGGCTACTTATATCACTGTGGAAACATATTTTTTTTTTCCCTGTATGATGTGGTATTTGTCACTAGATTTACTGGTGTGACATTACTCTTGATCCGTAACGGTAAACCTGAATATGACAGCAATGAATAGCAGTGGGAGAACAAAACTACTTTACTCTTTCAGATAAATATAAATCCTACTAACATTCAGAGAACATTGAAGACATACATGTTTCCAGTAATGAATTAAAATAATAAACGAGTTAATTATTTAAAGTGTATCTGAGCTATACAAACTTCAGGTATGTACAAAACCTAGCATGTGCTACCAAATAAAAAGCCTTCCCTGTTTCTTGCTAGAATACAAAGTAAGGAAGAGAGAAAGGTAAAAAATTCTTTATCTTCAGCAAACATCACTTACATTTTGGCTTTCATGATTTTATATGTTGTTTTCTTGTGAACATATCCACCTCAATAGTGTACCATTAGGTATGTAAGCGAAAACACGATATAGAAGAGGGTTTTATGCTGTCCTGATTTTAATGTGTTAAAGAAACTAAAATGATGCTATTTTGTATTTAAGTGGAGCTAACTCAAGAATCAGTTTTGAATGAAACTACAGCAAAGCAGAAGAAGCCATGTAAAAGGTTCTGTCTCAAAGAGTGGTTCCCTGCAGTGCTCCATACTGCAGGTGCCACTACCACAGCTCATAAACTCTGCAGCTGTCATCCCTATTGAAGAAGAATCAAACAGAAAAGAGAATAAAGATGAATAAAATAGACAGAAATTAAAATTAAAAGTATTTATGAGCAACCAAGTCCTAGACAAAATTCCATTTATACACAAGATTTTATTCATCTTAATTTCCACTTGTTAGATATAATAATTAATACAAATATATAGATGTGTAACTGTTGCATGTTCTGACTACATCAAGGGTTGAAAGGGTTTATGGAGTCACTGAATCTTATTTCCTGGAGGGTCCTACAGTTCATGCATAACTTGATGAAGTGCTTGGGGATCCCTTTTCTCCAAGGTACTAAAAATCACTATGGAGTGTAATCTGAATTGTTATTATTATCTTGTGGTCGTCTTTGCAAATTAAATCTACTCTACTTGTTTACAGATTTCTGCCTGTTTTGTTTCTGCTGTGAAACCATCTCCTTACTGAACCCAAGTTTACAAGTACATTCATGCCTGGGATGTGAGAACTACCTTGCTAGCTTTCTTGATTCTCATAGAAGCACATGGAATTCCAATGGAAAATGAACTCATTAAGGTCAGCATTCTCATCAACTATAACAAGCAGCTGAATAATAACTGCAGCTCTTGTTATGTCCAGGAGTGTTATCAGTACAAACCCTTATGGAGCATACTTTAGAACACGTTTTCCCCCATTCTTCATAATCTTGAAGTATATTAAATAAAAAGGAGGGAAATAATAATCCTACTAGTATTTAAAAAGTAATACCAGTTTGTTTATTATCTGGTCACTTACAGAAATGACAGATACTCATGCAAACAAAAATCAACTCAGAATGATTTCATACCAAGAATCAGTATGCAAAAGTGCAATCAGAACACTGCTTGTGTGTCTCTGGGTATAATAATACTTTACATAGGGGTGGGAAAACAATCTTACAAAATACCCTTAGGATCTGATTTTTTGTGAATAAAACACAAATGGTCTCAATGGTGCCTCTCATTATAGTTCTAACTGAAAGGCCAATTAACTAGTATTTTAGAGATGCTTTCAAAATGTCTTGATTTTTTGCTAACTTTGTCAAATGCTCTTTCTGGAAAACGGCCTGATTGCGCTTCCAACTAAGGTTGGTATAACAGCTTCCTTCAAAATATTTTTGACAGATGCTGTAAAGCAGAAATCTCCATGTTCATACATTTTTCGGGCTGATTTATCACTTTATCTAATCACTGATTAATCTGAAGATTAGCAGCCTAGGGGGACCAAGTGGAGTACCTGTGAGAGTTTTCATTCAGAAGCTTGTGTACAGTAACAAAAACACATCTGTTTCAAAGCTTAAAAGCCATAACAGGAATAACTGCTCTGGTATTCCTCATGATTTCTGCATACCAACATACCTCTTACTATCTGCACCCTATGGCTCTCTGTGGTTTCGTGTGCCTGGTACAGCTCATCCCTTTCTGCCCTCTAGGAGAGGAGATTCTTTATCAGATTGTGCTTTGAAATACAGGGTTTTATTTTGTACAGTCCTGTCAGAAGAGGTAGGGCTGAACAGATATAAATATAGTTGTTCCCACACATTACTTAATTTGGGAAGGGTTGCTTGCTTGTTCATTTCTTCCCAAGATTCATGAAATAAATTAGCTTGGAAGTCACCTCAAAAAGTAACTGATCCTTGTTTAGCCTTCTACACTTTGTTCTGAAGCCACCCAGCTTTTCCAGCTTGTCCTAGCAGGTCATGTAATTCAGGTCCCTGATCATCCTGGTGACCATCCACTGGACTCATTCTGCTCTGTTAACATCTGACTTGTACTGTAGGCTCCAAAAGACAACACAGTGGTCCAGATGTAGTCTCCCAAGTGCTGAATAGAGAGGAATAATAACTTCCACCACCCTGCTGGCTGAACTCTGCTCCTATGGCCCAATATGAAGTTAGCTTTCATCCCTACAGGAGGACATTGCTGACTCATATTCAACTTCTTGTCAATCAGGATGCTTAGTTCCATTATGCAAAGCTGCTTTTCTTCTAGTCTGCCCCTAGTTTCTACTACTGCATGAAGTTATTTGCATTTGTTGAACTTTGTGAGGTTTCTTTTCAACCCATTTCACCAGTCTACTGAGCTCCATTTGATTGACAGCTCTCCACAGAATATTGACCATTCCTTCTCAATTAGGTGTCACCTGTGAACTTGCTGAAGTTGCACTCTGTTTTGACACTCAGTTTAATAATGAAGATATGAAACAGCATTGGCCTTTGAGGAATGTCATTCATAACTAACTGCCAGGCACACTTAGAACTTTTGATCACTACTCTTTGACCTTGCATTCATTTCAATATCAAAACGAGAAACTTTCTGCAGTCTCAGAAAAATACTGAATACTTTAACTTTCCTTTTTATCTTTAATTTCTTCCAAAGAAATAAAAGATATGCCAGATTTATCCCATTTATATATAATACAGATACTGGACAGGACACTATCACAAAGAGTAAGCAAGGCCTACTGGCTAATTAATCATGATTTTACACTCCCTCATTGGGTGGATTCTAGTTTGTATAATAAAATGAAGCATTCTAGATACTTCTTAGTTTGTATTAATAATATTAAATCCTGAAAAAAAATCAATTTAGCTGCAGTCTTCCCCCTTCTTTGAGAGCATTCTCTCAGAAGCAAATTTTAAAGAAGCTCTGAAATTAATTGTGTTTGTGAAGGAATATTCTGTCTCACTGCTGAGCTACTTCTTGTGTTTATTTTCTGCTGAATCAGTTAATCTTATTAAAGAAAGCATATCTACCTAGAAGCCTTGGCTAAAAGTGGTCAAAACGCTTGAATGGACAGATAGAACTGAGCAGGAAAACATTTCCAAGCTAGTAGTCTCTATCTGTCTCAGTATGCTATCTCTGACAACAGAAGATTTGGGAGGAAAATGTAAGAATTCTGCAGTAGGTAGATACGGCGTGATCTATCCTATCTACATTTCCTCTTGATGTATGATAGTCAGGAATGAGTTCAGTTTGAAGCATTAGGCTCAATATCTCATCTTATAACATTCTTGAACTCCAAAACTTTGGTGGTGAGAGTTCTGCAGTGCAGCCACACAGTACATAAAATATAATCTCTTTCTCTGAATATTTGAACTTTCTCATTTTAGCTCAATGTTCCTTTATGTGTCTGGAAGTATGAAGTACCTACTCCTGCAGAACGTGTTATCTGGACCACTCATTTATACTTCTTCATCAAAACCTTATATCTTTCTATAAGAGTATTCCAATTTTCACAGAAAGTGTTTTCATAAGTCACTTAGATTTTCTGGACTGTTCACTCTATTTTCCTGATATGCAAGGGTCAGGCTGCACAAGCAATACAGGTAAGATTTTAACTGTTAGTTTATTTAAGATCCTTATAAAACTTTGGGGATTATTCTTTATCACATTCCCTATGTAATCTAATATCCTGTTGAAGGAGGCTTTTCCTGTTATAGCCATATTAAGCTGAACTTCTCTGTGGTTTGTAGGAAAAAAAAAATTATTTTTATAACTCTGTCACCTAATAATGGAGAAATGGAAGTTCCTAGAGGCTAAAATATGCAGCTGATGACAGATTCCTGAGTCCTGATCTGGATAAGAAACCGAGTCACTCAATAACAGTACTGCTACTGACAATGGAAAAAAATTGAATTCAAGAAAACCATTAATGGAAATATGGTGGTAAGTATTCTGTAAAGATACAGCATTTATTATATACTGTACATTAGGAGTGTACTTCCACCCTGACTTAGACCATGTCCAGCAGGAGAGTATTCTTTTTACTCCCAGCCAGGAAAAATCCCTTTGATTTCCTCTTTTTTTTTTTTTAAGTTCAAAGGAAAGGAAGAAAGGAAGAAAGTGAAAGAAAGAAAGAAAGAAAGAAAGATTGGAGTATGCATGCTTCAGATAAATATCACAGGAGCTAGGAAAGGACTGGGGGTAATTTAAGCAAATTTCTTGGAGTGTTACTTTTTAAAATACATATTCTCTTAAATTTCCATAGGGAACCTAGTTTTAATTTTAGAGTGGTTTAACTGTTTTCATAACTAATTAGAAGAGGACATGCAGAACAGTTTCCATTCTGTCTTTGTTTACATTACTGAGAATAGGTTCTGTCTTTATTGTGTCCATTGGATTATTAGAAAGATAAAAGTCACTGCTAATCAAATGATTTTATCCAGGCAATAATTAGATGTAAGTATAATATTAAGCTAATTTATTAGGCATAATTTATCTTTTTTTTTTTCCCCTCTGTTTCAAATCATAGATGGATCCAAATCAAATATTTGAATTTAAACTTTTCAACCTACAAAATGAAATTCCTAAGTGGAGAAGTATCTGAATAGCGCTGCAAAAGGTTCTTTTTGTTGTCTGAAGCACAAGAGTTAATGAAGTAGCCAGATGGGAGCTTACAGATAAAAGAAAAGACAGTTT